>JAHLJT010008756.1:90804941-91103964 GCA_031308135.1 Acheta domesticus | reverse complement strand
AGATGATAAAATAGTTATGGAAAATGTATGGTATTCTTAATATCATTTTTTAAACCAGGCAGAAGGAAAGCAACGAGACTTACAATATACTCCACAAAGTTGAATATGTTTTTAAATTATTTCTCCAAAAAGTATGGCAGATTATATTTTCTTTGCTAAAAATACATCGTTCATTCCAAGCATACTTGTCCTCAAATTTTATCAAGAAAGGTTTGTACAGAAAACCATATATCGTTAATTGTAATTGCGTATAAAGAGCACATTTTAAAATTTTAGGTCACAAATGATTATTTTTAAAGATATTTTTCTAGATTTTTTAGGGCATAAAAATCCACTCCTAATTATAATATTACGTAAGCGTTAAAAATAACGTTCCGTCAGATTCCAAACTACGCTGGAAGGGAATATCTTTAAGGGAGGAGGAAACGTGGCTGCAGGAACGGGCGGGAGGTTACCAACTTAAGCCAGAATTGTACATCGGTTTGAAGAATGTTGGATAACTGTATGTGAGTTATACTGAATTTTTTCTTTGGTTCATAGCTTTCGTACTTGCCACACTAATCAAATATGTTTAAATATTGCATTTAAATAGAAATTAAATTCTAATCATTTGATATTCTATTCAAGATATAATTTTGTATACATTTTATTTTTTAAATAATATGACCTGTAAATGAGTAATCATAACTTTTTATTAAATTGTTGATTATGACGAGATTTAGTATTAATTAGAATCGTATGCTTGTATAGTAGTTGTCTAATATATCTTGTTGATTCTTTTTATTGTAGTGTTCTGTATGTCACTCACACTGATGAAGGGACAACAAGATGTCCGAAACGCGTTGTGATACAACCTCAATGTGATGTAACTATTTTATACTGAATGTAATGTAATAAATATTTTTAATGAAAAATAGAATGTTTACTGTTTATTGTTTCTGTTTCCACCTATTCAACTCTCACACATTTAAACATTACCAGAGACTTGGAAATAAATAGAGGTGGCATGTTTATCCCCTGCGGGGTAACTGCCATTTTGCTTGCTTTTAAAAAAAGTAATAAAATCTGGTCAAATTATGGAAGCTGTGACTTAAATATTTTGAAGAAACATTGTACTTTTGTGAAGGATTAAGTTGTCAATATAATTATTGTCAAGACTGACGCAACAAATAGAGATTTAAAACAAAGATTGGCAATGTTATCCCCCGTTACCTTATAATCAGATATGAGGTCGATAAAACTAGACGAGTTAGATAAATAAATAAAACTTACTTTCTAATGGTGTTTTGATCATTTCATATGCAATTCGAAGGCAATAATCGCCAGAATAACATCAAGATCTGCAAAGAAAATTACACAAGGATTACAAAAAAGAAATAATAGAAATTACAGTGAGTCCGTCCCTTCAGTTAATTGAGTGTCTTCTGAAACTGACACACATGTTAATTTATCAATTCTAATTGCAACAGTTGGAATAAAATTCGTCAAATCTAATTTTTAACCAGTGATGATCATTAACTTCAAAAGTTGATGGCTCTCAAATTATGCTTGAGAGTTAAAATGTTGCTGTATGACCTATTTGTTTTCGTCAACAGACCCTGCCACTCAAGAGGCTCTGCAGATTATTGAAAATTAGAATCCTCCCGATCCACAATTTAAGAGGATCAGTGACGCTCTCCCGTCACGGAGGGTATGGTACTAATGCGATACTTTTTCGTAAATTTTTGTAAGGTGAGCAATGCTTGTATAAATTGTGAAAAACAGTGTACTTTTCTGTTAAAACGTAATTTGACACTAAAATGTCATGTTTCAAGGGAAATATCAACACGTTCACTCCCAATGGTAATTCGTTACTATCTCACGATCTGCAATATGATCACCCCTGACAATCTGCATCACTCCCGTCCTCTTTTTGACCTTATCGGTCCTCGGGGGCACAACGCTCGTGTGATAGAGATCTGAAAGTCATTTACATTCCGTCTGACGGCTCTGATCCCTTTCCCAGGTCTTGAAAACTGATTGACTACTATAGTGGCCTTAATTATGTTGAGCTGCTCTCCGCTGGCAGCCTACAGATTGTCAGCGTTTATATTTTTACCATTGTGACGCCTAGATTGTACTTTGGAGTTAACCACCATGTCTGTACTGTACGCGCGCCGCTGATATGCCTCTTATCCTGATTTACAGTTAATGTAAGATAAATCATGAAAAATAATTTCAGGCATGCTTTAAGGTTACGCCTGACACCTCTTCTGTTCAACTTCACTTATCAGTTAGACCAAAATTTAATAACATTCTTTGCAGACGACACGGCCTTATTTACATCACATTCAGATATCCTTTGCCGTAATCCTTTTAAAAATATTTATTTGCTACCTGTTCAATTATAATGGAATTGGACAGGTAGCAAAAAAACATTTTGTCACAATTATTTGTTTTTTAATCCTGACAACAATCGAAAATAATGACTCTGGTGTGCCTCATTGATTCTGACAAATGAAAAAGATATTAAACCTTTCATATTACGTAATCAAATAAAATATGTAAATTGAAACGTATTATTTTACTTTCATGTGAATTTAAATTATTTCAATTACGCCTTCCTAATTATGTAAATAAGACTAACCCTAGTACTTTTTTTATCACAATAAACGTTTACTTTACGGTTTACTTTTTACTTAAGTCATTTACGGTGGGGGTTAAGACTTTCCTCGTCCCTATTTCCCGTACATAATAAGCTAAACAAAAAATAAACACCATAAAACACGGTATGTCTCATTATAAACTGTCCGAAACTATGATCTTTCCTTAGCGTATGCTACACATGCAACACAAAGGATTATAAAGCTTTAAAAATATGATAATTAGTAACTATATTCCAAGGTCAAAAAATTACTGATTGCTACAACGTATACAAATGTATAATAACACTAAAACAAGGTACGTTGTGGTCATGTCAGTGATTTAAAAGCGGGAGAAGGGTAAAAATAATATTTAACAACAAACCCGGAATCGAACAAAATTGAAAAAATTAACAACCATTGATGTATTTTGAGGAAGGTTGGAGAATTTTTGTTCCTTTTCCAGGGTTCGAAGATACAGAAAAAACTAATTTTTGTAATTAATTTTTTTTTTGCTTTTGAATGTGACACCGAAACTTAGAAAAACTGTTTGATAGCATAAAGTATTTTCTTATTTTTGATTTTTTTTTTTTCAGAGATAAACAATGATACAGTCGCGTCCTGACTGCCGCCCCGTGGTGGTCACACGCTCTTGGCCGCTCGGGGCAAAATCATTGTTGTACACTGACTCGGTGGTTGTCACGTAAAACGGGATAGTGTCTATCACGTCACGTAAAACGGGATAGAAGCGGAGTTATTGTTACGTGAAGAGATATTGTGTTTTAAATAAGTGAAAAGTTTTATTCCTTTTTTTGTGTGTGACCATCGTGAGTCCTCTGAAGCTCATGAAACTTCAGGAGACCAAAACAGTAAGGCTACTATTAATTACGTAAAAATTGCACTGTAAACTCTTTCAAAAGAAAAAAAAAGCTATCAAAGACTCAGAAAATAGTGCGCCAGTTGTCGAATTCATTGAAAAGTTATCTACTTAAGTTAACCTCTCTCATATTAAGTTTGCTTCGAAACTATTGAAGAATACACGTGTGCATATCTATTCAGCAAGGAAATCGTGGATTATCTAGTGAGGGTAGGTCAATAAAAGGCAGTTGTTATTATTACAATGCCAACGTTTCGGCCATTTATTTGGCCTGCTTCAGGGCTATAAATATACAATAACAATACAAGATAAACATACATGTAGTGCAATTAGTTAACATGATTTATCATTATACAAGAGAACAGCCATGTTGAAAGTACATTTTGCTTTAGAAAAAGCAAGGCAAAATAACATAACAACTAATTACCTGTAATTACCAGCATGTTGAGTGACATGTGTTACAAATTATATAATTTTGTCTAGTTTTGTTGCTCCCGCAAATGGGAACCGCGTGTCCTTGCTTTATTTGACAATAATGAATGGGGAACTTTATGAGTTCGTTTTTCAGACAAGCGCGCTCATTTGAGCACAGTAACAACTACTTTCTTCGATACTAATTTTGCCGAAAGATTACTTCGTCCAAGGAAGACTCAAAGGTCACATCAATTTCTAAAAAAACGATTCGCTTAAATACGAAGTTGTACACATATTGAAATAATCTTTTTAAGACCCATTACAATACGCTAAAATTTAGCATGTGGTTCCATTTACAAAACAAAGTTGACCTTATACCTTCGTAGTAAAAATAGTGCAAAGACGAAGTATGCTATAGTATCAAGTAGCCCCTGTTTATGCAATCGACTGTCCAAAGGTTGAGGAGATACAAGGGGCGTTAACACTTAGTTGTTCCACCCTGTAAAAGAAATTTAAATCGATAGAACTGGGCATATTATGAAAGTAAGCTAGAGCTAAAGCCCGCTTACTCTAAAAAATACTGTGCTACAATCTTTGAAAGGTGTTACATCCCCTTACAAGTCGAACTCCGTTCCGCAACTATGTGGCATAAAATAAAATTAGCGGCTCCTATCCAACTAGCTTACCTCCAACCTTAGAAAATGAAACGGAATAAAATATAATGGCTCACAACAATGATCCATTTAACCGTCAATTCCTGATGGATGAGCTCCTTCATGTTTTAAAAATTACACTGTGTTTGTGAAAATTGCAACATTTAAGAGGAATGGTCGAAATCACTTAAGAATCGGTGGATGTGTAGGACAGTGTATTCATAATAAGTGATTAAATTTGAATAGAGATGGGGTGCACTTTGGGCCAGGAGCGCCCTCCTTGGTGTGGCAGGTCAAGTCAGGGTTACGCTACCTCAGTCATTGTAGAGCCGTCCAAACGACGTGGAAACGTGCAAGCAAGTGCCTTATGCCTCGTCGACGTGAGTCGACGCACCTTGTCGGAAAACGAGAATGTTCGTCGATTACGAGACTTCCTATGTTCTTACATCGACTCACGTATACATCAGCAAGGTCCAGCTGTCCTTGCGCGCTGCAGAATGGCATTCTAATTGCACTGTTTTTGCAAATACTTTTCGAATATTAACAATATTTATATCATTGCATTGCATTTTGAAAGATCTTTATAATGATAGAGAAAAAATATACTTCCATTTAAAAATCAAAGATGTGTCAATATCTCAAAAGTTACGTACGTTACAAACAAGGAAAAACGAAATATGTTGTTTGCCCGATCGTATGCAACAACATGGCGCAAATAACATCTCGATACCTCGAACCGTTTTCAAGATATTTGCTGTGGACAACTTAGGTGGTTCACCCTGTATGTCGTGATGAACATTCATTAAGTTTATCAACGTCTAGAATGCACCAACGAAAAGATGGCATGTCATCAGAACCCCGAGCCCTGCTTATAACCTTAATTACGTGGTCACCTCAATTAACGACCATTTTTTGCCGGAACGGTTGGTGACCGCTAAAGTCTGATTTCACTGTACCATGAACATTAAAGCGTAAAGGATGACACCAGTACGCAGGGTGCAGCACTTGCAGCAATTGAGTAAGTTGCATTTTGGCATCCACAACCTATGGAGGCAGGGGCTGCAGAAGCGGCAGCACAGGATGCACATATCGGGGTCGTTTGTCCCCGGCCATTGGTCCACGAGGCTTGCGTCTCGCAGGGCGGGCTCTGCGGCTGGCTACACGCTGCACAAAGCACGCCACTCACGCGTAAGACGCGCATTTGCATTTCATGGTTCCAGGTGACACACATCCGATAATTTTTTTCTCAAAACAACCCACATTTTCCTTGAAATTCCTCCCCTCCCCCACGAATAGAGCAAAGAACGTTTAAAAATGGCGCAGGTCTCATTTTTGTTGAACTCTACGCATTTTTTGAAATTTGTAAAAGTTATAAATTATGCAATAGAGTATGTGCTGTTGGAGCATCAGTTTTATTAGACAGGAGGAGAAAGGAACGGTAGGAGCAACAGACAGTATAATAGAAAAAGAACAACTGAATGCGGGGGTTATAGTGGAAACAGCTTACATATTAGCAAGGTCTAGCACACCGTCAAGTGAAGCAAGATATTAAGTATTCTTAGTACCAATTTCAGAACTCGTGCGTCTCTAAAATTAGAGAAATATCGGTATACGATATCTCATCTAATTTACAGGCTTGTTTTCTTGATCTCTCATTTCTCTAGATGCGAGAGAAGTAAAGGCATTGGTTGTTTTGTCGATAGTTCTACTATCTAATAAAACTACAGCAGCTACTGGTACTACAGCACCACGTACTATCTTACATCATTTTTGACTTTTGCAATTTTCAAAACGTCAGAGAGTTCTACAAAATGAGACCTGCGCCATTTTTAAGCGTCTTTTTCTCTATCCGTGAAAAAATTTGAGAATAAATGCGAGTTGTTTGTGAGAAAGAATCATAATTGCATTAACTTCGAGAAGAACTTACGCTAATTACCGACAAATTGTACATTACCTTTTTCAAGATCTAATTTTTTATAACAGATTGTGTTTATGAACAAATCTCTATCATCGACATTGTACTTTTACAATGTTAATATTTTGCAATTTCGAAAATGCAGACAATTGGCCGAAAATGGGACCAGTGCTAGTTTTATCGTCCTTTTGCTACATAAAGGAGAAAAATTAAAAGAAAAATTGGAGATTTTTCGAGAAAATTGTTAAAAATTGCGTATATTTCAGCAAAGAGACTATTTTTTACGTTTTCCAGGTAGTATGAGAATAAAATTTGTATTCCTATTCCACAATGGAACGAATTCATTGGATAATCAATGAAGATAAATCAGAAAGCGATGAAATTCACACTTTAATTGTACTTACGCATGTGTATTAGATGTAAATTTGTACTAGTATACTAATAATGAGAAGATACTAGCGAAATTAATAATGTGGAAAAGTAATAATTTTATTCTTACCACCTTTATTCTTAAGACCAATTTTACATTCTTATGAGTGAGTCCATGTAAAGTGTGAATTTGATGTAAATAATAATATGTGTAAATAAGAATATTTAAGCAAACAAGCAATATAAATAAGAATAGTTACTTATCTTGGAAACACAAAGTTTTAATTTCGATTTCTATCTAGATAGAGGAGCGACAGAGAAGGACACTCTTGTCGCCTTCCGGAAAACCGAAGCGGAAAGACGTGAAAAACGTTACTTCTAAGGAAATGTAGAACGTAATTTTCCAACAGTTTCGTTTCAAATATTAACGATGTCACTGTCAATGCATTGTCCTCTTTGAGTACTTTAAAACGGTGGAAGAAAAAATGTAAACTTTCATTTTTAAAAAACACTGTGTTAATATCTCAAAAATTTTACAAATAAAAAACGAATTCTGTTATTTCCTCTATCATCTACAACAACCTGGATCAACACGTATCCCAACACCTCAAACTGTTCGAAAACGTTCTTTGCGACCAACTTAGCTGGTCTTCTGGTAAACGAATCCCAGCTCTTCTTTACAATGTTTTTAATAAGTGGGATTAACATTACTATGTCAAGCGCGCTATTAACATAATTAGCTCTACAAAATGAGGATTATATTTTTCGTTTCATATACCTTGGTAAACCATAATTTACATTGATGTAGAAGAATACCATAAGTTAGCATGGAATTTTGGAAGTATTTGGCTCTTGCACCATCACATTCAGGGAAGGAATAATTGTCTCGGTATCGTTGCTGGGTCACACTTTGTATTAATAATTGTTGTTGGGAAATAACCATTGTTACATAACATTTTTCAATGATTTAGTTAAAATGTTTCAATTTGGTTCTTTCGTTACTTCGATAATGGCGTATTTGTGCACAAGGAACCCTCTTTTTCCCCCGCCGTAAAACAGTTTAGTGTTTCACCGACAATAACCGATTATTCGACTTGCATCAAAAGAGTACTCTCTAAAAATACGTTTTCAGTGTAGCTTCCTCCGGAAAAGCAAAGCAAACGATCTGATGTCGAAAATTTATCGTAGGTGAATGAATCGTTCAGCGAATATACCGTTGTAAATGAAACTTTGTTGAGAAGTTTTCTGTGTCTAAAGTTTTGCGAAAGAAAAGTATAAAATGCATTTATAATATCAGTTTATTTCAAACGGGGAATTGTGTCTTTCGTCAAAAACCGTTCTCAAGGGGAGGGGGTACTGCAGAGAGGTCTGTCACTCCCAACCGTGGAGCCGCAACTGGCCGCTGGTGACGGAATCTCTTCGCGTGTCGGAGGTCCCCCTGAGTCGAAGAAGACGGATGGCCGCCATTGTGACGGCACGGGTGAATGGGCACAGCCCGGCCGCCAGCGGGGCGCCGCCCCCGGAGCAGCTCCCGATGCCCATCGCCCCCTCCCCCTTCGCACTTCCGCACGTAAAGTATCCCCTGGGCCCCCAACGGCACTTTCCAGAAACGATCAGGAGGAGTGGATTTCGAATTGGATGTATCGAGATGGCGTTATCTCGTCCCTCAGAGGCCTGTTTTGTTGTTAATATCTAAATAATTATCGGCTAAGGTGGCTCACGGCATTAATTGATGTTGCAGTGCCTGTGACCGGGAGGCCTTGAGGTTCGAGTTCCGACGGTGGCAGGGTAATCTGCACGAACTAGATAGCTACGTCGAAATCAGCTGCTGCCTGGAGGGGAATGCTAGCGGTTTCTCTTCTCTGATCTGCAGTTTTACGTGTTTTCTCCGATAAAAGCCAGGCGAATGCCAGAGCAGTACCCTAACAAACGGACCATAGACCGCGCGCGATCTTTCTTTCTTTTTCCTTGACCTATCCCTTACACACACACACACACACACACACACACACACACACACACACACACACACATGCACTTCACTAACCCACATGACGGGAGACCGGTCGGGAGGTTAGAGCGGGTCCCAACTGGGTCGATACCCCGCTGGTGGGAGTTGCTTGAGGAGAACCCCGCGAGCAGAGTATTGGACGGCGCCGGATCTTGCCATCCAGAGAGCGCCATCGTCGCCATCGCCGCGATAAAACATGCACTGCACTTACAGCACTAATTACCTTAGTCGTCCGAAATTGCTAATCAAATTAAATAAATTATGAAATTTAATTCCATCTGACATATTTTTTCAAGAGTTGAAGATTTTTATTCGATAAGCAATAGTTGCAGATGTGTGGAAATAATTTCACTCTCCCCACATCTTCTGCATCCTCTTGCTTCCACTTCTCTCCTCTTGTCTGCCTTTTCCGAAAGTTTGCCATTTACACTTTGGCATTTATAAAAACTGCTATCGATAATTAAATGACATTGACTTTTTTATAATAAAAATGAATTGAACACGTTTGAAAGAGTTTCAATTATTATTCCACTAATATAATCTTACTAGTGAACGAGTAAATTACTTTTATTTGTCAGTCTTGTTTCATAAACTAGCGGAATCGCATTTTTGTCTTCTCAAAAGAGTTCAGGTTTTCTGGACTTGACAAGTGTACATGAGTCTACATGATATATTCACTTACTTTTTTGTCCAAAAGGTTAATAAAGCCATGTAATTTAAACGTACATTTTATGAAAAACTTACATTTTATGAAAAACTTGCATTATTTTCATATTATTTTATTCTGTGTAAATGTGAAGGTGAAATATCGTAATGCATCCACTTTAGAACGTAGTCTACCATTAATAGAAACAATGCGGTTTGGAATGAAACACAGTATTGGAATAAAAACAAGAGTTTGAAGCAGAACTGCAAGCCATTTCTAAGTTAGATTTTTGGAAGACCTTTGCAAAATGTATGAACAATCTGATTGACTTTTTTCGTAGACACCTTTATCTATAAAATAAGAAGATTCATTTCTCCATTGAAAAAATATTTGCATTGTAGCCGACTGCACGAAAAAAATGTGTGTATGTTTTTCGCCGTGGACTTTGTATTTCTTCTCACTCTTCAGTTTTAAGGCAATTAATGGATTCTGATGATCAAAGTAACAAACGACTTTTTTTCATTGTGAGTAAATATATCACATAAAACTCAAATAACTCAATGTAGTGCATACTATGAACGTCTTGGTTACGATAGTATCGGATCTCATATATGTTTTAAAGAACACATTTCTTTTGTGTTTATTATTGTTTGTTATTGTAATTAATTTTCATTGTTAAGTATTGTGTTAATTATTGTAAAGAACCAATTTAAAGAACGTTTTCGGTAATGAAACCTACAGAACCATCCTGACGAGTGCGTGAAACGAATTTTAATGTGTCGTAGACACACATTTTTCAGAGCAGATATTTTGTTTTGCACCTGTTTTGGACTATAATCTTATCTCGTAGCGTATCGTACACTGGAGATACAAGTTGAGAACATAGTAAGTAATTTCTATCTTGAAAGGAGTACAAGGTGAGTCAGTCCTCATTGCTAATACGTCGGAGCCAAATCCCATATGTTATGTACAGACTGAATTTGCCAAAATCGGAAACTCTTCGCCGTTTAGTTTTTTAAATAACAAACAAAGACCAGGCGCTTGTGCTCATTTAACACGGGCTATGGTAAGTGAGCGAGCGGCTTCACCTCGCGTTACTTCTCTGGAAGACTCAATTGCTAATACTCTCCGAGAAGCCCCGGAAGCAAGCACAAGGCAAATAGCGCGCGAGGTCAACCTATCACATCACAGTCCGCCACCTGTCGAACAATTCATGCGAAGAAATTACGACTTTTCCCTTTTCGGCGGGTGCAGCATTTGTGCAGTACAGACTTACAACGTCGTTCTGAATTCTCGAGACATTTCCTACGCAAAAGCAAAGAAAATCAGGAATTTCTGAAACCGTTCTTTGGACAGATGAAGCGTGTTTTAAAATAACTAGAGCAATTAAGGTGCATTATTTGCATGTACGGGCCGAGGAAAATTCACATATTGCACGTAGCGTAGCTCATCAAGAGTGTTTCTCTGTAATTCAGTTAGTTAGCATCGGTCCTCACTTCTCACCTGAGTGACTGGGACAGTATCTGTTTTAACCCAGGTACTCCCTATGCTGTTGGAGGATGTTCCGTTGAATGTGAGGGCGCGGATGTGGTACCAGCACGATGGCGCAGACTCACACAATTATCGCGGAGTTCGGAAATACGTACATACACAATTTTCAGATAAGTGAATCGGATGAGGAGTCCCAATAGCATGGCCGCCTCGCTGTCCGGATTTGAATTTGCAGTACTTTTTTTCCCTCATAGTTAATGAAAGACTTTTATGCTATGAAGTCGTCGATCGTGATGACCTTCTTCGGTGCATTGAAAGTGTGGCGCAAAAATAAAGGGACAACCCTCCCCCCGTTGTGCGGAGGCCGTGTGGCACAGATGCCTATCTTGCGTTCAAGCAAGAAGTTATTTTAAACGCTTGTAGAGCCCTTGATACACGAGGTGAAAATGCAAAATTTTGGCTGCATACACAAATAATAATAAAGTATTGTAATTAACGGTTTTTCCCTCTCCTTTCATATTCATTAAATAAGTAGATAATAATAGCAACAGGGAACAATAATTAGTGTAATATTTGGACAATCTTTGTGTAAAAAATGACCAATAACCAAACATTTTTTTTCAAAATTTTGAATAGGGTTCACACTATTTTCATTTCCACACATGCATAATTTAGTGTACTCTATCACAGGACGAGTAACGAGGACGTATGAGAGACGAGAACTTAATCTGTATACATAGACCGTGAAATCCGAAGTATGCTAGTTTTCATTAGGTTTGTTAAAGCAGTATTCAATTAAAGAGAAAACTGTTCGGAAAGAGCTAAAAATATGAAGTGTTACACTTAAAAGGACCCTCCCAATTACCGCGCCTACTAAATAATTGGATTTTATCCTGTGAAGCATTCATAATTTCAAAGAGATCATAACGTTGGTCCGGAAGCGCCTTCTCCCAACCCCGTGCATTCGCTTCCAGCGCCCCTCATTTCCGAAAAGCGTGCTGGCGCGTCGTATTCCAGCCTTGGGCTTCGCTTCCGAGGCAAGATGCATGAAACCCGACCCTCCTAACGATCTCTGCCGCGTCCGGGTCCCCCGCGAGGATTTGCCAACACGTCGCGACGCCCCGCGCCGCGCCGCGCCGCGCCGCGGCCCCCGCCCCCGACCGCCCCCCGCGGCGCCATTTATCTTGTTCGGAAGTCGAAAGGCTCCCCCCGTTGCGTGTTTGTCATTACGCGGGGAGCCGGCCCCCCTCCGCTCGGCCACTGCAGCGCCTCCGCGCGCACCCCGCATCCCCCTCCCCGTTGCTCATTCCTCGCCGAGGGCGGCGGCCTCCATTTTGTTATCGCCCGGCGTTTAAGTCAACGGCAACAAGGCCCTTTACGCCGATGCCCGGAATCTCGGAGGAATCGGCTGACGCCGTACCTCCCGCGGGGGTTTTGGCCCGCGCGTCTCCTGCAGTTTCGTTATGTTGGTTTCTCTCTGGGGCTCCGGCATCTATCACAATAAAAGGAGCTATGGAAGCTTGGACATGGCTGTAGAACCACTAACAAACGGAGATCATTTTTTTCAATTTTCATTTAGTTGAAAAATGCAAAAGAAGACATCTTTTCCATTTCACAACACACAACTAACTGAATTTGCTATCAAAGTAAGCCCATCTTTTTGTGGAATGTAAGAAGTCATTTCATCACCATTTGTAATTTGTTTTAATATAATTGTTATAAATTATTAGTTTTTATGACAAACTAGCTGGCACCCGGCGCGTTGGTGCCGCAGAAGAAATAATTGTGGAAATATACCTCTCTCCTCTCTTTCTTTCCACTTTCTCTCTTCCCCCTCTCTTTCCCCTATCTCTTTTCCCCCTTTGTCTTTTTCCTCCTCTCTCTTTTCCACATTTTTTTCTCTTTCCCTCCACTCTTTTCTTCCTCTCTGTCTTCTTCTCCCTCTCTGTATTTTTCCCCTCTCTCATTCCCCCTCTCTCTTCCCTCAATATTTCTTTTTTCCTATGTATTTCTTTTTCCCTTTTCTCTCTTTTTCCCTCTGTATCTCTTTTTTCCCTTTGTCTCTCTTTTTCCCTCTATCTCTTTTCCCCCACTCTCTGCTTCGCCTTTTTCTTCTTTCACTTGTTCCCTGTGTGTCTTTATGGGGTGAATCACAGTCACAGATGGAAAAAGAGAAACAGAAGGAAAGAAAAGACAGAGAGCCGGTGGGGGGCTCTCTGTCTCTTCTTTCCTTCTGTTTCTCTTTTTCCATCTATGAGTCTTTTTCATTCTTTGCATATTTTCCCTGCCTCTCTTTTCCCTATCTCTCTTTTTCCCTCTCCTCTCATCAACTTGCGCCGACCGCTCCTCCTGTCCTCCTCGACCTCGCCTCACACCACTAGGCAACGCCCAGCAACAATGAAGCTCAGGTGGATTGGGAATTGCATTTAAATGAAGCGCCATCTTGTGCTGCAGCGCCATCTAGTGGAGTTACAATATTGTACTATGCCTATGTTCTTCCCGCAAGTGCAAGCAATAAGTTGACAAAGTTTTATTGCAATCGGTTGAACGGTACGACAGCGCACTAAGCACGAACCAACAAACAAACATTGATTTTAATATATTGGATTTAAAAAAAATTCTGTTCAATTTTTGAAAAAAAATTCTTTCATACAAACCTTGTCCTGACAATAACGAACACACACATTCACACACAAAAAGAATTATCCAATTTGGTGCAGTCGTTTGGATGTTATGCGCGTACATACTTTTCGGCGATTCTTTTCATTTACATGGATATGCTGTACACGATACTTTGGAAACTCTCCATAAAGGCATTATTAGTAACTAGAGTGTATCGATGAATTCGAGCACGTTTGACTGATCGATCACTACCACATGCCATAACAATTTTTTCTGCAAGGATAATGAAACTTAGGCCGAAATGTTTTTAGTGTGTTCTCCGTCCCTTTCTTCATCATCTTGAACATTTTGCACAGAATATTTCACAAGATACCAATACGAAAAGCATAATATGTTCCTTCATATATTGATTTTGGGACGGTAGAAGGCAAAAGTGTGAATTGAAGACGGCCATTTCATCGCAACATCGGTACTGAATATCGGCATCTGATATAAAAAAATCAAGTGAATACTGCAAAGAGCTCAAAATTCACACTATATCACTCAAAATTTCATCCTCAAAACAACAATATTAACAAGTGTATTACAGCGGCTAAAACACTAATTGACAGAAACAATCCAATACTGTACAATTCCTTAATATTAAAATACAAAACTATCATAAGATCTCTACTATTTCGCGCCCCCTTTTTATGGATTAACACTTTCCAAACCAAACGTAAACAAAATTTAAGAAATGTGTAAATTCATTAGAGCAGGAATACTCAACCATTTTGTTGCATCGACACCTTTTAAAAATTTCTTACTTAATCGACTCCCTTACATTTATCTCTATTATACATTTTATAATCATGACCCAAGAAATCCGTATAAATTACTTAAAGATAATGATTCCATGTAGCAATACTTTTGCAATTATCTCAATTTACCTCTGATAATCTTTTTAATTGACAGATTCTGAAATGAAAATACATATTCTCAAGCGCCTCAACCATTTTTGATCCAATATTCATAAAGTCAATTATGAATGGGATAAAATTACCATAAATAATAATTTATTAAACAGAAGGTTTAAAATCCTGGGATTTCTGTGAATAGTCTCCAAGAGTTTTTCTTCAATGAAAATATTACAAACTTAAAAGCATTAGCAATCTGGCAATAGATATCCTGTCGGTGAAAGAAAGAAATGGAATGTAATAAATCTCAGAAAATTCTAGAAGAGTCTAGTTTTTAATACATTGACGTCCAAAAACTACACTAGACAAACCAAATATTCCTGAAAGTTTTCTTCTGCCAGAATGATGCAATGGCACGAATTATTGTGCATTTGCAGGTTCAAAAACATTATTGAGGGCTGGAGGATTGACAAGAGAATGAAGAAGCAAAGAATTGAAACTCCAATCAACCAGAGCAAAAGCGCAGATGAAGGAAGGAATAAGGAAGGCGAGTTAGTATTGGGATAAACATTTTGAGTGTCTGGTTTTCTACTAGGTTCTACTAAGGAATAAGTAGAATTTATGGAAACGTTTCTTAGTTTGCTCTCAAAATTACAAATGATTATCATAAAAACACATACACAATATACTAAACACACGTATAAATTTATTTCTATACACACTTTAACAACAAAATATGTACATATATTTACAAATATAGTTTATAAAAATTTACAATTGTAGAAAATATATCGCACTATCATTCGAATGAAGTGTTTATGAAACTCATTCTTCAATTGCAGGAACTCATTTTATTCGAGGCACTTTTTCGTGAGTTCCTTGGTAAGTTATAATGAGTCGTCAGTGAAACGAAAGTGACCAGTGAATCCTATTCTTCAGACACAGTGAGTCTCAGTTTTGGTTGTTGTTAAATAAAAAATATGTTTTGCAAGCTTTTTCATTTCACTGACAACAAAAGAGCTCAATTTTATTATCTTTCCATCAGGTACTGTTGGTTTTTGAATATACAACGTATGTGCCTAAAATTGATTTAGTTGTAAAGATAACACCACCTTTGGAAATATTCATTTCTGAATTGTGAGCATTCTTTCTAAAACATTCTCAATATCATAAAATCCCTTTTTTAGAGGAAATGCCAGACAAGCAAAAATCAAATAGGAATGTTTTACTTACTACTTTATTTTTCACATTACTTTATTTATCACATTCACATTACTTTATTAACCCACGTTTGAGTTGATAAAGTAATAGAAGTTTAGAAGTATATATTTAAGTTGTGGAAAAATTCCATTCTTTTAAATGAGAATTCATAGATATTTAGTATCATATTGCATAAAATAATGTCATCAGTAACCTCAAATAATACATGAATTCACTCCTAATAGTAGAATTAAAATGTTTAAGATAACGAGTTTTGAAAAGAAAGCTCACAATAGGTTCTGCCCTCTCCCTCCACTACCACATAATAAATGCAAAACTTCCGTTAGTCAAGTATTTCAAATAAATTTTAAAAATAGTGAAGGGTTGAATCGAGACCCGCATTTGCCTCAGGATGGCCCCATAAACTCATGTATGTAGCATTGTACCAGTCAAAATCCCCGAAAGACGAAAGTCGAACGGGAAGAAAATAAATGAAAAAAAAAAAATAGGTTCTGCCGACCTTCGCAGAGTACTGCGCGCTGGCAACTCAGAAAAACTTTATTTTCAGTAAACATTTTCCGAATCATTTTGACATAAAATGCTAAAGCGAGCCTGGATGGCTATACTTTTGACACGACAGAAAATGTGTCATTCATTTCAACGATTTCGCGTACATTCTATATATTTCTGTAAGCGTAGGCGCCACTTAAGAATTATTAGTGTTGTCCTCCATTTCTTTTCAATCTGAAATAAATAACGGCACGTTTAGGTCATTATTTGGCAGTGATGCGTTCAACTTCGTTTAACCTAACTTATCTTATTGCTTTCAGAATTGATCCAGAAGCGCATTTGCTTGCAGAGCGATGCGACAACCTCAAGACTACAAATAATGAGTTTTGTTTATTATTAAACAATCAGTAATGCATATTGTGTTCTGTTGAATGAAAAGAGATATCCGAGTTAATGGAGGACATTGAAGTTTATGTTCTAAAACTACACATTTTTAACCTTTCCTGGCTATTATCGTTAAAAAAGTGGCTTAAAAATAAATGTGGAATGTGTGTAAATGGTACAGAGATTTCTATTTTTCACTATTTAAAAATTATCGCTCATATACTTTGTTATCTCTGAGTTACCAATGCGAAAATATTGATGAAATGTAATTCCCAAAACTAGGAGCTATATGCTCAAATTTTCAAAATCACTCATTTTCTAAATACGTATTCACTATTTTCTGTTTTTTCGCTTTTAAATTAAACGAAACTAACGTGTTATTTTATTATTCTGATTGACGAATATTTCGCTCCACCTATTTTACGATCAGGAGGGATTTTTTGTCAATGAAACCGACTTCTTTAATCTTAAAAATTATTTTGTACTATTGCTTAGATTGTGACGGTATTCAAGATTGCGGAATCGATTCGATTTCTGTAAGAAGTAATGGATTTTTTTTAAATCGAGAGGTTTAGGGGAAAACTGATGACCGTAGAAAATAGTGGATCATAATTTTGCACCCCCAAAATGTGTTAATAATTTTGTACTGAATTTCTTCAGAAAAGGAGTATTCCAGGCGCTATATGCATTGTGACAACGAACTTCATCAAGCTCCCTGTACGTCGCAAACAAATATTTAGAACTCTTACACAGACAAAGTTTTTGGTTTCGAACAATCTACGAAAATATAGTTCAAGGACAATTACATGCCCATAAACGTGCTGATATCGTTTTTGTGAAAGTTTCTGCGATGTTCTCAACATATTACTGCAGAGGTCGCTGGAAAAGCCAAACAGAATGCTCGTATCTTATCCACAAATGCAAGGGATGACTTTGAAAATAATACTCAAAGCAATTTCTACAAAACGCTCAATACGGAAAAGCAATATGAAGATTCAGAGGGGTGTACAGTCCTAAACCTAAAATTTCACACAAATACGTTTGTTCGAACACATACTGTGCCGAAGCAGACAACATCAAAACAGATACCTTCAGTAGCCATTCTAACTGGCCTAGTGCCACTTAAAACGGTGTTCTGGTGGTGGAAGCGCGTCTGCGCTGGCTGAGGGTGTTCGCCACTAAGCGCCGCAGTTGGACAATTACGCCGCTCATGTGAATCCCTCCATTTCAACCAATGCTTTGGCAGCAGTCGCGCCATTCGGAAACGCTATCGAGTGGCGCCGTGTGAAGGGATCATAAGGCAGCGGTCACAGTGAGGCCGATTTTGGCCGAAATCGCGATCGGTCAACGCGTCTTGACGTTGAACGTTTTCGTCCGATGTGTCGGATTCCTTCAAACACGTGATAGTAAATTGAATGACCTCTTCCGACGGCAGTAAAAACGTTAACTTTTGAACGAAGATCTGTTGGATATTGTCCGTCCGACCTGACCGAAATTTCGGCCCAAATCGGCTCTCTGTGACCGCCGCGTGTTAAGCCTGTGCCTGTGTCACACGAGCGTAATGTTGACGCACGATATGTAACGCGCGCCATAGAATAACACTCTATCTTATGCGGAACAGCCAAAGTGCTCGTGTGCCGTTTCGCATAAGATACAGTGTAATTCTACGACGCGCGTTACTTCTTGCGCACCAACGCAACGCTCGTGTGCAAGGGCCCTCCGAGGTAAGCAGGTATAGAGAGATTACTATAAGAAGGAACCGCTTTGACAGCTACTGCTTGGCCACTGCTGGGTAATGTACTCGTAACTGCAATTTACTTCCAGGCACTCATTTTATCAGTGCCTTCGTTTACAGGTGAGCTCATTTGTAAAGGGCTTTATAACTATCTCTTGCAATGTCATCGCCCTGCATGACATTCATTTGTTTCCCGACCTGTCAAAGTTCTTAGAGTAATTCCTCGTTAACAATGCGGGGTAGCCACACCAGGTAGTGTTCCTTAAGGCCCAAAGCAGAGCGCTATCTCGGCGCTCACATGGCCCCTCCACCGGCTAGTAAGTAGGGATTCACTTGCTATGCTAATGCGGATTTAAGTACACACCGAAAATACGGGTCTATTGGCCACTACGGTGTCAGGGTAGGGAAGCCATGGCAAACGCATCGGTGGCCGTGCCTGGAGGTTAGCCAGTCTCTTCCGGTGGTAGGGAGAGATACGACCACCTACGTAGTGGTTCCTCAAGTGACTTCCGTCTTTACAAGGGGACACCGGTGGGCCACCGAAAAGTGCCGAGCGGGCACGTCACAGCTGCGCGCTTACGCCGGTCGCGTGAATCCTTCATTCAAACTAATGCTTTGGCGCTTCTGAGTGGCGCCTTGTGAAGGGTCCTTAAGAGTTGTAGAGGTGAGCAGGTCCTCAGTAGCCGTAGAGGTACGGGTAGAAGGCGGCCGCGGCGGCGAGGGTGGCGGCGGCGGCGACGCCGTCGGCCGCGCCCGCGCCCGCGCCGTGCGCGTGCAGCCCGGGGGCGGCGAGGGGCGGGGGCGGCAGGCCGTGCGGCGCGAGGCCCGGCGGCAGGCGCGGGGGCGGCGGCGGCGGCGGCGCGGCGTGCGTGCGCGCGTGCTTCTTGAGGTGGTCCTTGCGGCCGAAGCGCTTGCCGCAGGCGGCGCACGCGAAGGGCCGCGCGCCCGAGTGGATGCGCTTGTGGCGCGTCAGCTCCTCGTTGCGCGTGAACGTCTTGCCGCACGACGCCGCCTCGCAGCGGAACGGCCGCTCCCCTGCGCACACACAAGCACACGCGCGTCACACACAGCCTTCCTCGGGGCGAACACAAGAAGCAGGCACAAGAAATAAAGGAAACTCTCGATTATCCATGGGAGGATTAACCGTGAACCTCGCCGACCTATCCTGTTTCCCTTTTTTGCAACAATGTTTATAATAACTTCCTGTTGAAGAAATTTCACTTACAAATAAAGAAGTGTTTTGACACAAAAAACAAAGACAGTATACCGATTTCTACGTTAAAAATTAAGAAAGAAAAGTTCTAAGTGCATACATTTATTATTTATCTTGTATGTAACTGTATACATGGCTATTTTAGTGTAAGTAATGTATAATAATAATGTGTAATAATAAATGTTAAAGGCATTTGGTGTTGACTTTCGTCATTTTTCGGACTATTCGGATTGTCCGCGGAATTGGCTTATCCATAATTGCCACACCACCCACTTCTGCGGCTCATCGAGAGTGTACTGTAAATGCGAAGTTTATGGAAGAGTGTAAATATGTGATTGGCAGGTAGTAATCTTTCTCTCGACCAGATTATCATTTCAAGGAGTCTTAATTATGACACAACAGTGGATTTCCCTAATAATAGCATTAACATATTGAACATTTGTAAGATTAGCTAATAATATTAAAATATTGAAGAAATATATTCCAAATCAATATGAAAATATAAACTATCAGTTAGCAATTAACAAAAATAGTATTAAAGTATTTTAAATATTTACTAATGAATATAAGACTCTTTAAAAAAATATTGGAGTCTCTTCAGAAACGGGGGCCCTAAGCACGTTCTTACTGAACTCATATTTCTATTCTCCCTCCCAGAAGACATCTCGGAATAAAGAAGAAAACCAATGATTACACATGCACACACAAAAGAAAGTTGTCAGATTCAAAGGCTTGACACTGTGTCGACGCGCTGAATCCGAATCTGAAGCTAGGAGAAACGTGAGTAGAGTCTTAGGTCTGACAACTTTTGGCTTCTATGAATACCACCATAATCTAGTATTCGCATGTGTTTTTCACGATTTAAAAAAAGGAGGGTAAGGGCGCAATTCTGACTTCGGATTCGAATTCAGCGCGTCAACGTACAAAGGCATGTGCCAAGTCTTTGGGTCTGGCAACAACCCTGGAAAACAAAAAAACAAAGACATTACGGAGGTTTTTCGAGATTAAAAATAACTGGAGGGTGGTGGCGCAAGTCTGGCTTCAGATTCGAATTCAGCGCGTACATAGGGCAGCAATACATAGAGAGATATGTGTCAAGTCTTTGGGTCTGACAACTTTTTTTTATTTTATGTGCCTACGTTATTGAATTGTAAATAAAAAATGTAATTGCAAGAAATATTTCATTATATTTAATCACTTTACAAAGTGTTCAAAACTGACTACATTTTAAAGACATCGGTGAAAGCTTTAGATGACCTTCAATTAGAAAAACTAAATTTTTCGGAGTTCTAAATTATGGAAAGAAAGAAAGAAACATTAATGAACTATACAGAAACTGGATTACACTTTGATTGTCTGTTACTTTTATTCAGATTTTCGGTATCCTAATTATTATAGGCAATCATTTATAGTCGGTTAAAACCAATTTTAACAAGATTACATGCGATATTTTATGAAGAAAAGGTGTTTCCTTTAAACAATTTTAATTCCCTTTCCATATACTCTAAATTATGAATGAACAATCTCTACCTTCTTCCTTCCAATTCTTGCACAAGTCAAACACCAATTATTTAGAAGAGAAATAAAAGTGACCTTTAAAACAATGAAGCTCTATATTCAAATATTGATATGTTTGATAATTTCAAATATAAGAATTTAAAAGTACTCTACTTCTAGTAAAATACTCGAATTTAAGAGCGAGTCTAAAAAGGAGATTCAATTACTGTTTACTGATAAAATCGTCAATTCACAGTTAGCGGTGTGACCGTTTTTGTGTCAGTATTATACGTTATCCCGCAATTTTCTTGAAGCTTCTCAGTTAATTTAAAACGCCATTAATTTTCAAAAATTCCGATTAACTTTCTATTGATCATTGTAACTTACAGGTTTTATTCATATTTTAATCTCTCCAAATTGTTATTCATTATGAAGGGATATCCATTTCCATTCATTTTTGGCCTAGCCTCTCGACCTCTGGTGCAGCACCCACCATTGGTGAAACGCAAACACGTCAAGAGGAGACACTATAGAAGCCTCAATATCCTCGAAGATTCTCGAGGCACGCAACAGATAGGAACTTTTACATTAAGTTAAATCAGTATTTGATAATTTGCCATTAAATAATAAAGGAAAAATTATTAAAAATAATAAATTTCCCTTAAGGAATGTTACATTTTGTTTCCTTCTTTAAGTCTACCTGCAAGTAAGTTTCTATGCACATATTATATGATGGAATATTGCGACGTTGGTCTGGTTGTAATTAGAAATTAACCAGTAATTCGTGGTATTTTCAGAATAACTGTATACTTCGCTATTTGAATTTTGTGTTTTCTAAGATTTTAAAGAATATCAGCGATTACATTGAGAGAATTTATTCTTATATGATTTTAGAACAAAACATTTAGATTAATTTGTGGTTCCTTGATCTCTTAATATCCATATTTACTGAAAGGAAGTATTATATTAGATAAGGAACTTCATTTTACATTTTTAATGTCATTAAATAAGTTTACCATTACACCAAAATTATTGTCTCTCGATAGTATTTTATAATATTTACATACATATCTTTGTTGATGATAAGGAACCTCCTATGTGAAAAAAAAACAAAATTTTACAGAAGAAAGAACACATTTTGATGTTGGTAATGTTCAGTTGGCTAAGTTTAGACATTCTACACTTTCTATATAATAGTATTAAATGTTTATTTATTGTAATCTTTTTCTGAAAGCACCTTACGAAAACGTCACATGTGACTCTTACCACATACTATCATCAATAAATCGTAAAGGTCACTGAGAGGTTTTTTATTTTCTATTTTAATACCGCAATTTCTATTTTTTTGAAATTTCCTTATCAAACTAAAAACGAGCAAATTCTGAATCATTGATACCAAAATATAAATTTCGCCAATTCCGTCACATAGGAGTTTGTCCATCATCAACAACGATATGCTGAATGAATGAAAAAATAGATAAATCGCAGGAACTAATGTTTTCGTACTGTGCTAGGTTATCACGATGAATAAGTGAAAGGTTACATCGTGTACCTTATACAAGTACTTTTTTACGTACTCTTTTATATTAATAGGGCTTTTTGAATTACTTTTATTAAAGAGGAATATCCTACAATATTTTATAAGCGTTATACATCTAATAAAACATTTACGAAATCATAGAAAAGAAAATTCAACGTGTATCCATTGCGACTAAGCTATTCATCAGCACATTTTACTAACTAAACGGACAATACTCGAGTAAGGGACACTTTTCATAAGTCGATGAGTTTGAAGAAAAAAGATCGGGCTCTTATTCGAGAGAACAGCTAAGGTGAATGAACGTATTCCCTACCAGAGAAGAATATGGACCGTGACACAGACAGATGGAAGAGGCGTACCGCAGGGGCCGGGGCCAGGGCCACTTCGTATGAGTGTCATAATACGCCCCCGGGGCAGCAGCAGCTTCTTTATTGGCGCATGGCGGCCCTCGCGAGGCCTCAGCCGCGACTCAAAGGCGAATTCCTGGTGGCGGCGCGGGCGGCGGCGATCGCGGGGGCGCGAGGCGAGAATGAGCGGCCGCCCGCGCGGAATGCGGCGCTTGAAAGGCGCCGCGGGGTCGGGAGCCGTCGCCCGGGGGCGCCCGCGCACAGTGCGCCGCGCCAACCACCCCTCCCGGCGGCAGGCGCGCGCTTCGGTCGCACCGTAGAATCGCCAGTCTCAAAAAACAGTCATTTTGAGAAATAGAGTAACCATTAGATTGTTTATAGTTATTTATGCACCAAGGGCGTTATAAGAGTGTTAATGATCGAGCGGGGGAAAATGTGGGAGGGCCTTTGACCCGACGGCTTTTAGTCGCCCGAGATCATTAGTACTTCTGTCCGTGTCCGTGTCCGTTAACGTCCGTGGTAAATACATAATTTTATTTTTTACCTATCTTATTGATACAAATTTACTTATTTACTAGTTAACTAGATGTTAATTTGACTCGGTTTGTCTTTTTATATTTCCCTCCCATAATTTCCTTTCATAATTCCCTCTCATAATTCCATCCATTAGAGAACATGTAGTATCATTCAACTATTTTCACGTTTCCCTAGTATCCACAATCCTTTCGAACCAGAAGTTATGCAGTATATCGAGCTCCGTATTCAAGGCAATTACAAGCTACAACGTATCAGTAAATGTTTTATCCTTGTTCGGACAGCTTGCTTTCCAACATTCTGAACAGTTGACCTTTTACAGAATTCAAAAAGTTTCTGAGTTTAACCCAAGAGGAATCTTAAAAATGTGCGATTAGAAACAGAATGTTTTATGCTCCCTTATTGCTTTGCTGTACAGTTGCTACGTGCAGGTTTGCGCATCCTCTTCCAAAGAGTTTAGTCTGATAGAACGAAGAACACTGATAGAACGATCAGTTTCTAAGGTACAGACTTTGTTAATGATTATAAATTCTGTCATTTCTGTTTCCAAACATTTCGACCATAAATATTTTAAAACACAATTTACATAATTTATAATTAAAAATGAGATAAAGAGAATTAATCCCAGTTTTTATTAATTATTTTCAAGATCTCTGTTTCTACTAACACTATATTTGTTAAGAGAATGTCACTTCTTACACTTTAAATTCAACATGGAATACGTTACGACAATTTCATCACTTAATACAAAATCATCCGTTTTTTATGTAATTTAATGATGGAATCTTTTTAAAATCATTTACTTCCAAAATATCTACGCATTTTGAGAGGTCGATTGGCCGTCCTTTTTTCGGGAGTACGCGTTCTTTGGCCCAGTGTGCGGGCGGGCGGGGCGGCGCAGCGGTTCAAAGAGCCTGCACAGGTGCGCAGCGCGCGCGGCGGGGGTGCGGGGTGCGTGGGAGAGTAGCCAGACACTCCCGGAGGCGCGAAAAAATGCACATCCTCACAGGTAGCCTTCGCTTTCAATAGCTAATTATCTCGCTTTTAGGACGCCCCCTGGGAACCGAAACCATGCTTTACAATGACAGGAATCAGACGTCGATAGCTGTCAGGTTTGCTCATAGTGATACTCTGAAAATTGTACCGTGAAATCGCGACCAGCTTTTCAAGACTGTTTTCTCTTGAAATTTGTGTCTATTTGTTGCAGAACGACGTGATGGACTTCTTATTAGAAGTGAAAAATTATTCAATTTTTTTAGAAATTTTGGCATGATATACGAAAACATGAAATCTTCAGACCAAATATTTTTCATTAATAATTAATGTTTACAGATACATCAGAACATTGCAGGGCATTACGCTCAGTTATATATTAAAGAACAAATATCACTCGATCAATCGCCTATTATCAATAAAAATATCACCCAATTTGCTACCTGAAAGATACAAAATTCTAAACTAGATCACTCAATTGTGTGCCGTATGTATGGCGATGTGTATATGAATATCAGTTGAAAATGCCAGTTTCAACGGGAAATGAATAAAAGCTGTTGGACACTGAAAAAGAATAGTGATTTTTATTTTACAAAACATATTTTCAGATATTTTCAAACGTTGTTTTCAAAATAAAATTGGAAAATGAATATTTTTTCTAATAAGATAATAACATTTTCGAATAAAATTACTGTCAGATATTTACAATGTACACGTTCCGTTTTATCAATTAAAATGTCTAATTATATGGCAAAGAATCATTCTATATGATACAAATACTAAATATAGGTATTATTTTATTTCGTTGTTTATTGAGCTGTAATTCAGATGTTTATTCGGTATCACTACTCAAGGCAAAAAAGACGAGATTAATTTTTTGTTTTTTCTATTGACGTAAAGTAAGACAAAGCCCGCATATCGCTTTAAAAAAATTTAAAAAAAATTTAAAATGAAATTTGGAGAGCCGAGCTACTTTATTTCAAATATTTTTTACAAGTATTAAAATGAAATAGTTCAATACTCATAAGCAAAACTGACAAAAACAAGTCGTATACTTAATAGTTAATATGTACAGTAGATACCTTAAGTTATTATGATTATGCCTAGACCGGAGTTAATATTTCTTTCTTATAAGTATATTACGTTTTAATTGGTGTATGTATTCATTTTCATATTTTCCTCTAGTTGATACATTTATTCCAAATGACATATAATATATCTTTTCTGTATGAAATTAATTTTCAGAGTAGACAATTTGTTAGAAAAATAGTAGGCGCATATCTAATTTAATGTAAAATTTGAAAAAAGAGCTTCATGACATAGTCTCATCTGCTTAACTGGTAAAGGACAAAATACCACGATTTTAGAGCGAAGGAAACATCCTAATGATTAATGTTTACTCTGTTAATTGAACTCTTTGGCTAAATAAATAGTACGTAAGATCTCAGAACTCCTTGATCAACCGATTGGAATAATAGTTTGTAGAGAATATCAAATTGATATTATTATTAGTTATATAATTTTATATTTGATGATATTACTAATTATTTTCTATACCCTTATGGTAGTAAAGCGTTAAAAAAGGAAACGTGAAAGTAGCTTATTTGTATATTTGAATGTATGTATATGTGTATGTATATATATGAATGTATTTGTTTGTATGCCCGACACAAGCGAAATGTTGATTTCCTTGTAATTGCATGAATAAAAAGGGGGCTGCAAGTCAACATCATAAGAAGTAGGTGGCCGCCGGTCGCTTACCGGTGTGGATGCGGATGTGTCCCTTGAGCTGCCCGTTGTTGCTGAAGCCGACGCGGCAGTGCGGGCAGCGGAACTTCTTGGGCCGCTGCTTGCGCCCTGCGGCGGCGGCGGCCGCGGCGGCGCGCGCGCGGTGCTCCAGTTGCTGCGCCTGCAGGTGCTCCTGCAGCATCGCGGCGTACTGCACGGGGTCCGCCCCGGGCGGCGGCGGCGGCGCGCACAGCTCCGGGGGCAGCCCCGCCCCCGCCGCCGCGGCCGCCGCCTCCAGACCGCGGTAGTACACCTCGGCGGCGGCGGCCGCCTCCAGCCATCCCGCGGCGCCGGGGTCCAGCCAGGCGAGGGCGGCGGCGGCGGCAGGCGGTGGTGGCGGCGTCGGGCCAGGCGCCGGGCGCCGGCGCCGGCACCTGCGCACTCGGCCCCGCCCCCGCCGCCGCCCCGCCCGCCGCCCGCGCCCGCGCCCGCCGCGCGCCCGCTCGCGCCTCTCGTCGCCCTTCCGTCGGCGCCGGCGCCGCCTGCTTGGTGTCGTCCTTCTTGGCCGCCGGCGCCTTCGCGGGCGTCTCCGTCGCGGGGTCCGCGCGCGACGTGGTGGACACCGTGCTGTCCTGGTCCCCGGGCGCCGCTTCGCCCGCCCACGGCCGGAACAGGCGCCCACCGACCGCCCCCGTCGCTCCCCCCACAGCGCTGTCCGCCATCACCATCTTTGACATTGTCTTTGGCCGGGCGGGCGCTAGTCGCACACCATGTCACCGCCTCGTGGACGTCCGGAAGCGCACACTCGCTGCGATGACCCGCGCGGGACGCTACGCGCAGGGCGTCGCTGCTGGATCTGAGCGGAGGAGCCCTCGTCCCCGGGGATAACAAGCCCCGTCCCGCGACCCCGCTACACTTTATATAATTTCCAGGCTAAACTACCCCCTCCAACCCCTCTCCGGTTGCCTCGGCTCCCCCTCCGAGTGTTGTGTGCCCTGTGTGTGTCGCCTAAGCGTTTACAATGTACACTTTTACTTGTAACTTGCTTAGGCCTTACCACTCCAGTCCTCAATGGGCGCGCGGGGTGGTGGGGGGCGAGGGGGGTTTCCGCGGGGCGGTGGAGGCGGGGGAAGGCGGAGGGTCGCGCACAGCCGAAACTAAATGACGTCCCCCCACCGCGCGCCCGCAAATCTTTACCCTCAAAAAGGCATAGCCTATAACGCATTGTGCGCCTGAAAAGTCAGTCCTACTGTATTGAATGGGGGCCGAGACGGGCGTCCTGCACAATGGGCCCTGGCCGAGGGCACGGGGGCGGGGAGGCGGGGGCGGGGGGCGCGGGGCAGCGGTCGCGAGAGGCGGAACGAAATCCCGCATCGAAAGGGCGCGGACTCCTCTTCATCCGCCTTAAATCCCTCTGTCGGAACGCGTTGACTACACTAAGCTGTCTGCGATGCGTCGCGGTAAGAGGTGCTCGTCACTTTTGTGCTGCTTAATTTATACCTAGCTCTTACGGGTGCTTGGGCTCCAGTGAAACGTCCAAACTCACGATGCTTCATTACCTCTCGATTTTCGGTGACGTTTTTGGTAATGTTCTAAAGACGCGAGCTGCCATTTAAAAAGTTTTCATTCTAGAAGTGTTGATGATACAGTAAGTGTTGATGAACGTAATTATCAATATAAATATAATTATTAAATCTTTGTTTTCCTAGGAAACAAATAAGTCATTATAAGATTTCGTATTGTGGAATATATTGTGGACTGACACGATCTCACTCCAGATATGAATTTCTACTCATGGTCGAATTTCTGGTGTTAGCTCAGCATCAGATTTGCACAAGGAATAAACATAGTGTAAGTATTCCATTTTAAGAACCAATTTAAAAATAGTTTAAAATCATTGTATAAATGTTTAACTACTAATGCCAATTGCTCATTTTATAATAACCATTTTCACATTATTTTATATTACGTTAATTATGAAAGCAGTAACAACTATTCTGTTTGATGTTAAATTTCTCAATGTAATATTTTTATTGTATAATATTTCTACAGCTTTACTTATTTATTTAATTATTAATGTTAATAATCAATTTAATTATAATATTCATAAGCATTATTTTACTAATAACCCTTGAAATATGCAACTTGCATTGACAAAAGAAATTATTCTGATACTTTGGGAGTTCATGAACCGAGGAACGAGTGAACTGTCACAGTTACCTCAGACACAAGTTGTTCAATGTTTCATAAAGGAGTATTTGTGCGAGCGTTAAATAAACCCTCAGAATAAAACGCATTACTCCTTTAGCAAATGTAAACAAGTAGAGCAAATGACGACTGATGATGTAATTCATTTCTTCAAGATAAGTTTCGACATTTGTCAAGATTTGTTTGATGCTTTAATTGCGACAAGCGCCGAACAGATTTGAAACTTTTAATCTGATTATAATTAAAATACGTGCTTAAGAATGAGGAGCAATTGATATTTCCTGACACAACTGCTGTGGTTAGTATTTCCATCAGTGTAGTGAATGTTTTATCTGAGGAGGAGGAGGAGGAGGAGGTGGTGGTGATTCCTTCCCCGCTGGATGGTAATATCCGGCGCCGACCTACACATCGGCTTGCGGGCAATTTTCCTACTCCAGATATCTCCCCCCAGTGGGGCTCCGCTTGAGTAGGGGCATGTTCTTATACAAAGTTCCCGACTTGTGTGGCTGACTAGTGCAAGAAACTGTGAGTGTGTGTGTGTGTGTGTTTAAAGAGAGAGGTTTGAACGAGGAAGAGGAAAGAAAGATTGTACGCGGTCCATGGTCCGTTTGTTGTAGTACTGCGTTTGCATTCGCCTTGTGTTGATTGAAGAAATCTCAGAAAACTACCGATCAGAGCAGGTGGTCGCTTGAATTCTCCTCCAGACAGCAGCTGAATACCACCTATTAAAGCCAACTAGCTAGGGTCAGTGCCGCGACTCGAACCCTAGGACTTGCCCATCAGAGTCTCTGCAGAGACAGCAGCAATGCTGGTGAAACGTAGCTAAACTTCCTGATTTATCTGAACTAAACATAGCCGGTGGGGAGCAATTGAGAGTGGGGTCCTCGTTCGAAGACGCGAGTAATTGTATCTGGGCGAGCAGAGCGGCTTCGGCCCCCGGGCGCTGAGGTCGACGCTGCGCGCGGGGTCGCGCTTTCTATGGTCAGCGGCTTCAATGCAAGATTGATAGCCCCTCGCAGGCGTTGAAGGCGGCCGGGGAGGGGGCGAGGATGGGGGGCTTGCGGTCGCGCGCGGGGGGCAGGGCTCCCCCTTTGTGGGCTGGAGTGGGGGGCGGGCGCTGCGCCATTGGTGCAGGCGAGGGGCGCAACCCGCGAGGCCTTCCCGCGCCCTCGCTCGCGCCCGCCGCCGCCCTGCGCCCCATCGCCCCTTCGCCCCATCGCCCGCCGCCCACCGCCCACCACCGCCGCCGCCGCCGGCCGCTTATCGGGCGGGCGAGAGGCTAATGAAATTGAACGCGGCCGGGAAGGGCGCGCGCTCGCCGCCGCAGCCGCAGCCGAGAATTGAATTAGCGCGAGGGATCGGGTGAAAAAAGCGAAGCGCTGGCTGCGGGGGACAGCGGCGCGACGTGCGTGACTCACGCCGCACGGCGCGCCTCCAGGACGCACGCGGCCTCCCCATTCGCCGCCTGCTAATTCGTTGATGTTCGCTAGACCCCGCCATGTTGGGAATTACTTACAAAGCGGCTACTGCTTGGGAGGAGCCGCTCGACGAGTTTGTCTGATTGTTTCAGCATCTCATTGGCCTCTCACATGACGAACTCTTTTTAACTGCTTTAATAGCTACCTCATATTCAGTAAATGCTCGTAACAACAGATTTTTGTGATTCTTTAAATTTATTGATGTTCGTTTCAGATACTTGAACTCCCCGACGCGACGTTACTGTACGACAAAATGTGATGCTTGGTTCTCACGTTAATCGGTAGGTCTCAGTTCCAAGCCAGACATTTTGTCTCACTTTATTCTTAATTTATTTAATTTATAAGAAGGAGGTTAATCATTCGCAAATATACGATTGCATTATACTGAGTGTTATTTTTTTTAATTATTTGAGTTCCTTACATTGGTGATCGTTCCAATATAATAAAAAAAAGGTTCCTATCTTGAGATCCGACGTCATTCGTGAGAAGTGAAAAAATATCTCATGTCGGTGATCAATGAATCGTGTGTTACAAAAATTTAGAAATTATTTGAAATCTGAGAATTTTAAAAAATTCAAAATTTGTTAACCTACTTAAATGATTCGTATTATTGAAATACTTTTATGCATAACTGTAAAATGTATGAGCCTTATGTAAATAAATAAGAGGTAAACGTAAAATACATTTTCTTCTTTTCTTTTTCATTTTTTCTTTCTTTGTTTCCCAAGGTTAGTTGTATCATCTACGTAGACGCTACTCAATCAAATACATTTCACTGAAATTTAATATGGAGTACTTCAAAATTATAAACACGTAAATAATAATTTCTTTTAGCAACAATTCTAGTAATTACAAATAAAGACTACTTGCGTTTGTGTTTCAACAACTGACCACAAATAAAACTTACATATAAATGTTGGTGTTTATTTTCCTTTTAGGCGCGGTAAGTAACAAATTAACTCACATTATAATTCAGAGTAAAATTATGAGGTGAACCAAATATTTTCTGTGTCTTTGACGGAAGTTGTTGGTTACTCGTATATAATTTGTACAACCATTTATATATCATTTAACTTCCTCCTAAGTTGTTTAAATATTTGTAAAAATAAAAAAAAACTGAATGCAATAATACTTTACCGTAGTATTTCCTATGCATGGATGGAATTTTGATGGTAATTCTGAAATAAATAACAAACCATGCACTGCAGATATTAATAGCAAAAGTGAAATTTGATGAATATGAATGAAATAAAAAACGATAATGAAATTCGAACAATTTTCTTTCAAATTGTCACTATTTATGTTCCAAGCAATTATTTATGCTTTTCACCAAAATAATTGCTTGGAAGTTCAGACTATTCCGTACAGCGTACTGGTTTTCTTAAACTGAAAGCAGAGTATATATGATCGTAACTTTTGCTTAGTTGAAATTTTGTCGATTTCTCTTCCATATTATATTTAAAATTAAAACAATTAGGGGGTACGTATTTCCAGACAATTTAATTAAAAGAAGCGTCGTTGAAATTACATTTTATACTCGGCATGCGGTTGACAATTTCAGGCCACTTTTGCTGCACAACCCTGACATTAATTTTGAGTATATAAAAAGCGAGCTGAATAAGTACAACTGCCTTCGAATATAAATCAAGTGATAAGATACAATTTGATACTGTACATACTGCTCTCTTCTACATGAGAGGCAAATGTTTAACATATTTTTTTAAATACATGTATTTACTGCAGTTTTGGGAATAGAGTGAAGCGAAACTTCTCATAGAATTCACCTAAATAGATTTACTCGTTCATTCCAAAGTGTCTGAATTTTTCTTAAATACATTTTCGTCTTAAAAATAAATTGCATGGAATTAAATTTTAACACGAAGACAACAAATACTCTTTAAAAAACTGAAAAAATGAAGTTTGTATAGATAACCATCTGACAAAGATATAAACAAAACGTAATGTACGCTATCTGATCATTAGTTCATTATCCAGCCTAATGAACGTTTGAGCAATATTCTTTCCATCTTCAATAATTCAGTATTTTTATTGAATTTAATTGACGCATATTGAATTTAATTGGCATTGTATAAACACAATTAATTATTGTATTGATTTAAACCTACCTAATTCAGTTGATTCCTAAATAACATAGAAATGACCGAGCTTTGAACACGTTTCCCTCGCTTACTTAGTGAATATTTAATTTTAAAATATTATATCACATTATCATTGATATTTTTTACGATAAGGTTACGTTATGATTTTGTTACTAAAGAAGAAAATGTGTAACAAATATTTAATGAACAATTAAATATACAACCGAACGTTTTTCTAATTTACATACTGAACAAGTGTATCTGTCCTGCAAACTAGTGCTCCCGACTAGCCAATATGATCGGTAATATGATCCTGAGAAAACAGTGCTTAAGTTGCTCCCAGCCGTCGGAGTTTTCATAACGAGGAGTCAGGAAACCTCCCTAGGGTCACCCTTTGGCTCGCGGCTGGCAAATGGTGACGGATGGCGGCGGCAACCCTTCGCTGCCATCCATCTCGATTTGTCGCGGCGCCGCACACAGGTAAACAGCCCGCGCACGACGAGCGATCCGCGCCTCTTCGATCAAAATCAAGAGGGGCACTCGGGGAACATCAAAATACCCCCAAACATGATTTGAAAAAAAATTCCAAGACTACTTTTCATTTCATTTGTTATCAGCCATTCCTTCGCCGACCACGGCACGGTCTACATCGCTCGACGAACGTTGCGCTGCAGCTCTATTAGCAAAGGTTTCGTTTCTCTGTGATAATAGTCTAAACTACCGTACTATTCTCTGTGTGCCTCATGATCTATATACGCAAATTGTTTAAAAGTGTTTGATTTAAAAGTTTTCGCAAAGTGATTAGTAAACCATAATCAACAGTTTAAACGGTTTCGATGTACGCGACGGTTTCGGCCATCGCAACTACGTAACAAGTCGACCGAAAACAACCCAGACACTACTGACGAGCAAATAGCGCGTAATATGCAAATAGAGCAGTTAATTTAACAGCATCACTGCATTTAACAACAATTGTTCGAGGTTGACCATCAGCAAAGGCAACATAGTCAGCTGACTCAACATTTGCCGCGGTCGATGGCATCCTGTCTCCCCAACCCTCAACAACGCGGTGAGGCCGCCTCTGTCGACATAGACACCATTACCCAGGGTCAAGGTAGCTTCACTGATGACCAATCGCTACAGCAATTAAATCAAGTAAGTAAAATGCATTCAAATTTCGGAGTGGACAGCAAAAAACCCAAAATATTCCATTCAGAGGAAGGTGCAGTCCTATACAACGTGCCAGTGTCTTCCCGGTATAAAACCCTACAAAACTTAGCTCACGAGCGAAACGGCACGCGAAACAGACGCGTTCAGTGAACCAGATTAAAACATAATCAAACTTCCCCAAATTTGTATGCAAGAAGTTGAAAACTATGAAAAAATATCCAAGACATGAGAAATATCGCTCAAAAGTATTTCTCTGCCAAAAGTACAAAGGAAACAGTGAAAGTAATGTGTAGTGGCTTAGAGGACTTTCGAAATAATCGACATTTTTGCGATGAAGAAATGCGATCCGAAATATTTATCGTTTATTACTCGTTCAGGGACCCTACGGTCAAACCTTTGTCAGTTGTAATGAACGATATTCCAATTTGCTAGCCCCGTTAAAGACATCGATGCTGAACTTTTAGGTCTTAAATATCCAGTTACCAAAGCCAGTACAACAAAGAAAGACTATCCTCATCTGTGCGATAGAACTAACGCTAGTGAATCTAGAAAATATGTTGCTCGTAACAAATTTAAATACAGTGCAATTAGAATACAATAAATATTTAATTCTAAAATAGTTACGTGCAAAAAATGTCAAAAGTATGGCCATTCTCAAGCAACTGCGGTTTTCCACCAAGATGCTTGAAATTTGTAGGGAATTACCAGTACAAAGCATGTGGAAAAACTAGAGATTCTCTCCCCCAATGTGTGAACTTAAAAAAATACCATCCGTTAATTACCGCTGTTATAAATACTATAAAACGTTAAAGAGAAAACTTTGCCTCCCCCAAAGTAAGTACCAACAATTCAATATGCCACCCCAAAAGTTACCCCCATCATAAATTTACTCGAATGAATGATAAACGGACGGACCTTAAAAAAATCTTTTATGATATTAGGGATTTGGGGATCCAAAATGTGTATTTCCATTGAAATCCCAAAATCCAATTTCCGCAGCATTACAGAACTTTCTCTATACTATGTATATTACTGCGTATTATGTTCTTACATGAAAAAGTAAAAATACTTAACACGGCTAGTATAATCATTTCGTAATGCATTGAGTTTTTCTTAATAATTCTGGAATCATTCGAAAATATAAAGTAGGATATCGACCAAAGTGGGTTGTTATTTTCTACGTACGCTTCTGTACCAAAGGCAATTTAATTCGTTCCTAACGCGCAATTAAGTTTCGATTGAGGAAGATGATAATTAGTTTAGTTTCCTAGACTGTCTGATTTACTTATATTTTTAGGAGTATGGTTCAGGATTTATTTATAGATAGTCGTTTCTTATTTTCACATTTATTAATAAAACTTTCTTAACCTGTTTTATCAACAAATATGAAAATGAAAAAGCGGCTGTCTATAAATAAATACTGGACTCCTGAAGATGATAATTTGATCAACCAAACAAAATTGCACCCGGAAAACAACACAATAATTCAATCTACAAACCTTCCGAACTATGGCCCTTACCTTAAAATTCATTTCACAAACCCTAAGTAAATAAAACAAATAATTAACTCTCTCCGGATAAAAAAAATCACCAGGCCACGATAGGATTAATTATTCAATATTAAAACACCAGTCCCCGCAATTGCTTACATAACAAATATTTACAATTCATGCTTCAGAAAAACCATTTTCCAGCGATTTGGAAACATGCTATTATTCATCCAGTCTCGAAAGCAAATAAAAATGCAGCAAACATCAATAGCTGTCGCCCAATTAGCCTCCTTCCATCTCTGTCTAAAATCTTCGAAAAAATAATACTTCAACGACTCAAAAAACATCTACAATTAACAAAAGCAATCCCAAGAGAGCAATTTGGATTTACTGAACACATATCCATACAACATCAACTCCTCAGAATTACACAGCATCTCAACACAGCATTCAGAAAAAACATCACTCAATACTCAGATCACCCGACGTATCACAGGCATTTAATAGAGAATGGCACCAGGTACTATTATACAAACTAAAGAAGATCGGCACTCCACAGTACATCATCTCAATAATCCAAAACTACTTATCCAACAGAACCTTTGCAGTAACAAATAACAATCGTCACTCAAACCCCAGGTTAATCAAAGCAGGATTACCACAGGATCCCCCCTTTCACCCACACTGTTCAATCTGTATGTAGAAGACATCCCCAAACATCCAACAGTAAAAACAGCACAGTTTACTACACGACACACTTATTTTCGCTTCCAATTCCTCCTTTAATCAATGTTAAAAACAACATACAATTATATCTAAACCAAATTGACAGTTGGTCATTCCAAATTAAAAATAAATTAACCCCATACAAAACTGCAGCAAAACGTTTTTTAAGGCCATACACCCCACCAACCACATTAACATTAAACAATGAGCCCATCCCATGGTACCCCCCCAAATAACTCCATCAAATATTTGGGATTGCACATGGACACCAAACTGAATTGGAAACAACACATACATCAAAATAATACAAACTAAAAATAAACTGCGTCAACTAAAACACTAATTAATAGAAATAAATACCTCCCATACAAACAGCAATAATACTACACAAAACAATCATCAGACCGACTCTTCTCTACGCCTGTCCAGTATGGATCATGCTGCAAAAACAAACATCTACAAAATTCAAATAGTACAAAACCAATTTCTTCATACCATCACTAATGCACCCTGATTCATATCAAATCACCGATTACACAAGGAATTCAACCTCGATCCCATCATTCACCATATTACTTACATTTCCCATACTTCTTCTCTAATATTCACCATATCCAAAGCTTAAATTCATTCAACCTCTGTAAAAACCCCACTCATCCTACTCGCATCAAAAATAAATATCCATTCCACGTGTTTTGCAAAATGTTTTCAGACCTATAATAAATCCTACGAGGTGCCATCATGGTTTCCTCAACCTTTGTATTAGTATTAAGTTAGGTTAAGTTTTATTAATTAAGCCACCATTACATATGTATAGTTAAATAAACTGATCTATGTACAAAATCAATCAAATAATAAATAATTGTGAAAAAAAAAGATAATTAGTTCTGTCGGGGCGGGGCAGGGTGCGCGGAGCTGAGTTAGGTGGAGTGGGGAGAAGTGGATGAAATGAAGTGGGGCGTGGTGGAATGTGACAGCGGCAAAACCCCGGTGGGGCGGAGCGGGGATGATGGAGATATAAGTAAAGTTACTTCAATTTTACACTTTGGAATGATTATTTTTCTTGTAAATGTGATATACAAACGTTTAAGTTGTTCAACATAATTATGATATAATTATGTATGCAATATTCCTGCAATGTGAGTGTAAACAATCATATATATTTTGTACCATCAAACAACTTCTTAAATGAAGGGAAACTGTATCATGTTAATTTACAATTCGCAAGTAAGGATACTGGGATGAAGTTTTTAGGATGGAATTAAAGACAATCAGTAAAATGCTTTTCGCTTTCTAGTGTAGAGAATCTGTTTTCATTAATATCACGACGTTTCGTGGTGAGGTATGACCTCATCACCAGGTAAAAGTGTTCTGTAATTTACGTAAGTAGATTTATCTAAATAAGACTTGAACAATGCGTAAGGAAACGAACTGAAAATTATTACAAACGTCAAGTTTGGAAATGACGTTTAATGTTCAATTATACATATAATATGCCCAATCAGGGCGGTGTGTCTCAAAAAACTTTATCGCCTTTTCTATCCGATATTTCTTACCTCTCTTATCTACTGGTCAATCGTAAGCTCTGACTCATGCATCTTAGGAGGCGGTATGTATCAACCGTCGTGTGTATTAAGCCACGTATATACAGAATGTCCAGGGAAGAAACGTCGAAGCTTCGAAAATAAGCTCTTAAGACAGTTCTAAGCATATTTTGTCTAATAAACTACGTGGATATTCCGAATGGTTGGGCCGCAATGAACACTCAAAATCTGATTTGAGAAAATGATTTCTTGGCAAAAATTTGCATTATGGAAGCATAGAAACACTGCAGAAACATGTAAATTGTTTATTATTTACAAAAGAATTCAATATATTTGCTCAAACAGAAAAATTAAGCGAGAAATAAAAAAACAGTCCAATTGTGTAAATTGGGTGTTTTTTATTTCTCGCTTAAGTTTTCTTTCTGAACAAAATATTCATTTCTTTTGTAAATAATAAACAACTTATATGTTTCTGTAGTGTTTATATGCAGCTATAAAGCAAATTTTTGCATAGAAATCAATTTTTCAAACCGACTTTTGAGTGCTTATTGCGGCTCAACCATTCGGAAAATCTACGAAGTTTATTAGACAAAATATATTGAGAATTGTCTTAAGAGCTTATTTTCGAAATTTTGGCGTTTCCTCCCCGGACATTCTGTATAATATAACCTCTTTCATTTTAACATCGTTTTCAGTTATTTTCAATAGTAATAATATGGCGAGATTCGGTGACGCATCTGACGGCCAAATCAATTAAATAACTTGCGAAGCTCCAAACAACACGGAGAAGAATAGAAATTATATTTGATATGAATATTTAGTTGCGTTTTTTAACAAATCCTTCATATTTTTAAAGTCAAAATGCAATTCGTGATGTCTTCGTGAAATTCTCTTTCTTTAGAGACCTCATTCATAAATATTGATTGCGAGTGAGAGCCGCAAAAGGTATGTTTACTACTGAAATAATACAGGAGACGATGTTACTACATTATCATTGAACCCCCACCTCAAAATCAATGAGCAACACCAGTCGGCAATCATAAATAAATTAAGACAGATACATTCATCATCAAACACATCTGTTTCAGAATCCAACACGATTGTGAATGAAAATAAAAATGTTCTTTCAACATTTAATTTCAAAAGGTGCGTGTTTAATAAATGTATTTTCAGCAGAAAGAATATATGTTTGTTTCTTTAAATTTTAATGTTTGTTACATCAAACGTTTATTGCTTTAAAGCAAAATAATCATACATTTCATGCCATTGTCTGTATTTTATTTGTTTATCTCGATTTTGATTACGTATCGACCGCACGGTTTAACCTTACCCATCTGCTATTTTAGCAGATGGCCGCGGTCGAACTAGCGAAATATGAAAGGTAATTTAATAATGAACATTAATATAATTTTAATATTTGGCACATTTTGTATCTCTGTTTGACGTAATTGCATTCGTGGAATAGTCCTATCAAATACTACTCGTGCTTTGGAAATTCTCAGATAAATTCCAAAGCACTTGTGCTATTACCGATGATTATTTCACTCATGTCTGTCCGTGTCGTAATTAACCAATGCTAAGCAAGGATATTTTCAAATTATACCAATTCCATATGTCTATCGCTATTTATGATAAATACTTTGTTTACCTTTGTACCTCCACTGTAATCACTTGTTTACCTTTTTAAGATAACGATAGCAAGTGTTTTAAGTCCATAATAGCTTGTGCGCATTAATTTAGTATTAAAATATGTCGCTTTGGTAATGTTTATAACTCTGAAATAAAATATTCATTGCCGAAAAACAGCGAAAGGAACAGGGAATGTGTGTGGAAGCAATTTCAGAAATTTTGTGAAGAAAGAAAACAAACTACAAATGAAGAAATTACCGTTAGGTTAGGCAATTAATATGCGAAGATTAGATGGCGAAGAGTACAAAGAATATGCTATCAAAACTATGTGGAACGTCACAACCAAAATTATTGAGAAAAATACTTTAATGAATACAAACATGTATTCAATCCATTCGAAATCGACAAATTCCTCTGCTAATTCAGCTTGCACATCTTCCATCTCAAATACTTACACGGAAGATCAAGGCTTAGAAAACTCAACTTACTACAACTTTAATAATTGTGTTTTTAATAATTCTTCTAGCAAGAAGTTTTGTTATAATTGTTTTTTGAAAGTTTTACAACCATAAAATCGAAACACATTTGAAATCATTTTCTGCATTAAACTGTTATTCAAATGTTACTTGATTATAAGCTATGCCAGGAAGCAGTGACAACTCGGAGCTGTATGAAAGTTTCACATATTTCGGTAGCAATTTGAGTAATATTTCTCGGTTTCGTAATTCCTGTGATTTTAATTCTTCATTCGTGAAATACTCACACTAATATCACTCGAAGTGCTGTGATATTCTTCTTCTTCTTCTTCTTCTTCTCTAGCTCTACAGCCCTTTGTGGGCCTCGGCTTCACGCACAACAGCATTCCAGTCTTTTCGGTCTTCTGCCATCTTTTTCCAATTCTTTATTTTCATGATGTTTAGATCTTTTAGTACATCATCTTTCCATCTTTTTTTTGGACGCCCTCTCCTCTGTTTGGAGAAGAGACCACCTTCTAATATCTTTCTGGGCATTCTTGATTTTTCCATCCTTTCAATATGTCCCAACCATCTGATCCTTTGCGATTTGATAAATCGGATAATGTCTTTTTCTTCCAATATTAAATTGATCTCATCATTGCGTCTATATCTCCATATCTCTTGATCTTTGATAGGTCCATATATTTTCCGTATTATTTTACGTTCAAATCGCCCTTAACTCATTTGTATCATTTGCTGTTAACGTCCAAGCCTCTGCCCCATATGTTACCACAGGACGTATTAAGGTTTTATATATTTCATTTTCGTGTTACGTCTTATTAAGTTATTTCTTAGTATTTGCATATTTATATAATATGCTTTATTCCCTGACTTTATTTCGTTCCTTGATGCTCTCCCTCATATCATTCTGATTACTAATAAGGGTTCCTAAATACTTGAAGTTGGTAACTCCTTCAAAGGTTTTATTCAATATTTTTATATTTTGGGGGCTCCTTCTTGTCTCTGATGGTGGAAAGTACCCATATACTTTGTTTTCTTCTCATTTACTATTAGGCCTATTGTTTCCGCTTTTCTTTCATTTCTTCGTAGATGTTATTAAACTTCTTTTATTTCTAGCTATTAGCAAATATCATCGGCATAAGCACATATTTGTACTGATTTATAAAATATCGTACTGTTATGTGTTAAATATTTATTTATACTATGTAGTGCTATAATAAAGAGAGTAGCTGATAAACTGTCTCCTTGCTTTACTCCTGTCTCTATTGTAATAGGTTTGCTCTTTTTGTTACCACATTTAATTATGCTTTTGTATTTTTCATTGTCATCTTAATCAGTTTTATCAATTTTCTGGTATTCCTATGTCCATAGAGTGTTTCATAAAGGATCTTCCTATTTATACAATCAAATGCTTGTTTATAATCAACAAATAATAGGTGAATATCTATATCATGTTGCTGAAATTTTTCAATAATTTGTCTTACTACAAATATTTGATCCATTGTACCTTATAAGGACGAAATCCACATTGGTATTCTCCAATAATTTTTCTCAGAATACTTTTGAAGTCCTCTGATTTTATTATTCTGATAATACTTTGTAAACAACATTCAGTAGAGTAATTCCCCTATAATTTTCACAAGCCAATCTATCTCCTTTCTTGAATATTGGACATATCATTCCACTTTCCCCATTTCTCTGGCATCTTTTCTTCATCCCATATTTTGCCTATTAATCTACATATAGCCTTTCCAAAGTAATACCTCCATTTTTAATTAATTCCCCTTGTATTTGATCTTCGCCAGTGCCTTATTGTTTTTTATTCTTTGTATCATTTGCGCACGTCCTTTTGTTCAGGTTTATTTTATTCACTTCGTATTTCTCTTGTTCCAATTTTACCTTTCGCTATATCTACATAGTTTATTTCTGTTTAGCAGATCTTCAAAATACTGCGCCCATCTTATCTATTAACTTCTTTTTCATTAATAAGTATATTTCCATTCATCTTTGCATCTTCTGTCCTTTATTGAAAGCCTTTTCTCATATTATCATGGCAGCATAGAATTTTCTAATCTCACTTCCTTTATTTAGCTCTTCTATTTCTTGGAATTGTTTTCTTGCATATTTTTCTTTTTCGTCTTGCATTGATATTAGCCTTCCTTCTTGCGTTCTTATATTCTTCTTATTATTTCTTGTAAGTCTCTGCAACATCATCTTTCGGTTTCATTTTTAATTCTATAGCCTTTCTGCAATCTCATCAAACCAGTTGTTCCTCGTCCATCTTTTCTCTTAATTGTTATTGCAGCTGCTTTTATTATCTCTTCTATTCTTCTCCATTCCTCCTCTATATCATCTTTTTCGGTTTGTTGCTCCAGAGTTCCTTATCTCTTGTTGATACCTCCACCTACCTCTTCTTCTGAAATTCGTTTATTTCCAATTGTTTGTAATAATCTTTCCTGGTCTTTAATTTTCAATAGTTTTTCTCTTACTACTGCTTTACTAGGTAATGATCAGAGTCACAATTTGGGCTTCTTATAACTTCGAACATCAATAATGGATGATGAAATATCTTCATTGACTAGTACATGGTCAATATGATTAACTGTTCTGTGTCTGGCGATCTCCACGTTCCCAAATGTATTCTTTATGTTGGGAAACATGGGCTTTTAATTTCATGTTATGTCATTGCAAATGTCCTCCTAGCATATTGCCATTTTCGTTACCACTTCATGAATGTGTGCTTGCCTGCATAATCTTTCATAATATCTTCTTTCCTATCTTAGCATTGAAATCGCCTAAAACAATGATCATGTCCATACTTTGGTACTTGGTTACATATCTGTTCAAGTTCTTCATAAATTTCTCTTTGTCTTCTTCATCTTATTACTGTGATATTACTTATGATAAATATTTGTTCCCTTTTCCACATTTATTCAAGTGCGATTAAGTTGCTGTAGCATTAATGCATAAATGAGGCCAGTTTGTATTATTGTTAGAAAATAGTGTAATATAATTATGTAATAATAATATAATATAATTGAAAATAGTAGAAATAATAATAACAACAATAAAAGTATTGTAGTTAACGAATACATAATTCAAGAAAATTTCGAAGACTCCTGACTCCTCTTTTACTTTCTCACCCTTAAGAAGAAACTTCTTAAGAAGAGAGTTATGTCATTGTGCATGAGAAAACGGCGAATTTTCGACACAAGAAGTCTTATTGCCAGGTCCTAGTAACAAAAAAGTGGATAAAACCAGTTGCTAAATGTAGAAAAAATCCTCTAACACGTGTGTAGCTAGAATCCTTGTCTTGTTGATTCTTGATATAGAAGAATCGATTGAACAGCAAACGTCCGTCAGTTGTCCGTGGTCAACGCTAGCGCCTAAACCGTTCAGCCGATTTTCTCCAATATTGATATTTCCCCTATAGTTTTGACTGACGTCGCAAGTTCCTTGCATTTGAAACCGACATTTTAATTTTGGGAGGTACATTACATGAATCCCCTCGGATATTTTGAAAAAAATGGCTCCAATGTTTTTTTATTAAATTTTATTGTTGAATAGTGCAAAGGACATTTAAGAGAATGGTGCAGGTCTCATTTTCGTTAAAATCCTTGATTTTTCGAAAATTGTATAAAGTTTTAAAACTACAAAATTGAAGGTAGAGATTTTTGCCTCAGACAAAGTCTGTTGTACAAAATTAGCTCTTTAAAAAAGGTCAGGCACATCTTTTCGAAAAAAAGAGTACTTTTTGTGTAATTTGCGCTTGAAATTTACGGAATTTTGCTCCTCAAAAACCGCTTCAAATTTTTTCTTTAAATTTTCTCTCTCTATATAAGAAGGGTCAGTAAAATATATGCAAGTCCCAAACATGTGTTAAGTCCAATTTTCGGGTACTGCTCGGTATTTTAGAAAATTGCAAAAAAATTGAAGATACAGATTTTTGCCTCACACAAAGTCTGTTGTACAAAATTAGATCTTTAAAAAAAGGCTGGGTACACTTTTTTTCTAAAAGTTAGAAGTTTTTGTGTGATTTCTGTTTGAAATTAATGAAGCATATATGGGCGTCTGGTCGTATATAAAGATAAAATTGTAATATTGAGAGAAAGTATGTGCTGTTCAGCACCAGTAGTTTGTAAATAAAACGTATTTTCTCGTGATGACTATATATTATAATATATATTAATTATAATATATTATAATATATAGTCCCTCATATTTCAACAATCGCTTTCATATTCTAGACGAGTGACGGTTTGGAGGTTATTTTCCATCAGTAGAGCACCAGTCCATGCTTCTTTAAAAACCGAGAGTGCAGTAACTATTAATCACATACGTTATCGCGAGATAACAGTTCATCTACTTTCATTTAGGCGGTACAGATTTTGTGACATGTGGTTCCACGGAGATTACGCCACCTGCTTTGTGACGGCATTATAATGATTGCGACATGAATTTCTTGAGCTATCATTGTCGTTCAAAAATGACCCAAAAGTTCCCAGGGGAAGCAACGGAAAGCTACTTCCGCCGTTACCCTCAGGATAGGGTTACCAGACGTCCCATTTTTAACGGGATTGCCCTTTTTTCGTTATGTGTCCCGTTGTCCCGACAAAATATTAACGGGACGCGAAATGTCCCGTTTTTTCGTTCTTGGGTACAGCCTCTCTCTCCCTAGACGCACTCTGGTTTTCGCTACTTCTCTAGCACTTACATTTCAACAAATCCATAAACAATTCCAACAATTTATTCAGAAAATTTGAGGAATTGAAAAAAGATAATGCAAGAGATTGATAAAAAATGGTGTGATGTCTTCCACACATTTTAAAGTAGAGGCAATCCACGTAAAAATATAAATGTGGCTGTGAGTTTTGCTCTAGCTGTACCAAAAATGCTGTGGTTGAAAGAGTGTTTTCAATATTGTGAACTCCCTTTCGATTGATGAAAAAGTTTTTCTACCAAAACTATTGTAATTTTAAAAACACATTTTCAAGATCTGAGCTGAAAGGAATTTTTCAACCTGTTAATAAGTAATTCCAAACTCTTGCAAGATATCAAATCTTTTGATAAGTACTAAGTTCACAGTGATGTTCCTGAATGAGAAGCCATACGTTCATGTTGAGCTGGTTGTTCATAAGTTGGTTATTAAAATATGGCTTTTTATGTATAAAAAGTAATTTGTACGTGTCTCAATGAAGCAATGCAGTCATATTTGAAGCACATTTTCTTTGTAAACGCATGTCCTGTTTTGTCCCTTTTTTCTTCCATATTTCAGAAATGTCTTGTTTTATATTATAAAAAATATGGTCACCCTATCTCAGGACCATCTCAGCGAAGGGAACGGGGGCTTCAAGTGGATATCACACCTGCTTTGTGGGAGGAGACCCCATTGTGTAACGAGGAAGTTTATCAAAATAAATAATAAGACTTAAAGTTTAAATTTCAAACAAATAAATCCCACTTGAGCGGCTTTGGGAGGCGAGCACGAAGGCAACGTATTTGGGCTCGAACTTCAAAGATAAACCAGACGTTTATTTGATGTGTTTAACACGCAGAGTTAGTGTTACCTGCCGGAATCGGATAAATGAAACTGTCTCTCTGATCAGTGGTTTTCGTGGTTTCTTTCATCCATTCCAGGCAAATATTGAAACTGCATCATACAAAATGGCGACGGAGTGCTCGCGATCATTCTTTCCCTTTCCCGTCGTCATTCCCATTCTTACGGTTGAGCAAAGGGGCGATCACCCATCCTCAAATGGCCCGTCCCAATGATTCAAAAATTCTCCGATAATGCCGGAGATCCAAAAGTAGTGACAAGTTATGTGTCACCGTGGAACTAAATATGTCTGTGATAAAAAAGACCGATAAGCAAATATTTTTTTACCTATAGGATATCTCATAATTACTCGGAGAGGATTGAATCTTTTATTTCGAAAAGACCACATGTCCAATTTTTGGGGGAACATGAGTTAAGCTCGCATTTGGTTTTAGATAAGTTAATGGGAAACCGCCTCAAAACCTCTGTTCGTTAATATGAGTATATTCTAAACACATGTGGTTTTCTGTTTGCTTCAAACAGACTTCTCCGGAGATGTGGCTTTAGCCAATAACGTGCGCGCGTCAAACAGGTGGTGGAGATGTGGCCTTTCCGAAGTAAAAAAACAAACAAAAAATTCAATTCTTTCATTATTATTCACTGCAACATTCACATTATTATAGGAACTTTTCGTTTATTCAAACAAATCGTATTTCGAGTGTGGAAGAGCAAATTCGTTCCCAAGAACTTTGACCCATAATCGCTCCATCGTCGATCAGCACTCACAATGCTGTTCTCACGGAAGCACCTTCTTCAATATGCAGTACACTCTCATCGCTCTCAGCTCATCATCTCGTATTGTCCCCGCACGCCAAACTTCAGTAGACCGTACAGCGTCCAGCTCCGTTTCTCATTAAGCCTCATGGAACCACATGTCGCTTCCGCGCTTTCCACATTCTCCCCAATCCGACATCCGAATTCTGGTCAGAAACACAAAAAACGGTCCAAAAACCGCGTTCTCTTTTTTTCCACCGCGTGTCCACCCTGGATGGCGGGGCAGGGGGTGGCGGGGCGGGGGCGGGGGCGGGTGATGGATGCCGCGCGGAGTGATCCGTCACCGGGGGCCGTCGCGCGGGTGATGCATCGCCCGGGGGGCCATTGTGGCGCGGCCGGCGTCTCCCGCGGTGGTCGCCTGCTCCGCCGGTGGTCCCCGCTGCCGCTCCGCTTGTTAACACGCGGCGGCACCGGTGGCACCGACCAGTGGGTCGCAACCACACACACACACACTCAAAGAGTCCGCCGGTGGTGTCACTACAATGCCTGCGACCGGGGGTCCTAGGGTTCGAGTCCCGGCGGTGGCAGGATTTTCGACACTAGCTAGGCCGCATTCAGCCGCTTCTGGAGGAGAATTCTAGCGGCCAGCTGCTCTCATCGGTAGATTTACGTGGTTTCTCCCATCAACGCCAGGCGAATGCCGAAGCAGTACCCTAACAAATTGGCCGCGGACCGCGCGCGATCTTTTCTTCCTCTTCCTTGTCCTGCCCTCACCGCTTACTTACTTTCAATTATAAGCATTACACCACCGCACTAGTCTGGAGCCCATTCGGTAGCTTAGAGTCCTCTCCGGGTGTGGCGGAGCCCCGCTGGTGGGAAATACAGGGATAAATAAGGCCTCTAGCATTATTATCCTGTAACATGTTTTAAATAACGGGTTCAAACATTACTTCCATAGATTTTTACTTTAATTAATTTTATTTTTTTTATCTCGATTAGACTACTAACGACCACGTGGGAAGCAATGTGGGATGTTTATTTATCACAATGTATACTCGTATTTATTATTTGTTACCTAATTATTTATTCTTGTATCGCTATTTATTATTTACTAATTTTTATTAATAATTTCCTGATAATTTTTATTTACTTATTTATTATTTACTTTGTGGTTTACGGTGAGGGTGGAGCGTTTGGGCCCAGTGCGCGCGGCGCCCCGGAGGAGCCGGGCTTTGTGGGCGCGTCGCTTGCGGTCGCCCCCGGGAGGGAAGACAGTGCGGCGGCCCCGCCCGCGCCTAAACGCACGGACAGCTCGCCCCCAAACAAGTGGCCGCTTGATGAACTCGCCGGCGCGGCGCACCGGCGGCCCGGGAGACTGGGCGGCGCTGCGGTGACGGCGCGGCGGCGCGGCGACCGCGGAGGTCCGCTGCGCGTCGCGGCTTTTCACCGGCGCCGATTGAGCGGTTGGGAAACGTCGCCGCACGCAACGGATCGCTGGCCGCGCGCTGCCCCACTGACCTCCGCTCCGGCAGGTGCGACGCGCGAGCGCCGGCGGTGTGGGAGCCGCTTCCGCAAACTTTACCCTCAAGTCCCTTCAAGAAATTGGCCGGCAGTTCCTAGGATTCGAGTCCCGACAGTGGTAGGATTTTCGACACTAGCTAGACAGGGAGGTCGAATTAAACCGATGTCGGGAGGGGAATTCTAACGGCCGGCTTTTCTGATCGGTAGTTTTCCGTGGTTTCTGTGATCAACAACAGACGAATGCCGGAACATTGCCCTAACAAACGGGCCACGACCTCTCGCGATTTTTCCTTCCTCTTCCTTATCTTGTCCTCATTCCCTGACTTACACACTGACACTAACACGCACTACACTACGAGTACACTGTACAAATGAATCTGGACACCAGTCGGGCTCAGAGCTTGTTCTGGCTGGGAGCGGTGCTCTGCTGGTGGGAGATACCTGATTAGGGGGAAACTCCCTAAGCCGGCGTGTAGGACGGCGTCGGGTCTTGTCATACAGCCAGGGAAGATCGCCGCCACCTCCCGCGATAAAAGCAAGCACCACACTTACGGGACTAATACCCTGAGAAGTTTATGCGCCCGAAATCTCTAATCAGTCAATCAATTTGGCCTCAGTCCACTACGATCCTGTACTGTGTTGTTCTCGAGCCAAAGAAATTCACATAGTACCCCACGGGGTGTACCTTCCGGGTGACAATCAAGAACATTATGTCGTACGCCGACGAAGTTTATCAGGTTAGGTGCGCATCAACATCTTACCAGTGCAAATCTATGTAAACATTATTTGAGACAATAACCAGTAAGACGGGGTACAAGAACGCGGAGAAGTATCCTCCTTCAAGAGGGATGAGGCTGGGGAACGTTTAGCCCCGAAGGCTAGGGGTAAAGGGGGGATGACGAAACGGGGAGAGAAGTGGATAGACCTCCGAGAGGTACACTCGGCAGCGAACTTGACATGTGCGTTGTGATAAATATTCTCCAGAGGGAGGTCACCAAGCTGTCGGTGGAGCACCGAGATAATACCCTAGAATACATGAGACAAATTAGATCCGTATTGTATCAGTTGAGTGAACTCTCTCAGACCAGACAAAGTAAAGATATTGTAGAAAAGGTTGGAAAACAGATCAAGAAAGGAATGAATATATAGAAGAAAGATATGGAAAACATTCAGACAGACATTCAGAAAGAAATTAAGAGCGTTTTAAACCGTTTTATTTTAAACCATTCGTAACTAAGACCGAAACGATGATCTTCACGAACCGACGAACCGACGAAAGTGCGGAAGAGGTTATCAGAGCAAAGCCAAACAAGGTAAAGTTCAAAGCAGCCCTTCAGAGAACATGACTTTGATCAAGGCACAAAGGAAAAGGCGAATCTGGAGTATGTTGATATGTTAAGACAGATCAAAACCAAAATCTGGGACAAAGGTAAAATAAATCAGATATAGTGTCAGGTCAAAGATCATGGTATTTGAAGCAGTCAACAAGGACAATGAGGCGACAGTGTGCGCAGACCACTGGTGTAGTTGAGCGTCTCTGAAGTAGAGGTTTTACCCACATTGCAAGTAAGAATGAGATGATAAATCTTCTTTATAATCAGAATTTTTAGGACACCCTCTCCTACCCCCGAAACCGAAGCGAGAGAAATTCTGCATAACTTGAAAATGTGAGGCAATGATGACAAGCCTCAGAGAAGCTGTGTTCTCAAGGTGACACTAAAAATCTGGCGTCATCATCTGCGGGGCGACTCATTGGAGATTTCACCACCTGTAGAGTCGCCACTTTTATAGCAGACATGCTGTGTACAATTTGTTTACGTTTTGGGCATAGAAAACTTAACTATACATAAAAGGGAGCCTGCAGAATGTGGACCGGGGAGCATGAGGGAAAATATCTTCGTTATGCACCAATTAAGGGTGACTTGTGTAAGGGTGGGAAGAAAAAAGTATATCATAAAGATTTCAATGAAAAATGCCCTGAATTGTTAAAAGCCATGGATTTGGAGATTTCTAGAACTGATAATGAACTGATAATGTATAATCCTTCAGATTAACTTAGGAAGGGTAGCAGCTGCAATGGCTAGGACTTTTAAGTCCCACTAGGCTTTCCACACCCTCCCGGTGTTTGCCTCATTCAAGAACCTTATACAGCTCAAGGTAACGCAGCCGGCATTCATAAGTCAATTAAAACAATTCAGGCCATAACAAATGGCAGGAACTGTGCTGCAATCTTAGTTATGGACCCATCCATTAGGATCCTATAACTCGCGCCATTCACGGCAGAGAATGTAGTTGAATGTAAAGCTTGTCGGCATGGGCTCGAGCCCATAGTGCTCATCTCGGCGATGCCGCCTGGCGACAACATTGAAGTTGTGGGAGTTCAGCTTGAAATTATCCTCAGAACGTTGGACCGTTGAACACCAGTAGTAATCGGCGCAGACACAAATGCCAAGTCATCGGAGTGGCACAGTGTTATACTAGATGAAAGAGGTGAACATATCGAAGACCTGCTCATTCGTTTGTACTCTACGAAGTATGAACGAACAATCACAAATTCAGACTTTTTTCAGGACAATGGAAGTTGGTACCACAACTAAAGAAATTGGGTCAAACCTTGATGTCAACGTGGCGAATGTTGCTAATGTATCACTTATTTTCAATTGGCATCTGAAAAAGGATGTCATGAGTGAGCATACAGCTATTTTGTTTGACTACTTACAGACGACAGATCTTTGACTACTTACAGATGACACTAACAGGGGCGAGGAGCGAGAATGATGGGGCCAGGGACGGAATCAGAACAAGAAAGGCGAACTGGGCGGTTTACCAAAAGGCAATTTCTAGGCGTATGCTGGATTAGATTCTTCACGGCGCAGAGTCCATAGACAAGTAAGTAAAATCAATCTCCAATTTGATCATCTGAGACAGCCAGAGGTACAATACGGCATGGAACGGTTAACAGAACTAAAGTCGCCACATGGCGGACGGTCGAGCTCTTCTCGATGGTACGGGGACTAGAAGGATGAAAAAGAGGTAACAAAGAGAAAAAAAGAGGCAGCAACCACGTACAATTTTAAAAGAGGCCATTAATTTACAAATAAGTTAACAAAAGCCCTCAGGGATACCAAACAAAGGTCTTGGTAAAATTAAGTAATCAACTCTAGAGAAAGACAGAATCCATGGGCCTCTGAAAGTAGGAAAGTGATGAAGTGAGCTGCCAGGAGCAGTGCTCATGGACCTGTGTAAACCCACTCCGCATGGTCACTGCTTGCGGCGGATTAGTAATGATCAATCAATGTAATTTCAGTAGAATTATTTTGTTTCGAAAATTTCGCTACTCTGATATATATGGCAATAATGAAAGATTTTTCATACACAGTCGTATTCAAAACAACGATCGCAGAATAACTCAGAATAACTTCCAGGGCTGCCGGATAGATCATGCACACCCGTGTGCAGAAGGACAGAGAGACTTTCATCTAAAACGGCGAAAATTACACAAAAGACTTTTGTGTTTTCAATAAGGCACGCGAAATTCCTAAAATTAAGTTGCAAATACTTTCAGTCGAAGACAGAAAATTTATATTCCTCTCGGACGACGTCGCGGCGCAGCGCGCTCTGCTTCCAGACTCCCTCCCACCTTCTGTGCTTACGTCAGTGGCTCGTTGCGGTGCGAAGACAACGGTAGCCCTACGTCAAAACCTAGCACTCTGCGGCCAAAAGAGGAAACGCGGTAAACTCTGTAAAATAGCTTAAGAGCTTGACATGGTGTGCTGTTTGGGAGCGCACGGGACGCCGATGAAAGCGCCCCCTATTATTCAAGGTCGCTTTTCAACTTAAGAGGTCATGCAGCGACCACTGAAAGTAACATTAGGGGTAACGGTATACGGACTCATACAAACATCCATGCCCAGAGCGGGATTCAAACCCGCGTCTCTTCAGGTACGAGGTAGTTACGGGCTCTTCAGCCTTGGCGACCTCGACTATCCAGGCCGGCAAACGGGTGCTCTTTGATTTTTAAAATAATTTCAAAGACATGAATATCTTGCAATATTAATATCTGCAATATCTTGAATACAGAATCTCAATGAATAGAAACGTTTTTTAAAAGATATTATTAGATTTTTTTCGATTATCTGGGAACTGTGCACCCGTGCAACCTAAGCACTAGTCCCACCACTGTCATGTTTTCACAATATTTTAATAATATTTTCACAGCTTTTCAATTCAAAATAAATTAGACTTAATTCATAATTGAATGTAAAATTCTAAAAACCCCATAACACCATGGCACTTTTTGCAAAATTGATTTTATGGTACAGAAACATTCGTTGGGCGTAGACTGTAAAATACTGTTTTACTGGGTAACAAAATTTACTGCCGGCCCCGTGGCCGAGACCGCTAAGGCAGTAGTGCCGTAGTGGTCTTCGGACCGTGGGGTCGCGGGTTCGAGTCCCGCCTCGGGCATGGTTGTATGTGTTCGTCCTTTCACGCTCTCTCATCACCATATCGTGTCATCATCATGTCATAACGTTACTCCCAATAGTGGTCGCTAATGACCGAGTAGTTGATGCGACCTTAACAACAACAACAACAACAAAAATACTGTAAAAAACATAGATCTACCATGACTACAACCCAGTGAAAATTGAGGTTAAATATCTGGTTTAATGTAAAAACACCGCAACTTTTGTACTAGCCAAATAATAGCCAATTTATCTGACACATTGACGGTTCAAGTGGTTCAAAAACATGATGTGCTAAATTTCAAAGATTGGTGGTCCTTTATTCTACAAACTCAGTTGTTTGTCAGATTCATCATATGGTGTAAAAATACCAAAGAATAGGAAGGTACATTTCAAAGTTTTGTGAATTAATACTCAACACCCAAAACAAGGGAAAGGTTTTATGGAAAAGTAGTATAGGAGGCTTGTTACCCTCAGAAAACTTCACCATACGAATACCTCAAAAAAGTATTCACCAAAGAAGGAAACTGTGTTTGCCTTCAAATGCAGCATATAGAATGATATGATCTCAAGAAAATATTTATATACATTTCTGATGAGCATAAAACCCTTTATGCAGAAATATTAGTATGACCTACAAAGGGCGAAGGAGTCTGTACTGATGTAGAATAAAAATGATTGTATTTTCTTATTCCATTGCAAAAGTCAGTAGAATGTGGCAGATATAAAAGTGTATTATGCTCTTAAAATGCAATATTATGATCTAATAAAACATATTACCTTATTTTGTTTGTTTCCAGTAAAATGTTACGAATAACTGTGCTTTGATCGCTCTATCAAAACCAAAATAAAAGATGCGCCAGACGAAGCTGGAAAACTGAAATAGAAATGTTGTAAGACAACATATTGTAAGACACAACGACCAAAGATGGTCACACACAACAACAATAAGGGAACCAAGAATTGGCTGGCGACACCCTGGGAGGCAACACAAACGATGGTCGGACAGCTTCATGGAGGCAGTCGGCAACATGAGGACGAGGCTAGCTCAAGATAGGTCGACTAACATGAATATCTTCCTGTTCCTGCAAAAATAGACAAAGAATAACAACGAAGTGAAAAGTGTATAACCAAACAGGTGAAAAAAAAGTGCGAGAAACTATGAAAAACAATGAGTGATTAACAAAAGTGTGAATATTAAAACGGATAACTATAGATATCAATGTACAATCAGTTAAAGTAGCTATACAAATGAAAATTGTCAATAACAAGCGTAGTCAGAATAGTGACTAAGTCAGTTAACTAATGAAGTTGAACATAACGACAAGTGTATTACCAGGCAGCGAACTAGCTATGTACAAGGCCAAAAATAGCTGACAGCACAAATCTTCCCTGGGAAATCAGGTGGCCTTAGCCCTATATGGAATTGTATAGGCTAATAATAATAATCGCTCTATATGTAAGTAAAAACGCCACAAGTGATACGGTCTATTTTTTGCAATAAATTCGGTAGTTTTCAAACAAAATGTGTCCAAATAAGTGTATAGTCATGTTTTTGTGTATACAACATATTCATGTAAGAATATTCCATCATATTAAAGAACTGTAAGTGATAAAGTGTTTTTTGGTTCTCCTGGAAAATTTCAATTTTGGTACTTGAGGAGTTTTCACAATAATCGACCATTTACGATTGCGTGGGTGCTGGCGTCTAAAGCAGTGATTGCCAACAGGACAAGGAATGACGTCGGAGAACGGCTTCCCCTCCGCGAGCAGACCTCAGAGAAGTGATCCGAGCAAAAGGGGGAGGGAGGAAGGGGCAGACGACGTCTCTGGTACCTAAAACCTTGGCAGTGGGCCATTGCTGGTATGTCAGGCAACATGAATGGGAAACCATCTACACCCGTCAGTTTCCTTTCTATTTGAGAAGAAAGATTTCCTTTTGTAGATACTGGAACAACGGCGAAGTGTTTAGTAAGTTCGAAAGAATTGAAATAATAAAAAGTGCAATTTGCACATGCATTACGCAGCTTTGCGACCCAGAGAAACCTGCGAGATAAAAATAAATTCTGAGAATTGACATAACCCTCAATCATGGGATGAATAAAGGAATGTGCATATTGAAGATTATGGAAAAGATATTCAAAATCACGAGGATTTACAATATTCTCAAACAAAACTGTATATAAAAAATAATCGAGCCTAGGGTCGAAATTCTCTTACGTGACCCCTACGGGGTACACATTTCTTATCTATTTGTTAACATTAATTATTGTTTTAGAACGAACTAATTTGTTATATTATATACCATTGTATAAATATTATTGTTCTAAAATGTTAAAACTGTCTTTCCCAAAAATGTTATGTAATAGAAGAATAGAAGTGAAATTACTGTACTGGTTGTGATTGAGTCAGATATTGCATTGAATTATGAAATAATGTATGTTTTATTACATAATTCTTCATATTGTTATTAATTATAAAAATTTTAAATAATATTACCGTTTAAAAAACGTAATTATAGATTTTCCAAGTGAACCGTTTGCCCCCGTGTCCGTAGCATCAGTAGAACACTGTACGCCCGCCGCTGCGTCGGGCTCTGCCTTTGCCCCGCGGCTCCGTGAAGAGTAGGCGAGCAGATTGTTGTGACGTCGCAGAGCATTGAGTTGGAAAACTCTGGTCTAAAGGTCCTGAGCTGGTTCCTATTCCGAGCATCTATTTATTTTCACTTTTATTCTGTAACTATTCTGTCTGTACACGATGCCACTGCCCAAATATTTCTATATTTAGATCTTCTCGTTTTGTTAGTTTATTCAGGGAAGAGGTTCAGAAACTTTTATTTTTCAAAAGGTCGTGATCCGCTCCACAGAGAGAGCGGCGTGGATAAATTACTCTCTACAAATGTACACAACACACTACAAGTGTAACTACTTCCAGCTACAACACACTAGTGACTGTTATTTGCCTTTCCCTGCAAAGAAAACAAAAATATCACAACAAAATAGTGTATTCAATAAAGAAATTGTCTTTTTCGCCTAACAACCCAAGTCAACTTTATCTAGCTAGACAAATTAACCATATCAGTACATAATATTAATTTCGTATTATAATTACTACATAATTCTAGCTTACTTTTAAGTTCGGATTTACTTATTAGCCTGTACTAAGAATTGTGAGATTACACAAATAAAATAAAACTAATATGTGAGAGCTGAAATTATTTTTGTTTCTTTAAGCTTTCTTTTTTGAGATCGCTTACATTTTTCAAAAAAATATTTTATACTATGCAATAACGTGATTATTATTTCATGGGCGCTTTAGAAAAATCAATAAATTTTAAGTTCCATTTTAATAATAATAATATAATAATAATAATAATAATAATAACAACAACAAAATAATATCATTTACGCAAATAAAAATGAACAAGTACATAATTTTTTACGGATTTGATAAAAAGATCGGTTTAATTCAATGTGTTTCAAGCAGGAGCTATTCGACCCATAATTATTGTGTGGTAATTATATTACTGACGTTCAACATACATCAATGATTCATTTTACAGTTCGGCCACACCGGTAACGACTGTATGGTCGAGCGTCGGTGTCACGAACGCGTCGAGTTGGTCGAGCGTCACGAACATTTTTAAATTTCGTGTCTCTTATCAGATCATCCCTTGGTTGAAGAGCTACAAAAAACAGTTTATTTATTAACTAGGAGATAATTGTATAATGACACTAGAAAGAAAATCGAAATTGAAATAAAGGGAAAACATATTTTTATTATTTATGTTCGAGATACAAGGATCGTCATTTCTCGAACTATTGAACTACGGACACCCAAGCTTCTCCACTACTCAAATTTGTGTCGAGCACAGTACGTGGCAAAATGTCGCCTGAGCACGTGATTTGCGTCAGTGTGTTTTATGAGTGCAAGTGTAGAAATGTGTCGCATAAAAGCAAGGAAAACCAAAACTGAAACCAAGGAAATGAAGTAAATATGTATGAAATCAATAGTACAAACGAAGGCAAGGTATTTCCTGTGATTTTTGCGTTTAAAGAATGACCTTAGGTTTCTGGGAGATATTTCTCGTGCCGGTAGACGGGTGACCACCCGAGGCCATATTTTTTCAGGGAGGGCATTTCTCGAGGGACTATTTATCTGTAATTTTACCCGAGGTTAAATTACGACAGAGGCATTTTATGTAAAAGTTCTCAAAACTTTGCTTCCAGGAATTCGGCGTTTCCATTACTAAATTCATGTGGTGAATGGTGTCCTCTCTGCATGGCAATTCAACACCAGCATACTAATCTTTACGTTTTAGACAAAACAGAGTCTCAGCCCTGAAACGCCCTTACACAACCGCAAGACTTTGGTCCAGAGGGCCTCATGCCATTTACCGAATTCGTATCTGCCCTCTAGGGAGCGCGCTTACAGGATATGGCATTCATTCGGGTCGTACAAGACGTGACGTACAAGACAAGACGCTCGTACGAGCCAAACTCGAATCTGGGAAGAGTTACTTTTGGAATCGCCAGAACTATGAAGCAGTTTTCGACTGTTATGCTGTACTACCTTTGAGTTGGTATAGCGCTGGTTTAAGCGATCTGCTCGCACTGCCATACAGAAACGTTAACAGCCGAATCAAAGACAAGCCGAAGCGAAAGACAAGCGTGTGATACTTTATATAAAGCTTGCGTGAATCCAGTCTACAGGGGGTCTCTCAACTACTCCATCAATTATTCGTGTTGAATGTAAACACGTTGCAGCCCGCACACCCATAGAAGCTTATGTGACAGTGGTTCTGGACAACATTCCGACCCATAAGGTTGGAAAGGCGTTAAAGAGCTTCTACGAAATTTTCAGTGTGCATTTAGGAAGGAAAAGTATTTAGAAAACAAACCTGTCAATAAATGTTTTCGGTACCGTTTGATGGTGGGGGGTCTTTTAACTTACTGAGCTGGCTGTGAATAATAACACAAAAGACAAATAACGCCCGATCGATAATACAATATTCGTGTGATAATACATAATCGGTGAACGATTTCTAAACTGGAGTTGTAATCTCTCTTCAGAATTCAATAAGGATGCCACTCGTTTGTGTTATCGCTTTCGTAGTTGCAAATTCAATGAAACCAGACACAAGAGAAGTGCATATGAAGCAAAATCAAGAGAGAAAAGTTATAATTGTAAATTTGCAAAGATGCCTCATACACTTGGAATGATTTTAAATTACTGACTTACTACTACAAACTTCATTCTACTCAATTGTAATGCATTCTATTGGACGGGTATGTAATGCAGACCTGTATTAACAATTTAAGTAGAAGTGGATAACAATAAAATACATAAAAAGGTATCATAGACGAATTGAGATAAAATAGACGAACACGGCTTTAACTTCTATTTAAAAGTTGAACTTGACTTATATTTGTATGTTCGATGTTACAGAAAGAATATTGATAACTTCATGGACTTGGTAGTTGAAACAATTTGTGGCCGACCATTAATGATGAAGGCGGAGAGAGTGCTGGTGGTGTTTGTGGTCGTGCTCCGGAGCGCGTCCTCCGCCCCGTGCAGAGCCTCCTTCCCCAGAGTGCAGTGCGCGTGCGAGGACGGCGCCGTCGCGCCGTGGCTGCAGCGCTCCGTGCTGGAGGGCGGGCGCTGGGGGCGGGGCCCCAAGGAGGAGCTGCGGCTCAGCTGGGGGGCGGGGGCGGGGGCGGGGGAGGCGGCGCGCACCCTCTCGCGCCTCTTGCACCCCGCCGCCGCCGCCCCGCTCCTCCTCGCCCGCGCCCCGCCGCGCCCGCTCGCCCTCCGCCCCACGCACCGCCGCCGCCGCCACGTCCTCGCCGCCGCCGGCTGGCGCCACGTGCACGCCTTCGCGGACAGCCTGCGCGTCTACGCCCCGGCCAACGTAACGCGATTCTTTGCCGTTCTAGACATCACGAACGAGGACTCTGACGCCTCCTCGGATGGAACAAAACCGACGAATAATAATACCGAGCGCAATTTATTAGCCCATTTCCGTGCAGCAGAAACACGATTTATTTTATGCGATTGTGAAGCTCATAAAATCAAACCAGAAGGGAGACACAAAGACGAGAAACTACAACAAGTAGAGAGTGATTCGTGTAACATCAGTGAAGATGTGTTTTTTAATGCCGAAAACACGACAGAGAAGGAATATTCTCAATACACGTTCGTCTTCCCAATCTTCACCGCCTCGTGGGGCAGAAAAGGCAGAATAGTGATGGACGGTCCTTTCACCCACATGGCGCGGCTCTTCCCCGCGGTGGCGCGTCGCAGCGTCAAGTTCGCACGCCGGGTGGCGTTCCAGGTGGAGGGGTACCAGACCATGTTCAAGGCCCTGGAAAAGAAGCGCGCGGACGTGTCGTTCAATCCAATCTACTACGAGAACAAGCGGGAGGAGCGGGCGGGACAGAAGACGTTGCCCGTGCTGCAGGACCGCCTCTGCGTGGTGGTGCGTCGCGCGCCGCCGCTGTCGTTCGGCGCGGTGCTCTTCATCCCGCTGCGGCCGCGCGTGTGGGCGGCGCTGGGCGTGGCGCTGCTGGCCTCCGCCGCCGCCTGGCACGTCGCCCACCGCCCCGCCCCCAGGCCCGCCCCGCGGCCCGCCCTGTGCCCCGCCCCCTTCCTCGCCCTGCGCCGCTCGCGCGCGCTCTTCCGGCCGGCACACGTCGCAGCAGCGCACGGTCAGTCTCCATGGATTCTTCCTGATTCCGGGCGCCCGAACGGCTAGGGTTATTACTACCGTAAGTGTAAGGCATGTTTTCCTCCTCGGGAGGTGGTGTTCTTACCTCGTGAGATCCGGAGCCGACCTGCCGACCTGCATACAACGACGGAATTCGATCTAGCTGACAAGTATCTAAAATCCTGTTACCGTCGAGACTCGAACCTAGGACTTCGCGGTCAGAGGCACAGGCGTGACATCAGTTGATACTCTGAGCGACTTCTCCCGGTGTCAGTCTCGAAAATACGTTGCGGACAAGGCCATATTCAAAGGGTACACCCAGAAAAGATAGTCTCAAACCAAATGACCTATGCGTAGTTACACTACAACTCTTGCATAAAAATCATATTTTTTTAAAGGTTTCTTAGTCCCCGTCGCACCATACACACCAAAAACAAGCTTTTTAAAAATTTGAATTTTATTCGTCAATTTTCCCTCCTTTAAATCACTTTGGCACTTCGAACTTACTGCAACAGTTCTCTGAGTTTCTTAAATGTTAATAGTACATTGTTGTAGCATTCAGTAATACTTTGACCTTGGAATGTAGTCACTAATTATCATGTTTTTAGAGCTTTATAATCCTTTGTACGCTAAAGAAAGATTATTGATTTGATATAACGATAATGTTAATGTCTATGTAATATTATTACATGACAATTTCTGTCGTACACTTCAACAATCATTTGAAAACTTCGTAAATTAACAAAGCGGGAAAAATACATTATTTTTTTAAAATATATATCAAATGTGTATAAATTCACCTTCTTAAACGAAAATAGCTTCCTGCCTTTGAATTCAGTGTATTCACAATGTACATAATCGTACCAACGATGCCCAACGCGTCTTTTAGTCTTAAATAAAATTATTAGTTCACATTAACGCCAAAGAAAACGCAACAGTCATTATTGTCCTTCTGTTATCAGAGTGGCATTACAAGGGGTTACAAGCAACAATGACCGCTAATTATGGAATACAAAATTTTCCAATTAGTATTGCAATGATACCTGTAGCAAGAAAATGAAAATGGATAGAAAAATATATTTTTTATATTCATCAAAATTACTCTGTTTTTACATGCATTACTTTTCATTCCCACATCTTATTGAGCAAAAAAATCATCTCTTTGTTTTCACACTTCACTCAATTAAAGGACGCATTTTGAAATAGGTTTTAAATAATTTCTAAAATATTAATTTTAACAAAAGTTCGAAGACGAAACGAACAAAGAAATATTTTCATATACAAATATACAATACATAATATACATAATATATAATAATATACAAATTCTAACTTACGTTGAATCCAGCTGCGTCAAAGCACCTCTAAAATTACACCTCTTGAAAATCAAACTTCCGAACACTCTTCAAGATTTTCTCTCCGACCACGTCATAATTTTATAAATGAGAATCTAAATAATTGTTTTCTTTAGGAATTATATGATGCAGAAACTTTATTTTACCACAAGCATTAATTATTTCTGCATTGTCCACAAACATTAATCAAAAGTGCCACACAGTAATACCAATTTCACGGACATTACGGTTACGCGGAATTTACCAACGCGTTTTCACATTACTCAGACAAGGAAGTTTTGGAAGCCAATGAATATTTCTTTTCAAGATTCGAATGACAGCTTCCAAGCTCTTTTCATCTTTTCTTATACAAACCACAAATACAAAATTTAAATCCACTACTTCCTGATTGTCGATACCACCTTCTTTCACAAGAAACACTCTCTTAAGAGTAAAACGACCGTCAGACGATAGATTATTCTGTAAACTTCATGCCGTATTACGTTCCTATTGTTAGATTGCAGCTTCATAACCAGAGTGGCCAAATAACTGAAAAGTGAATCTCAAATTGTCGTATGCATTTTCCCACCTAATGTTCTACGATTTGTAATAATAAGTTAATTACTATTAAGTTAAGCAATGAGAAGGTATTTTCAGAACATCCAATTGTCTCTGCCTCTCAAATTACTTTTACAGGCTGACACCACCTCAAACGAAGCGTTGGAAATTCGAATTTATCATTTCAAATTCTTTTCCAATTTACGCAAAAAGTACTCACAATTTTGAAAAATCGAACATGACCTCATTTGAAAATCTGTTTTTATGAACACATTTCATTATCTTCATAATTAGTCGTAGTTCGTAGTTCTAGGAAGGCGCCGAAACAATTTTGAACTTTTTCAATTTTCGAAAAATCAGAGTTTTTCAACCAACATAAGGCTTGCACAAATCTCTTAACCCGGGAGTGGTAACGGAGGGATCTGTGGAACCCCTACGATCGTTTCTTCCATCTTGTTGTGTTTCTCATGTTGACTACCCTGACCATTGCTTTAGTACCTTTCTCTTTTTGTATCATGATATTTAGTGTGCTCTCAGTTTGCCAGTTTAGTGAGTTTTATCCGCGTAGCAAGCTATTGTTTTGTTTGGGGTGCCCAGAGACCCCGCGTTACTTTCTACGTTAGCAAAGGTGTCTTCGTTCTCGTACATTCTATTAGTTTGGGAACGTATTGCATGCTGTATTTTTACGCTAGGATTACCCTGAAAAATTAATACTGAAGTACTACGAACATTTTAGGTCACTTTATATGATAAGAAAGAAGTGGAAGAATACGCCAAACTTTGCTGAAACCGGGAACAGAATATTGTTACTCACCGCCCTAGAAAAAGCAGTCTGCACGCAATTCCAAAATACCAGGATAATTTTTTCTTTGTTTATTGATTTGGATATGATTGAGAGAATTACAGAATCCACCAACATCAAACATGAAACGGATTTAGAGAGGAATAAAAATGATCGCAGCACGTATGAGACTGACAAAGAGGAAATGAAGGCAGTAATTGTGCTACGTATTTTGGTTGAGTCTGTGAAATCTGGGCACCAAAATGTTGCTTAATTGTGGAATGTTGATAATACGGGCATTAAAAATTTCCATTGTACTTTGAATTTGAAAAGATTTCAATTTTTGCTACGAAACATGGGCTTGGATGTGACAAAATGCGCAGACCGGTAGAAAAATTAACTCCAAATATTATATGTTTTCCTGATGAATTCTCAGAGTAGTTTAGGAACTAAATTCTTAATAAATGATTTAATTGCATGCAAAACATTGTTAATAATAGAATAATAATATTATGTTAGTTTATTTTTTAATAATTTCGCATTTATCTTGGAAAGAGTGTGGGGGTCTGGAGACACCCCACGTTACCAATTTTGTTTCAAAAAGTCACGTCACCACTGCAGGGTTGAACGTCCTTTATCATATCCAATAACAAAATTTAATAAAAACGATTCAGTCGTTTTTGAGAAAAAGTTGTTTAAACAGTATTAAAATTTGCCTAAATGCGAAAAATACTCAAATTTTCAAGTACCCACTTCAGCCCCAATTCTAGCCGTGAAAATTAAGTAATTTACTTCTGAGCGCCGCTGCCAACAGAAGAAATTCTCTGATCAAAAAAATTAATAGTCCAATTCGGCACTTAATGAAGCCGATTCGGGAAAAATCCTGAAGTTCGCGAACCCCCCCCCTTCTCTCTCTCTCCTTCTGACACGGAGCTCCGCCCTCTCCAACGTTCAAAAATCGAGTCTTTTTCTCTGTTCGCGTTACAAAGCGGCTGCTCTGTTCCCCCCACCAAAATTCACCAAAAGATTCCGGAATTTTCCAGAAACTGGAGTAATCTCATTAGAGATTGGCTGATACTTACTACGCAGTAGCAATCCTTTCGTCCAATCATAGACGGTGGCCCTCACCGAAACTGGATGGAATTTTCCACTGCGCTCTCTGTCTATCTTTGTTTATGAGGTGCTCGTGCAACTTAAGCGTAAACGATCGCAACATCATCATCACTGTAAGCGATCGCAAACACGACACCCTGTGTGCACTCATCCCGTAAAAATAGTATAAAATTAAGTTTAATTTTATTAATAAATATTGGGTAATGCTACAATATCTATATAATAGTTAAATCTGAATCTACATATTTTAGTTGTAGGGAGACGCCGAAAATATTTTGAATTTTTTCAATTTTCGAAAATCAGAGTTTTCAACCAACATGAGACCTACACAATTTTCTTAATCGTCCTTTGGACTGTCCAACAACAAAATTTCATCAAACTCGTTACCGCTATTTTTTGAAAATTAAAATGTCTCAAGGGCTTCATATCAAATACGCCCCAAAATTAAAATATCGGTTGTAAATTCAAAGAGTCGACATCAGTCAGATCGATCGGGGAATATCGGAGGAAATGGAGAAAATCGGTTGAACGGTTTAGTCGCCAGCGTTGTTCACAGGCAGACGGACAAACGGACAAACGAACAGACGGACAGACGGACAGACGGACAGTCGGACAGTACGGACAGTACGGACAGTCGGACAGTCGGACAGTCGGACGGACGGACGGACGGACGGACGGACGGACGGACGGCACGGACGCACGGACGGACGGACGGACGCACGGACGGACAGGCGTTTTGCCGTCAATTGATTTTTCGGTGTCATGGAGCCTAAAACATGGATTCTGGCTACACCGCGTGTTAGAGGATTTTTTCTAAATTTAGCAACTGGATTTATCCACTTTTTCGTTACCAGGGCGCTGTAATAAGAGTTTTCTGCCGAAAATTCGCTTTTTCTTCGCGCAGCGTTGCATAACTTTCTCTTCTTAAGAAGTTTATTCTTAAGCGCGAGAAAGTAAAAAACTCTCAAAACACTTGTAAATATTTTCAGATTTTTTCAATTGATGTGTCACAGTCAAAAACTTAAAACTAAGACATTTGTAGTTAAATACTTTTCTGTCCGGTCTTAGGCACCTGCGACCTTCCCCCAGAAGGAAGGTCGCAGAATGGCGGTTTAAACGTTGCCACCTGTGCCTAGATCGCGGCGTCTCCTGGACAGCCAAGTACTTATTGACTCTTCAAAGATGATCTGCGAACACTGAATGTCTGCAAACGGTCTCCAAGTATCTGAACATAACCTTTTTCAGTCAATGATCGGTTCAGTTGAACCAGTGGACCCAGTCCATTCCATGTGAAAACAGCCCTCGACATTATGGAACCACCACCAGCTTGCAGGGTCCAATCGTTATGGTCACGAGCCCAGGAGAGGCGCTGCAGGCGATGTCATGCTGTTAGCAGTGGCACTCGAGTGCTTCTTCTGCTGTTATGTCCAATTAAAGGCAAATTTCCCCGCACTAACGGACATAACTTTCGTCGTACGTCCGACATTGATTTCTGCTGTTATTTCACGCAGTGTTAGTTGTCACTTATCACCGACAACTCTACGAAAACCTCACTGTTGTCGGTCAATAAGCGAAGGTTGTCATTCACTAAGTTGTCCTTGGTGAGAGGTTATGCCTAAAATTAGGTCTTCGCGTCACACTCTTGACACTGTGGATCTAGGAATATTAAATTGCCTAACGATTTACGAAATAGAATTATCCCATGCGTATTGCTCGCTCCTATGCTTGAAGTCTGTTAATTTCCGCCATGCGGCCGTAATTACTTCAGAATCCTTTTCACATGAATCACTTGAGTTCAAATGAAAGCATGAATCACGTCCTTTTATAGAACACGCAATACTACTGCCATCAGTATATTTGCATATTGCTATTCAATGATTTTTGCCACCACAGTGTAACGTGCCTTTAATATGTATTACATCATAATTTAATATGTCAATCTCATACAATTTGTGTGTAATGAGTAGATGATATTTACAAGAGTATCATCGTGTTATCGGTGAAACCTTGAGTGAAGAAATCATCGCTTGCCGCTCCCTACAATAATTTAAAGAATCATTTAAAGCGTATTATCCATTAAAGAATTTAAAATGATTTTTTTTCAAACCGCGTATGCAGTGGCCTAATAATAATCGCTGAACACGAACCAAACCTTGACTAAACACGACTAAACTCCTAAAATTCACGAATTATTATTTTAACGCATCTTTAGTTAGAGAAAGAGAGAGAAAAAAGAAAGAGAAAAAGCGAAAGAAAAAGAGAGAAAAATAGAGAGAGAAAAGAAGAGAGAGGGAAAGGAAGAGAGAAAGAGAAAAAGAGAAAGAGAGACAGGGATTGAGAAAGAGACAAATAGAAAGAGATAAAAAGAAAGTGAGAGAAGAAGAGAGTAAGAAAAGAGGAGAGTGAGAGAATAAGAGGGTGAGGAGAGAGAAAGGAAGGAAATAGTGAGAGGAGATAGTGAGAGAATGAGAGAGCGAGAGGAGGAGAGAGTGAGAGGACATAGTGAGAGGAAAGAGTGAGACAAGGAGAGAAAGAGATAAAAAGAGAAAGAGAGAAAAACAGAGGGAGAGAAAGAGAAAGACAGAAAAGAGAAAGAAAAAGAGTGTGAGTCAGAGTGTGTGTGTGTGTGAGAGAGAGAGAGAGAGAGAGAGAGAAAGAGTGTGTGTGAGAGAGAAAAAGAGTGTATGTGAGAGAGCGAAAAATTGTGTCTGAGAGAGAAAAAGACTGTGTGAGGAATATTAAATGTTATCGTTAAGTACGACGGGACGCCAATATGTGTTTCATTAATTTCAAACAGAAATGTTGCGAAAACTACTAACTCTTGCACAAAATTGTATTAACCCTTTTTTAAAAAGCTAATTTTTTTAGAACAGATTTTGTCCGAGACAAAAATCTCAATTTTATAGTTTTGAATTTCTTTTGCAATTTTTGAAAACCCGAGAAGTATCTGAAAACGGCATTATCACCATATTTTTACCGACCCTTATTACGTAAATAAAGAAAATTTAAAGAAAAAAATTGTAGGGATTTTTGAGAAACAACATTTTTGCAAATTTCAAGCGCAAATTATGCAAAAACTACTCGTTTTTTTCAAAAAATTGTTCATGACCTTATGTAAGGAACTAAATTTGTACAACAGACTTTGTCCGAGGCACAAATCTCCATCATCAACTTTGTAGTTTTAAAACATTTTTTTTACAATTTTCGAAAAATTGGGGATATCAACGAAAATGATAGTTGAACCATTCTCTTAAATGTCCTTCGCACTATTCAACAATGAAATTTAATCAAAAAAATTGGAGCCATTTTTTTTTAAATTTTGAAAATGTCCAAATGTCCGAGGTCTTCATATAAAGTACCCCTCCCCCCAAACTTAAAATATGGACTTCAAATCTCAGGAGTCTCGAAATCAGCCAGAGTGATAGGGAAATATCAATTATGGAGAAAATTGGCAGAACGGTTTAGGCGCTAGCGTTGACCAATGACGGACGGACGGACGGATAGTCAGACGGACGTTTTGCCGACAATATATTTTTAGGTATCATGGAGCCATAGAACGTGGATTCCGGCTTCACCACGAGTTAGAGGATTTTATTCAAAATTTAGAACCTGTATTTATCCAGTGTTTCGTTACCAGGGCCCAGCAAAAAGAGCTTTTTGTGTAGAAAATTCAGTTTGTTTCCGGTGCATGGTAACATAACTTTTTCTTAAGAAGTTCCTTCCCGCGCGAGAAATAAAATATCAGCTATTTTCTCGCAATGTGAGCTTTGATACGACGCTGACATTGACTGCTCGAGCGCATGCGTGATGCCGGGCCCCTGGCGATCGCTCTTGAATGAGGCGGAGGTGGCGCTGGCGGCGGCGGTGAGCAGCCGTCGCTCGGCGCCGCGCCTTCTGCTTCCTCTTTCTACGAAGAAAAGGCGAGAAAGTAAAACTGCTGTGGAAGGAAGCGCTGATGTGGTTGGCATCGCGCGCACATGCGCAGTGCCGGGCCCCGGGCGCGCGCCCTCCGACGTGGTTATATTTTCTCCACTGTGTTAGTACGTAGTAAGACGAGAAAATAAATATGCCGCGAGAGGGAAGCCTGATGTGGTTGGGTGCGCATGCGCAGTGCCGGGCCCCGGGCGCGCGCTCTTGGACGTGGTGGAGGTGGTGCTGTCGGGGGCGAGCAGCCGTCGCGCCCCCCGCTCCGCGCAGCGCCTCCTGCTAGCTGGGCTGCTGCTGCTGGCGCTCGTGGTGGGCCACGCTTACTCAGGCCAGCTGCTGGGCTTCCTGGCCTGTGCCCCCGCGCCTCCCAGACCCCAACACCCTCGAGGAGGTACTCATTCTATGACCATTCGCTATTCGATATCCACACACATTGATCGATACATGTTAATGAACACAATTTTTGTCTTAATATATGGATTAAGCACCAATTTCGTACCGAACCATTACTAATTCATTAAATTTTACCTAATATATTGCCACGTATTATTTATTCCTCTGAATTTTACTTTCCAGTATACATACGTATATACTGAGAAATATATGTAGTACAGGGAAAGTTATGTAATGCTGCGGAAAATCGATTTCGAGATTTCAACGGAAATGTACGTTTTGAGGTCCCATTTATGCATAAATTAGGTAACGCAAAAAGGGGAGGGAGGGGGTCTGAAGCAGCGTTAAGCTGCGTTACATAGAGATAGGGAAGTGCGTTACAAGGGGGAGGGGGTATTTAAAATACTCCAAATTTTAGTTATGTAATTTATGGACGGACCCTTATATCGAAAAAGAGGTTCTTTTCAAAATGTCTGTCTGTCTGTCCATCTGTAAACATTACTAGCGCCTAAACAATGCGTAGCATTTTTTTAAATTGAAGAAACCGCTGTCCTTTTGGCTCGAATCGAAGTTTTGAGATTTTGAAAAACATTTTTTAAAATTTGGGGGTACTTTACATGATGCCCCTGGGACATTTTCAAGATTTTCTCCAAAACGGTTCCAAATTTTTTCTTTAAATTTCTTGTATGTCTAATCAATTTTGGGGTATTAAGAAGCAACCAGTCATAGATTTTCGCTACATCGAGAGTTAGAGGATTCTTTTTCTAAATTTAGCAACAGGATATATCCACTTTTTTGTTACCAGATCCCAACTGTAAGAGTTTCTCCGGCGAAAATTGGCCGTTTTCCGGCGCACAATAACATAACTTTCTCTTCTTATGGAGTATTTTTTTCGCAGGAAATAATTGAGAATTCTAGAAACTTTATTGAAAACTATTTGAAGCAATTCTAATCGTAAATATAATTAACTACGATAAATTAATTGGAAGTGTCTGTATGTGATTTTCGAATTTTCAACATTTTAACAATTTTTCATACCTCTTCTTGGATTTGTAAAATGTATATTCCATCGTATCATAAGTTTTACTAATCAAAGCTTTACATTTTATGCCTTTGTTCGAGTCCGATCCATGTGGTGCTTGTGTAGCGTAGTGGTATAAGGGACTGCCTATAAATTACGTAACGCAAATTTCAAATATTTTCAATACCCCTCCCCCTTGTAACGCACTGCCCCTATCTCTGTTTAATGCCGCGTAACGCTGCCTCAAACCCCCTCCCCCCTTACCGTTGCGTAATTTATGGATGACCCCACTATGTGCCGGCACTTTAACTTTAGGGATCTGAATTCGGGACTGGGGGCGGAAAAAAATTGCTGTTTGACCAGCAATTGCTTTTGCTGGTTTATGTAGAAGTATAATATTGCGTGGCATTTAGAAACAATGCAATAAGTTATGTGCTTTGCTTTGGTACCGCTACTAGTTGAATTTGAATTTTTGAATTTGAATAAAAAAGCAATATTTGCTTCCTCATATATATATATATATATATATATATATATATATATATATATATATACATGAATTGGGCATTTACCTTTTTATGCCTCTGCCCGCGTTCGGCATATACGCCGCTTGTGTGTCGCAGTGGTACGAGAGGTCGGGTCGCGGAGCAGAAAAAAATTTGCTGGTTGGAAACACTTTTGCTGGTTTATGTAGTAGTGTAACATTGCCCAGTATTTAGAAACTGCTAGAAAGTGTGGGCTTTGATAGCACCTACACTAGTGGTGCTACAAAATGGCATAGACTTTCCCGTATTGTTTTTCTATTATTGTCTCGGCTGGCTATTTGGTCTCGGCTGGCTATTCGAGCTTGCCACATTCTCTGCCAGCTGCCGTCTGCCATCTATCGCCGCCTTTAAGTACATTTTTTTAAAATTTTCTTAATTTTCGATCTCCTAATAGTAGAATGGAATTGTTCAGTGAGTTAGAATTTTTGTTAAAAGTATTTGCAAGTTCGTTGGCAATTTATTTTGATTTGGGTGAGAATTTCATTATTGTTGAAATGTAAAACGTTAGTTTGATTACATTTTTTGCTGCCTTGTACAGAGTTAATTTTCATTCAGAAATACTTTACGTTATTGTTGACCATGATGGAAGACACATAATCACTCCACGATTTGGATTTACTTTCTTTAATTGTTCTTCTTGTAGAAGCTCTTAATTTTTTAAATTCAATTTCCTTTTCTGTGGTTGTGTGTTTATTATAACGGTTAAAGACTCATTTAAACAGTTTAAGAGCTTCCTTACATCTTTCATTCCACCAGGGAACAACCTTCCTACTTTTAGAGAACTGATGGATTCAATAGAATCATTGGATGCTTTAGTAATGATCTCTACGAATGATTAAATGGTATTAACAACATTGTTGATTTCTTCTGGATTATCATTTTGATTAAAGATGTTATAATAACATCTTGATAGCTTGATTTGGGGCACACATTTTATATCAATGGCATTAACGATAGAGGTTAACTTACGTATGAAGTCTTTTATAGTTACTCCTTGAGAGTCTATTAATTGGCATGGTCTTTAGTCGGCAACATCTCGGTAGATGAAGCATTTACCTAGGATTTCTTGGCTTCCGCGTATTGTTGAACTTTTCATGAAACTTTGGTTATATTTATATTTTTGGAAGATGCCATCGCAGCAGGAGGCAAGCCAAGGCCTGGAAAACATTGCTAACCAATTTTTCACTTTCAAAATCCCACTGATAGTGGATTCTGACGAAACAAAGCGTTGTAGCAAGTGATATGCTACAAGATTCTTCTGCATCAAGGCTTCTGTATCAAGGCCCCACAATGCGAGTTTTTCTGTCGTAAAATTCCGCCAATCCATTTACCATTTTGCCACACCATTACATACCTTCATCTATACTAAGTGTAGTATTCTGTATATACGTACGTATACGAGAAAGTAAAAACATTTTTATCGGAAATCGATTTTCGACAGAATTATAAAATATCTATACTGCGGTTTATACGTACGTATACAAGAACGTAACTAGTGGTACAACATCAAGCTTATATACTTTTTCACATTATTTCTAAATTTGCAATTTTCGAGAGGTGAGTCAGTTCAAAGAAAATGCTACACTCGCCATTCTTTTAAGCGTCCCTTCTTCTATTCGTTGAAAACATTTGAAGAAAAATATTTTGTGTGGGGTTTGATAAATATTTTTTTCTTATAATTTGCAATAAATTCAAGCAGATAGTACGTGAAAACTAATAGTTCTTTTTCCAAAGATTGTACAAGACCTTTTATAAAGATCTGATAAAAAATTTCACCAAGACAAAAACCTATACTTTCAACATTGTACTTTTGAAAAGTTAACTTTTTGACATTTTAAAAATACAGAAGTCGCCGAAAATGGGTTCACCATCACTCTTTATACCGTCTTCTGATACATCTAGAAGAAGATTTAAAGAATAAATTGGGAGAATTTTTTGAGAAAATATTATTTTTAAATACATTTCTCGCAAAATAATGTATGAACTATTTATATTTTTGACCTTTTTTTGCATCACATTACTTCAACATTAGTTTTTATAAAACAGATTTCATTCAGAAAAACAATCACTATCTTTAATATTGTATTCGTAAAATGACGCTGAAAAAATATTAACTTGTGTTATTTTCGAAAAATCGGGGATTTCATCGAAAACGCTCCATTCTTTTAAATCTCTTTTACGCGATCCGACGGCAAAGATTAATAACAAAAATTTGAGCAATTTTTGAGAATATGTAGAAAATCTTGAGCCTTCACGAAAAGTACCCGAAAATGAAATCAGTTTTTAATATTACACGATAACAATACTTTCTTTTGACACGAAGTAAGGCGAGAAAATAACAATGCTCTGTCTCCGTAAGGTTGCGACCGCTGTTCGCGCCGTACGTCACATCTAGTCCTACAGCCCCCTTTCTGGAACACCACGGAGGCCGGGAGGGCTTCACGCAGCTTCTTAAGAAGATGCAGTTAGTGAAGATCGACAGCGTTATCTCCGATCTCGCGAACATCTTGGAGAAGGGCGACGCCGCCTACCTGGCTTCGGAGTTGGGGCTGGATGCGGCGCGCTCCCTCCGCAACCTGACTCGTGACGGCGAGTCGATGCTCCACCAGGCGGCGGAGTGCGTGCAGAGCCCCGGTCACATGGCCCTGCTGGTGGCGCACGACTCCCCCATCTACGACCTGGTGAACGCGTTCGTGCTGCACTGCGTGGAGGCCGGGCTGCCGGCGCAGTGGCTGCGCGCGCAGCGGCGACGCATGGTTGTGGAGGGCGTGCTGGTGGGCGGCGAGGTCAAGCGGCGGCCACGGGCGCTGCGCGTGGAGCAGATCGTTGGGCCGCTGCTGTGCCTGGGCGCGGGTCTGTGCGCGGCGGCGCTGGCGTGGGGCGCAGAACTGATTTGGTGGCGCAGGTGCTGCTCTCGCCAGTGATCATGACTCTGCGGTCCTCCCTCCGCTGACGCCGCTGCCCTAGGGCTCTCCTGCTGATCAGTGCTTTGGCGGGAGAGTCTGCTCCTCTTTGCTGACGCCGCTTCCCTAGGGCTCTCCTGCTGATCAGTGCTTTGGCGGGAGAGACTGCTCCTCTCTCTGCTGACGCCGCTTCCCTAGGGCACTCCTGCTGATCAGTGCTTTGGCGGGAGAGACTGCTCCTCTCTCTGCTGACGCCGCTTCCCTAGGGCTCTCCTGCTGATCAGTGCTTTGGCGGGAGAGTCTGCTCCTCTTTGCTGACGCCGCTTCCCTAGGGCTCTCCTGCTGATCAGTGCTTTGGCGGGAGAGACTGCTCCTCTCTCTGCTGACGCCGCTTCCCTAGGGCACTCCTGCTGATCAGTGCTTTGGCGGGAGAGACTGCTCCTCTCTCTGCTGACGCCGCTTCCCTAGGGCTCTCCTGCTGATCAGTGCTTTGGCGGGAGAGACTGGTCCTCTCTCTGCTGACGGCCGCTTCCCTAGGGCTCTCCTGCTGGTCAGTGCTTTGGCGGGAGAGACTGCTCCTCTCTCTGCTGAAGCCGCTTCCCTAGTGCTCTCCTGCTGATCAGTGCTTTGGCGGGAGAGACAGCTCCTCTCTCTGCTGACGCCGCTTCCCTGCGGCTCGCCTTCTGTTCAGTGCTTTCGCGGGAGCGATTGCGCTTTGCTGAAAGTGATAAGGCAGAACCTGGATTCATGCGGCAAAGTGGAAAAGATTCTTTACCAGTGATCGTCAGCCCTGAACGATATTCAACGAACGTCGGCAGTGAGGACGCCAACTTAGCGCCCCTTCCCGCGACGCTACTCAGAAGCCCCTTCGAGTGGCGCAGCTGGTATTGTCCGAATAATATTTCTGTCAATTTGACAGCCGGGAATGGGGGAGAGCAATGTTGCCATTTAGTCGGGAGACAGACACGTAGTCGTTCTTGCGTCAGATCAGTTGTTGAGGCATTCACGTCCAACTTATTGTATTGATAGTAGAACTGTAATAATGACACTACTTTATTTGACGAAGTACTGTTACGCAAATTTATGGCAGTCCCTTACACTAATCTCACTAATGCAAGAAATAACGAAACATTTTTGCATAATACGCGCTAAGCAGTTGAAAAGTAAGTACAGCGAGACGCGTTTTTAGAAGGAAAATGCGTAGTATTATGAAGATTTAACAGAGAGAAGTGTTTAACCTCGAGACATTCTTGGTGTCAGTACTTTTCACCGAACATTCACAATTCGCAATGGGAGCACCCAGCACTAGACGACACAGATCCGCATACATGGCGAATAAACAGGTAACGGAGCTCTTGACGCTCGGCGGTTTTCAATTTTCAGTTGCTTCGCGCTATGAGATTTAACTTTTTCTTAGTAAACGTGGGCAACTCTGTAGTGACATGATCACAATTTGAAGCCTCTGATTGGATAAAGGAACCCTCTCTCCCCTGTTAGCCGGGAGCTGTCAAGTAGACAGAAGTATTAATCGCAGTTTAGTGACGGATGGAGGACTCCCGCCACCAGCAGCGCGGAAGCACGAACGCGCCACCGCTAGCAGAACACGGCTTTAAATGGTAGTCTTCCCACTGGGACACTGGGTGTCGGGACAGAGCTGCCGTTTACCTGCTGCATTTCTTTGTTCGCTGCCCGGCCGCCTGAGCCGGAATTGGAGTGACTCACGAAACCTTCCTCTATCAGAGTCGGTAGCGAGCAGCGGCGGATGACGCTGGTTGTGTGCGAAGGGCTCTGCCGCTTCACGGAAGCGCTGCTGGATGGCGTCGCCTTCACGCACAGCCACTCGGCGGCGCCACCGAGAAGCGGCAGAGCCCATCGCACGCATCCACCGCGGACAGCCACTGACCAGCGAAGGAGGAAAGATCGGTGAGTCTCACCGCTCTGCCGGCGAAAGGTAGCCATCCATTAGAAGATTAATGAATGATCCCGAGTTTAAAAAGACTATGAATGAAATAGAAAGGAAAACTAGGCTAGATTTCACAGTCACTGTAAAACAATTTCTTGGAAAGGAATTAAATCCCGCAAATAAAGCTATCATTCGAAGTCTCATGTAAACAGTTTCAAAAGCATGGGAGCTGGCATTTCTATAATATTGCATTTTCTGAGTTCACATCTAAATTATTTTCCAGACAATTGGGGGGCGATTGAGGAACAACGAGAAACGTTCCACCAGGGCACCAGGACGATGGAAGAGAGGTATTAAAGTCGCTAGGACATCAACATGATGGCTGACTTTTGTTGGTGTCTGGAAAGAGATGAACCTGGAGCCTCACATAAACGTAAGGCGCTTAAGTCATGATTTTTATAAAATGAATTGTCTTATATAAAACACTATAAAATATGATAAAGGAAAGGTGAACTAGTTACATTTATTTCAATCACACACGTTTATTACTCACAGAGGATGTATACTGAAAGGAAGTACTAAAATATTTATTTTTTACACAATATTTATATTTTTTAAAATATAATTTTCTATTGACAAATATTGCGCTGAAACTATCTTGTATTTTATTCACTTAATACTTACCTCCATGTAATCCACTTTTTTTGTCACGTCCGTTATTGACCTACAAATAGAAAATGTTATAATGGTAAAAACAGTATGCATAATAGCCATAGGATTCATAGCACAAAAACTAAACGTGATTGCGGAAAACTAATAATATTTACGATTTCAGCATGGTCAATTCCTATAAAAACATGAAAAAATGTAAACATATAAAAAAACCTTTTTTAAAAAACCAGGCCATTGTTGTTAATGATTCCGGGCGCCTGAACGGCTAAGGTTATCACTATCGTAAGTGTAAGGCATGTTTTTTTTCTCCTCGGGAGGTTGTGATCTTACCTCGCTGGATAGCAAGACCCGACGCCGACCAGCCGACAGCTACCGGGGATTTCTGCAACTAGGTATCTTCAACCAGCGGGGCCCCGCCCCAGCCGGGACAAGTTCTAAGCTCCCGACCGGTTTCCAGACATGCGTTGTAATGTAGTGCATGTTAGTGGTTCGTATGCAAAGGGTACCCAAGGAAAAGGTAGTAAACAGTACTCTAAAAACAAACGACCAATGAGTAGTTACACTATAATTCTAACAGAAAAATTAGATTTTTGAAATTTTTCTTAGCCCCCGTCTCTTCTCCCACATCTTTCTACACTCATAGCATGTTTTTTTCATTTATCATTTTTTCATTAACTTAATATAGTAAAATCTGTCTAAACCAGAAACGATTGAGACAAAAAAAATCCGGTTTAGGGAGGTTTCCGTTTTATGCAGGACTGTCCGTTTATGACATTTTTGTGTTGATATTTCCGTCCTGAAACTAGTAACATGACTTTTTTTATAATTATAGAACGTATACTAACATAAAACTCATTTATGGAAGAAATCACAAATAAATGAATATTAAACATAATTATTTCTGACAATTAAGTAAAAAGAAAATATTTCACGACTTGTTCATTTAAATAATGTTGCTTTTTTCAACATTAATCTAGAGTTTTTGCTTTTTGGGTTTCTCTCTTACTAACACCTTTTCAGTTGTTTTCCTAAGTTGAAAAATTTTAATACGTAGAGTTTTATGTTTTTTTCCAATCATTGGCCAAACTGGTTGTGAAACTCATAATAACACATCACCTTACTGGCTAGTGGCTGCACTCGGACTTCTCGCAGACTCTTTCAGCGCACAATGCGTCACAGTCCAGAGTACTAAACTGCGATTTTTATAACTCTGCCCCTCAAGCCCCTATGGCCACGATGAAGTATCACACGGCATTTTGCGTCTTTTCCGGTCGTCCCTCTAGAAGTCGCATGATCGCAAGCGCTGCTTGATACGGACGCGACCACGCGATATCTAGCGACACGACTGAGAAAGATGCCAAATACCGTGATATATTTCATCAGGAAGACGGGCCTTGAGAGGCAAAGTTAGAAAAATCGCGGTATAGGTCTATCTGACACCCTCGCATGGCCTTCAGCAATTCGGTTCTGTTCAAGAGGTTACTGATTGCCAACGCGAGGCAGGGTGAATTGAAACTATGCCCTTACACCTACCCACGCTTAGAGAGTCGGGAGAGAGGGAATTCTCCGATGGCCTACGCCGTGAGAGGACAGATGACCTCAAGGTGAGGTAATTGCAAATGCATTCATTCCATTAAGAGTAACTCGCGTCTCTCTGCGAACTGCATTAAATTAACAGAAATTCCGTTTTATGAAGGTTTTTCCCCGTGCAGGACATGAAAAACAGTTGCGTTTCCGCGTTGGACAGATTCCGTTTTATGCTGTGTAAAAATGCCATTTAATTTCACGGGCCGGAGAGTTTTTCCGGTTAGGCAGGTTTCCGGCTTGTACAGGTTCCGGTTTAGACAGATTTTACTGTGCTATTTTATCTGATTAAAAAATATGAAAAATAAGAAAATAATTTTTACTACCGGAAAATCATATTTTAACATTTTCGCGGCACGCAACGCAAACGCAAAACGCAAAACTATATTAATGTTTAATATTAATGTTTTTAATATTAATTTTTCAAACGCAAAACTATATTAATGAAAAATGTTTTCTGTGTCTTAGAACCATCAAGCAGGCTCGAAAAAGTCTGTCAAATAAAAAATTGTTGAGCTCATTTGACTCACAGTCTGCTTCCGCGAGGAATGCGTTCGGAACATTGTGGAGACGGGCGACGCCGCCTACCTGGCTACGGAGTTGGGGCTGGTTGCGGGGCGCTCCTTCCGCAACCTGACTCGCGACGGAGAGGCGGTGAAATATTAGTATGTACTTCTAATTGTTTCAAAGAGGTTTTGAAGAAACTAAGATTGCGTACGTATTACTGAATTACCCCTAAATAAAATTAGAAAGGGAGGAATCTCGTCAGCATTCAAGCGAAAACATGTCAGGTTTTGTCCAAAACAGTCAGTTGAAGTCCAGAGAGAAACGGAGAACATTGAAAGATAATAGTGAAATGATTTTACGTGTATTTCCTAATAGTAATAAAAATAATATAATAATAATATTAATAATAATAATATGAGAATGTATTATCAATTTATTAAATAAAGAAAATTAAAAACGTGTATATGATAAATTCAATTTTAGGAAATGTTTACAACATTAAATATTCCCCAAACTAGAAAATTAGAAATTTTAAAAATTTGTGAAATATTTGCCATTTAGAATATTTCCAAGACTTGATAAACCTACCATCTCTCACCCGTAAGCCAATGATATACTCACATTTATTCATGGGACTGCAAGTTTCTTCCCCACACGGGACTGCCCCACACCATTGCATTCACGGGACTGCGATTGAATAAACCCAGGAAAAACTCAATCAGGATGGCGGCTTAAGGCCAAGACACAATACTCTGCTAAGAACACAATACAAGTAACAATTTCGGTGCACACAAAATACAAGAGAGAAACGGAAATATTTTGATTTGAATATTATCTTAACATATGGCGAAGGTTGCAAGAAATGATGAACTGAAACAAAAGATTGTAAATTAGTGAAACACATCTAGACAAAATTAAAAGCATACAAATTATAACATCTTGAATTCATACACATATGAGCAATGGTCATGCATCATCACACACTCATAACACAAGGTATGCTCAAATGTGTACTGAAATAAATGGATGTAATAAATGTAACTAAGGATAAATGTACTGTACACATGTGTATACGGTAATAAATATAATTAAAGATGAATGTAAAAAGGAAATAAGAAGAGGAAAAGTAGTTTGTGCGCCACAGAGATTAGTTCACCTATAAATTTAAACAATAGTGATAAATTAGAGGAAAGAGGGAGTTAAGTAACCTAGAATGAAATTTAAAAGTAAGAGAGAAAGGAAACAAAAGAGCGAGGATTTAGTGATCAGAACAAATGGAGGGAGAGAGAGGCAAATACGATGGTGAAAGGATGAGAGGGAAGTATTTATTTGAAACAATGGGGTAGAACTTTGTACGATAGCTAAGATTGGAACAAGTATGAGATTTGTCACAGGGCAGAAGCAATGCGGCGTCCACCTGGTCCCGAGTTTTAGCAAACGAACAGTGGCAATTTAGTTAAGTAATATTTTCATGAGTCCAGTTGGTGACTTCCTTTTTAAACTTTGGAAATGTACTGCTATTTTGTATTATAGTGGGGAGATTGTTCCAAGCACGGATGGTAGTGACAGTGCATGATTTCCTAAAAGTGGGGGTATAGTGATGCGGAATGCAAATAAGGCGTGGGAACTATGAAGCTTCATAAACTGAAATCCTTGTGATAGGGTGCTATGATGTGTGCTGTTTAAGATATTGTAGAGGAGGAGAAGGCAGTGAAGTAAAGGCCTTTTATAAATGGTAAGAATTTTAGAGTGCGCATAGGAGTATGGTAGTATTTTCCAAGATCGAAAATAAAAGGAATATATGAATTTTAGGCTACTTGTATCTTACGTTGCTGTTTTAAATTTATGTCTGTCAGTAGAAAATCGCAATAATTAAAGTGTGGCATAAGGAGGGATTGCACAAAGGTCTGATGAGTTATTGCAGGTAACTGAATACGCATGCGGTTTAAGACATGAAGAGACGCAAACAAATTTTGACAGATTGTATCAATTTGAATATTCCAGGTTAGAGTATTTTCTACATGCACACCAAAATTTCTCACGTCGTTACACCGCGGTAGAGGACTTCCATTTATGCACATGTCAGGAAGGGCGGAGATTAATAACATTTTAGGGAGTTTCTGGAGCTCATTGCAAGATACAGATGTATTGGGGTTTAGCCCAATACATCTGTGTCTTGTTTAGCACAATACAACGCCCCAGTGATAATGACCAAGAAGAGAGAGACTGAAGGTCTTCATTGAGTTTTAAAGAAAGTTCGAGAACGTTAGAAAACGGTCCACTGTTGTATAACTGGAGATCATCAGCAGACATGTAATGACAATTTTTCACTGACTTTCCTATAATGGGTGTGCTGATGGGCGGAGAAGCGAAGTAGCGGCCGTGGGCGCTGTGCGTGAAGCAACTCTCAGGGCCACTGATGTGCCCGTCTGCAGAGCTGTTCGCAGGATTGCTGGCGTGTGACACGAAGGAGCTGTGGAAGTGAGGGGCTACTCGTACAGTAGCGCCGCATGAAGTTAAGGGGGTGGACTGGTGGGCGGCGAAGCGATGTGGCGGCCGTGGGCGCTGCGCATCGACCAAGGAGCTGGGACACAGCTGTGCTTGGGTGTGAGGATGTGCGAGAGGCGATGGCGTGTGGCGCGGAGGTGTTGTGGCAGTGCGGGGGCTGCGAGTGCAGGGGAGCCGCATGGAGTCGGGGAGTGGGCTGATGGGTAGGAGAGGCGAAGTGGCGGCCGTTGGGGATAGGCGTGGAGCTACTAGCTGGGGCGCTGCAGGGCCTGGGTGTGGGGCTGTAGCGTGTGCGCTGGCGTGGGGCGCGGAAGAGCTGTGACATTGCAGGGGCTGCGCGTGCAGGGGAGCCGCATGGAGTCGGTGAGTGGGCTGATGGGTAGAGAGGTGAAGTGGTGGCCGTGGGTGCTTGCGCGTGGAGCTACTAGCTGGGGCGCTGCAGGGCCTGGGTGTGGGGCTGTAGCGTGTGCGCTGGCGTGGGGCGCGGAAGAGCTGTGACGTTGCAGGGGCTGCGCGTGCAGGGGAGCCGCATGGAGTCGGTGAGTGGGCTGATGGGTGGAGAGGCGAAGTGGCGGCCGTGGGGGATAGGCGTGGAGCTACTAGCTGGGGCGCTGCAGGGCCTGGGTGTGGGGCTGCTAGCGTGTGCGCTGGCGTGGGGCGCGGAAGAGCTGTGACGTTGCAGGGGCTGCGCGTGCAGGGGAGCCGCATGGAGTCGGGGAGTGAGCTGATGGGTGGAGAGGCGAAGTGGCGGCCGTTGGGGATAGGCGTGGAGCTACTAGCTGGGGCGCTGCAGGGCCTGGGTGTGGGGCATGTAGCGTGTGCGCTGGCGTGGGGCGCGGAAGAGCTGTGACGTTGCAGGGGCTGCGCGTGCAGGGGAGCCGCATGGAGTCGGGGAGTGGGCTGATGGGTGGAGAGGCGAAGTGGCGGCCGTGGGGGATAGGCGTGGAGCTACTAGCTGGGGCGCTGCAGGGCCTGGGTGTGGGGCTGTAGCGTGTGCGCTGGCGAGGGGCGCGGAAGAGCTGTGGCGTTGCAGGGGCTGCGCGTGCAGGGGAGCCGCATGGAGTCGGGGAGTGAGCTGATGGGTGGAGAGGCGAAGTGGCGGCCGTTGGGGATAGGCGTGGAGCTACTAGCTGGGGCGCTGCAGGGCCTGGGTGTGGGGCTGTAGCGTGTGCGCTGGCGAGGGGCGCGGAAGAGCTGTGGCGTTGCAGGGGCTGCGCGTGCAGGGGAGCCGCATGGAGTCGGGGAGTGGGCTGATGGGTGGAGAGGCGAAGTGGACGGCCGTGGGTGCTGCACGTGGAGCTACTAGCTGGGTAGCTGCTGTGCCTGAGTGTATCGTGTCACGAGCGAGCGACGGTCACAGGTACGCGTTCTTTTAATTTTGTGTTTTGTGGCAGGTATATATTTGGCATTTGTTCATTTGTCCGGCTTGCCCGGCTAGCTAACGGGTCTCCCATGCCTGACGTTTTCAATTTCTTACGCGAGTTGTGTGATAGGCGTGTGACGAACATGATATATTATCTTTACCGTAATTAGCAAAGTCCGCCTGCCTGAGCTTTTCTTTGTCACTCAGATATAGATACTGAGATTGTTTTAAAGGAATACCGCAACTCTATTCCCCGACCGAAATTCGAACCTGGGATTGCACTATAGGAAGCTAGTTTTCTCTCAGGTGCCACCAGAGTGGTTGAATTACTTATTATTGAGAATTAGTATTTGTACGATTACACAAATATAACAATAACAATATATGATTGCTGAAATTAGTTTTGCTTTTAACCTTTTTTTAAGTCGGTTAGATTTCTGAGATGTTTTCCCTCGACCGAGACTAGCAGTTGGTTTTTGCGTTATTAATGGGGGACAGAAATACAACTTTTTGTACTAGGGAGATAACAGTATCACTGCCATTAAGTTACTGTACTTAACTGTTGTCCCTAGGGAAATAATTTTTGTCCCTTGTTTACATTACAACAACAAAAACTATTGACACACACGAGTAACTACTTATGTATTTACACAGAACATTAACAGAAAATATAAATTGTACTGCATTATAAAAATTGACTTTAACTTACTTGTTGAAAAATAACTGTAAATGTAATATGTTTACATTTTTATAAATTAACACTTGGTATACACCTTTATGCTTTTGTAATTTTATTGTTAATAAAATCAATATCATTTGCTGACATACTTGGACCCTGCATCATCTTTTTTGCAACATCTTTTTCATTTGAAATAGTGTTTTCTATGTAGCACTGGGTTACTGTCAACGACTTTCAGCCTCCATGCCTTTTTATAGTTGTACTATTGTCCTCTGCATTAATCAATATAGTTGCTGACAGTCTGTGTAGACAATGGCTTATGTAGGAAGAAGAATTCGGTAACTTTACAAATGAAGCAACTACCTTTGGGATTTTGGTTATAGTGTTTTTTCCAACTGGTTGCATGCTTTATTTTCCAGACTTATTATAAATAAAAATACGACGGTGTTCGTTACAGTCAGGTCGATGAGCATTCTATTTTCGAAAAACACGTTATTTTTTTATTTTCTGATATAACAAATGTACGGTCTCTTTTTTATTCTTGCAATTTTGATCTGTACAATTAGTGATGTTCCCGTTTCTGTAATGTAAAATTAGTAAATGTATTAAAGATAGTATTGATATTATCAATTATTTGAAACTCGTAGTGTTTCTTAAAGGTAATTCTGAAGGCTACGATCCCCAAAAGTCAAATGTTTTATGCAGAGAGAATATTGAAACTTCGTCGCAAATCAAGCGCCAGCTACACCGAAAATTATTACCACCTAAACAATAAAATATTATGTATAAAATTGTATAAAATTTTACTCACAATTCAGTGATGTATAATAATTTAGAATGTTATTTATACATTTACCTTCGTCATCCAGTATTCATCTTATTCGGCTTTTGTCAAAAAAAGTTTCAATATTCTCTCTGCTTAAAACATTTGACTTTTTGGGATTGTAGCCTTCAGAATTTCTTTCAAGAAACACTACGAGTTTCATATATTTACTAATATCGATATAATATTCAATAATAAGGCATGCCTTTACCACAAAATATTGAGCCCAAACAGTGTAGGATTTTTACTCCTTGGCTAATTCGGCAAAATATGCCAACTTGACATTTTGAGCGACATTTAATGTACTGTTTTTACTTGTACACCAACCTTTAAATTTCTTGTATGCTTTATCGCACAGTTCTCAAGACTTTTTAGGTAATACATTTTAAATTACTGCATTAGCATCTTCAGCAATACACTTAGTACGCTCAGACATGTCCATAATTAATTGCGCACTTGTTTATTGACGGTTTGTATTGTATTTCAAGAGAAGTCTTGTTCTCGTATCACGAATTCTAAATGGTATGGTTTAATACCTTTTTTTAAAATTATTTTTATTTTTAGTCGCATCAACATCGCGATTATTAGCGATTTCCTTTTACAATTATAATACAGTTACAATATAATTATAATACAGTTACAATATAATTATAATGCAGTTACAGTTACAATACAACAGTAGAAAATTATAACATTTACATTCCCAATTATCTTACAATATTAATAACAATTCAGGAACATTTACAATTTACAATTTACATGAATCCATTGGCTTTAAATGTCCATAAATATGTTAATGGCTAAACAAAATTTATTATTTTTTCTTAGGCCTTCTTTATAGTGCAGTATTGATTGGTTGTTCAATCCATTTGATACTCTTTGACTGTTATACTTGGAACATACTTTGATAATGTGATCAAGGTTTAAAGGTGTATTGCATGTATCACATGAGGGTGGAGGTAATTTTTGGATCAAATAGAGATGGCTTAATTTACAATGTCCAGTTCGTATCCTTGAAAGGACTACTTGCTCCCTGCGTCGGAAGTTTGTGTCGGTTCCTAATGCATAAAACTGTTCATAGATTTATGTAGATAGCTGGATTTATAATTTGTCCATTCAAGGCTCCATTTATTATACATTTTTTCCCCAACAAATTTTAAAATGTCTTCAACTGTACATGATAAGTTATGTTCATTCGTTGACATTTGAAGATCAATTAATGTATTACTTTTACTGGCGCCTCTGGTTATGAAGACCGGTTCAATTTGAGAAGGGATGTATACTAGAACCAAATGTATTCCTGCCTTGATGATCTGAAGATATTCTTCTATAATAACGATGTTTATTTCTGTTTTAGTACTCTTGCTCCAGTTGATTGATAATGAGCTTGTGAGCAGAATGACATTAGGAGAGTGAAGCTTGGGGATGTAATTAAGTGCTGGCATTAAGGAATAGAACTTCGTAGTTTTATGGCTGGCATATTGCTTAAGCTGGAACTTTGTGTTATCAGGCATGCATACTATGTCTACTTTTCCGGTTTCATTGCAACTGCCATGAATGGAGATTACAGAATAGTTGGAGTAGTTTTGCATCAATATAATTCAAGGACTTGTTGAGCCATTTGTCGGTTGATAGGTTTCTCTATTGATATTTGGTTAAGGTCAAGTCGATTTTGATGTTTGGAATAGTCCAAGGTCGCAAAGCAGTAATTCTTTGTTTCTCAATATGGTTGTATTGAATATTGAATTCATTTAGTAAATTTTTAACTCTGGAGTAGAAAGGTTTGTGATGAGAATGGTCTTGATGTACAGTTGGAAATGGGGAAATACATCATTATGTATAATAGGATTAATTGAAGAGGCAGCTTTAAAGGCATACCTAATGTTCATCAGTTGCCTTCGGAATTTTAGTAATGGTTCTTGAGCCACTATTAGGATGCTTCCAATAGGACTTGTATGGAAACAACCTCTACAGATTATCAGGGCTTGGTTATGAATGGTTTCAAGTTTCTTCAAATTTGGTGTGGCTGCATTATAGATCAGTGATCCATAATCTATTTTGCTTCTAATACTTGATTTGTACGTTAGTAATAAGAGTTTTCTGTTAGTAATAAGAGCTACCCAGTTGTTGTGAGCTATACATTTAAGAATACTTATTACTGCGATTCTTATAAAAAATATTGGGGTGGTAGAAAAACTAGTATATACGTCTCAAGAGAGAATGCATGATTTTTCATCGGTGTAATTGTATCCCTCGGGCTTCAAAATTACATCTCGTGGAAAATCATGTTTTCCATCACTTGATTTATAATCTGCTAATAAAATGCAATAAGTGAAATAAGCGATTAACTATTATTTCGTGCGCGCTTTAGCAAAAGATAATACTATTTCAAATTCAATTTCATAGTAATTATTGTAGGTTGTACGAATAATAATAAGATCAATAATAATAATAAAATCATGTATGTAAACAAAAATGAACAAGTGTTTAATTTGATAAAAACTATAGGTTTTTTAAAATGTGTTACAAGTCTGACATTTCTGACACAATTATTGTATGGTTTACAAGTCTTTTTACTTTCCCGTATTCACGGGGTGATATGCGTAGTATAGGGAAAGTTATGTAATGCTACGCGAGAAAATGGCGAATTTCCGGCGGAAAAAAATTCATTGCCGTGTTAACGAAAAAGTGGATAAAACCAGTTGCTAAATTAAGAAAAAATATCCCCTAACACGTGGTGTAGCCAGAAACCCTATTTTGTGGCTCCTTGATAACGAAAAACCAATTGAAAGGAAAACGTCCGTCCGTCCGTCTGTCCGTCCGTCCGTCCGTCTGTCCATCATCCGTCCGTCCGTCCGTCCGTCCGTCCGTCCGTCCGTCCGTCCGTCCGTCCGTCCATCTGTCCGTCCGTCCGTCCGTCCGTCTGTGAACACTGCTAAACCATACATACGATTTCTTCCAAAATGAATATTCCCCGGTCGATCTGCTTCTAGTAAAAGCGTTGAGATTTTGCAAAAGATTCTTCAAAATTTGGGAGTACTTTACATGAAGCCCCCCGGATATTTTCAAAATTTTCTCAAAAACCGCTAAAATTTTCTTCTTTAAATTTCTTGTATGAATAGAGGAAAATACACTTTTTAACATGGCATAGGTCTGATTTTCACGGATAACTCTGAATTTTTGAAAATTGTGAAAGTTTGAATTTTTTTCGGGGCGTCTTTTTCCAACTACAAAATTGAAGATAGAGATTTTTCCTTCAAATAACATGTGTTCTCCAAAGTGAGTTTTTTGTTGAAGGTCATGCACGTTCTTTTGAAAATTTTAGTAGTTTTCGCCCAATATTGCGTGCAATATGTGCAATTTTAAAAAATTAGAGAAACTAGATTTTCTCAAAAACGGCTCCAATTTTTTTCTTTAAACTTTTGGTAGAGATAGTGCTGAATGTACCCTATGAGATAACATAAACTTCATAATGCTGTATTCTTTTGTTTTTTCAAAAATTGCAAAATGTATTTTTTTATTTGTCTCTCACGTTGTTAATATTTACATTAGCGGCGAATTGTTTACATTATTATATTTATGAGTACATGTGCTTTAAATAATGTCAAGTAAAGTTTATCGAAAACACAACAGTTTTCTGTGAAAACTAGCTCAAATTTCCGCATTTTCAGAAACGTTCAAACGCCATTTTTTTCATAAATGGCGAAAAAAAATTCTTCACACTTTTCGATCGGATAGTGCTAATTGCACACTTTAATATGACGTACAGTTTATTTTAAGGATTTTTTTTAATTACACATATGTAATTTTTGAAACTCTTTTGCTCACATCTTTAATATTCACATTACAAGCAATTTGTAAACATTATTATATTTGTGAGTGTAAGTGCTTCAAATAACTTCATATTAAGTATTTTGAAAAGTCAAAAATTTTCTGTGAAAATGAGCTTCAAATTTTGCATTTTTAGTAGCGCTAAAACGCAATTTTCTTTAAAACGCACATAATTTTGCCATTTAGGCAGAAAATTGCCATTTAGGGCTAGGTTTTTATGTTCTTTAATATTCTAAAATTAATATTATCGTTCTACCAATAGGAAACCGAAAAATTAAGAAAATGCCAAAAAATGTACTTTTGGCTGTGATAGTAACTGGCAAGAAAGAGTTTGTGGCAATTTCGAATAGCTAGCGAAGACACAAGAAAATATAATACTAATACGGGAAAGTCTGTTCCATTCTGTAGCACCACTAGTTATATTATTGAAAAGTAACGTAGATTAATAATTCATTTTACAGGCCGGCCATATCCGTGACTTTGCAGATTGGTCGAGTTAAACGGAACTTTTTTAAGTGGCGTGTCTCTTATCAGATCCTCCGTTTGTTGAAGAGATACCAAATATACAGTTTATTTATTAACTAAGAAGTAATTGTATAATGGGGAAATCGAAATTGAAATGAAAGGAAAATACACAATGTTCCAATAGTAGTTTTATATGAGATACAAGGAGCGTCGTTGTTCGAACTACTGACCTACGGACTCTCAAACTTCTCTTCTACTCGTGTTAAGTCATTGTACATTGAAAGTGTCGCCTGTGCACCTCATCAGCGTCAGTGTATTTTGTGTGTGCCAATGACGAAACGTGCTGGGTAAAAGTCAGTAAACACCAACGAAAATAAGCAAATATGTCTGGAATAGATAGTTCAAATGAAGGCAAGGTGTTTCTGTAGTTTCGCGTTTTAAGAATAGCCGTAGTTATCTGGAAGTAACTCCGTAAACATCCGATGAAATATTTTTTCCAGAGAGGGAAATTCTCGAGGGACTGTTCATCTGTAGTTCGTATCCGAGGTTGGACAAAGGCATTGTATGTAAAAACTAAAAATTCTGCTTCCGGGAATTCGTTGTTCCCAGGATTAACTTCATGAGGCCGGTGAGTAGTGACCATTGCCTAGCTATTCCACACCAGCATATTCGTCTACTCGTTCTAGGCAAAATATAATCTCAGCCCTCGAATGTCCTAGCATAATTGGAAAACTTTGTTGCAGCGGAATTCATGCTCACCCAAAATCAAATCTGCCTCTAGGGAGCGCTCTTACAACATATGTCATCGATTCAAGTGTCTCGCTCTCGTACGTGCAAACCACGAGGAAAGTTATTGAGGGAAGAGTTGCTGTTGAAATAGCCTGAAAGATAAAGTAGTTTCTATCTATAGTGCCGTATTATCTTTGAGTTGGCATAGGGCCCGCTTAGGCGATCTGCTCGCTCCGCTCTAAAGAAACGTTGACATCCGAATCAGAGAGAAGCGAGCGAAGGGACTGTGTCAGACAGCGATGTTTTATTTGAGACTCGTCTGGCCACAGTCTGCAGGAGTTGACTCAGCAACTGCATCAATCCTACGCATTGCAAACAGATGGAAACCCGCAGGCCTCCAGAAGCGCATGCGTCAGTGGATATGAACATATTTTCCAGTCGATAATGTCATCAAGGCGCTTCAGACCTTTTACGACCGAACTCTTCATTGTGCGTTTTGGAAATAAGATAGGAAACAAATTTGTCAATAAATGTTTCCGGCACCGTTTGGTGGGAGGATTCTTTTTTCATATTAACACGGATATTAACACACATTTCATGTTAACATCTTCTGTGTACAATCAAGCAAAAGATAAATAACGCCCAATCAATGTACAATATTCGTGTGATAATGCACATAATTGACGAACGATCTCTGAACTGGAATTATAACTTCTCCAATAAAACCAGACCTAAAAGAACCGCACATTACGCAAACCCAAGAGAGATAAGTTGTAATTGTAAATTTACAATGATGCATAACTCACTTGAATTGATTTAAAATAACTGCCTTTATTGAAAGATGTTTGTTTGAAGATAATGACAGACAACAAACTAACATTATTTTTTGTTTGAAAAGGTAGATATAAAAACTTCATTCTACATTTTTATGGATTCAATTAGATAGGTATAAAAAGGTATATATTTACAATTAAATAAAAGTGAATAAAAATAAAATACACAAAAAAGGTATAAATTTTAAAGATAAAAAAAGAAGTTTATTTACTTAACTATAAATATGAAACTAGAAATAGAAAGATACATTTGTAGGTTCGATGTTACAGAAAGAATATTGATAACTTCATGGACTTCGTAGTTGAAACAATTTGTGGCCGACCATTAATGATGAAGGCGGAGAGAGTGCTGGTGGTGTTTGTGCTCGTGCTTCGAGTGCGCGTACTCCGCCCCGTGCAGAGCCCTCCTTCCCCAGAGTGCAGTGCGCGTGCGAGGACGGCGCCGTCGCGCCGTGGCTGCAGCGCTCCGTGCTGGAGGGCGGGCGCTGGAGGCTGGGCCCCAAGGAGGAGCTGCGGCTCAGCTGGGGGGGGCGGGGGCGGGGGAGGCGGCGCGCACCCTCTCGCGCCTCTTGCACCCCGCCGCCGCCGCCCCGCTCCTCCTCGCCCGCGCCCCGCCGCGCCCGCTCGCCCTCCGCCCCACGCACCGCCGCCGCCGCCACGTCCTCGCCGCCGCCGGCTGGCGCCACGTGCACGCCTTCGCGGACAGCCTTGCGCGTCTACGCCCCGGCCAACGTAACGCGATTCTTTGCCGTTCTAGACATCACGAACGAGGACTCTGACGCCTCCTCGGATGCAACAAAACCGAGGAATAAGAACACCAAAGTAAATTTATTAGCTCACTTCCGTGCAGCGGAATCCCGATTTGTTTTATGCGGTTGTGAAGCACATAAAATCCCACCAAAAGGGAGACGCGAAGAAGAGAAATTACAACAAAAAGAGAGTGGTTCGTGTGCCATCAGTGAAGATGTGCTTTCCAGTGCCGAAAACAAGACAGAGAAGGAATATTCTCAATACACGTACGTCATCCCAATTTATCACGCCTCAGTGGGGCAGAAAAGGCAGAATAGTGATGGACGGTCCTTTCACCCACATGGCGCGGCTCTTCCCCGCGGTGGCGCGTCGCAGCGTCAAGTTCGAGCGCCATGTGGCGTTCCATAATCCGGGACAAGTCGCCGTCCAAGACATGTTCAAGGCCTTGGAAACGAAGCGCGCGGACGTGTCGTTCAGTCCTCTCTACTACGAGAACAAGCCGGGGCTGGAGCGGGCGGGAGAGAAGACGTTGCCCGTGCTGCAGGACCGCCTCTGCGTGGTGGTGCGTCGCGCGCCGCCGCTGTCGTTCGGCGCGGTGCTCTTCATCCCGCTGCGGCCGCGCGTGTGGGCGGCGCTGGGCGTGGCGCTGCTGGCCTCCGCCGCCGCCTGGCACGTCGCCCACCGCCCCGCCCCCAGGCCCGCCCCGCGGCCCGCCCTGCGCCCCGCCCCCTTCCTCGCCCTGCGCCGCTCGCGCGCGCTCTTCCGGCCGGCACACGTCGCAGCAGCGCACGGTCAGTCTCCATGGATTCTTCCTGATTCCGGGCGCCCGAACGGCTAGGGTTATTACTACCGTATGTGTAAGGCATGTTTTTCCACCTCGGGAGGTGATCTTACCTCGCTGGATAGCGAGAACCGGAGCCGACCTGCCGAGGGCTAGCGGGGTTTTCCGCAAACAGGTATCTCCAACCAACGGGGCACCACCCTAGCCGGGACAAGTTCTATGTTCCCAACCGGTCTCCCGGCATGTGTTGTATATAGTGCATGTTAGTGTAAATGTAAGGTAGTAATGGATGAGGATAGGACAAGGAAGAGGAAGGAAAGATCGCGGGCGGTCCGTGACCCGTTTGTTAGGGTACAGCTCCGGAATTCGGCTGTTTTTAAATTGAGAAACCACGGTAAACTATAGATCAGAGCAGCCGACCACTAGAATTCTCTTCTAGAGCGCGCCCGAATTCTACCTAGCTGATAAGCTAGTGTCGAAAATCCTGCCAACGTCGGAACTCGAACCTAGGAGACTGGAACCTCCGAGTCACAAGCACTGCGGTGACATCAGTTGATGCCCTGAGCCACCTCTCCCGGTGTCTGTCTCGAAAATACACAGCAGATACGGCGGTATCCAAAGGGTACCCATTGATAAGGTGATAAAAAGTTCTCTAAAAACAAATGACCGATGCGAAGTTACACACACTATAACTCTAACCTAAAAATAAGATTTTTGAAACATTTCTCAGCCTCGTCTCAACATCTACATCCTTCTACACCCAAAAACATGATTTTTTTATTTTCTTTTTTTCGTCAACATATTACTATTTTATCTGATTAAAAATATGAAAAATAAGAAAATAATTATTACTATCGGAAAAACATTTTTTGGTATTTTTGCAGCGCCAAACTCAAACGCAAAAAAAATTGAAAAGAAAAGTTTTCTGAAATCATCAAGCAGGCTAGAACCATCTCTCCAACCACGTTCTCTAGAACCATCAAGCAGGCTTGAAAAAGTCTCAAAAGTTCACCTCAAATCACAAATTGTTGAGTTGATAAGACGCACAGTCTGGTTCCGCGTAGAATGCGTTCCGAAATGGTTGTTTTTAAAAACACACTCCTCCACTCTGTAAAACATCGAAGCACCGTTTAATATCAAAGTCGCGACAAACGACTTTCGAGTACCTCTAGTTAATAGTGTATTCTGACCTCCGCTTTCGTGTACCATAGGCTGTTGTCAGTCATTTCATTCTCCTGAAGTCTTGAAACAATATTATTTTGTGAAACCTTTCCATGACAAAGTACGGAAAAGTTACTGCTTGTTTGCTTGTTTCTCTTGCATTGCAGCATATTCAATGCGTATCAGCTACCTGTCCAATTGAATCGAGTGAGTCGGTAGCAGGATCAAAAGTCTATTTGCGCCAAGGATCACGCGCTGCAGCGACGCGACTTGCCCAAGCAATCATGCAGTTACACCGGCCATTAGTATGACGACACAGTCGAACTGGTTTGCGTGCGAGGAAGGTCCCTGCAGTCTTACGAAAGTAACGTGCTTATCCATTTTGATAAATAACCATGGTTTAGGCGGTAGTGTTGTTCACAATCTGAAGCAGTGCAAAATTACTTTTTTCGGTGCCAAGGACTAGTAAACAATAGATTCTGATTACAATATAAATTCGAAAAAGTAACTTAGCGCTGGCGGGGGCGGGCAGCCGTCGCTGGGCGCCGCGCCTCCTGCTTCCTCTTCCTACGAAGCAAAGGCTAGGGAGTACAAGTGCTGCGAAAGGGAGCGCTGATGTGGTTGGCATCGCGCGCGCATGCGCAGTACCGGGCCCCGGGCGCGCGCTCTTGGACGTGGTGGAGGTGGTGCTGTCGGGGGCACTGATCTGTATATAACACTGGATAGGGGGTAGTATCCGAAGCGTGACGCACTAAGAATGGCGCCATGACACCGAAACTGACCACCGCTGGCAACAAATATGGCGAACTAGTGTCCATGTGTTTCTAGTTTTTTTTGGTTATTGTTATCGAAAACGTTATTTAATGTATTAAAAATGGGTGTCACTTGTGTATTGTGGAACAAAACCTGACGAGAATATTATTTGCACACTCCACAAGTAAGTGAATTATCTTCATTTTATTACTCGTTGTTACATCGTCAAGAAAAAATGTGAATGTTTAATAATAAATGGAAAAATTGTTTGACTAGATTTCCACAGGACGAAGATTTATTGCGACAATGGAAGCAAAATATGGGACTGCCGAACATTGTTCTAAATAAAAAGAGTAGGTTATGCTCACTGCATTTTCAAGAACATTGTTTGAAAAAAAATAAATATTATAACAAGTTACTTCCAAACAATGTGCCAACAATTTTTGCTTCTTATAAGAATCTGTGTGTATTGTGTAAAGAAGAAAATAAGGAAGAGGATATTTTATTTCATATGTATTAATTTATTTTTTAGTATTCTGTCCTATTTGTCTGTGCATAAATTTAATCAACATTCAAGCTTCAGTATTTTTAAAGACATCTATATGTATTATAACACAACTCGCTTATAAGTCTGTACTACACTGTTGTAAAGACTTAGTGTTATAATAAATATAGTTGTCTTTAGAAATATTGAAGCCTGAATGTTGATTAAAGATATTAATTTTTTTACAGAAACATTTATGAAGAATTCTGATCAGAAGTGAGGATGGAGAAATAATACAATATTATTACAATTGAAATTTGTGTTTTTCACGGGAAGCTATAATGGTTACTTTCGATTAATTGTAATTATATACAGCGCTGAATTGTAAATTTCATTAATCTTAACTATCAATTTAAATGCAATGTAGATTTAATTAATTTTAAAGTTATTACGATTATACAACCACTTAATAATTACTATTGCTTTTAGTAAACTGGATGTAATTAATTCTACGTACATCTGTGAATTGTATATTGTATTAATTGGAAATAACAACTTAAGTGAAATGTAGATTTAGTTAACTCAATACATTCTGAATTGTACATTTCATTAATTTTAATATCAATTGAATAAAACTCATTTCATGAATTTTACATTCACAGCGATTGTAATGTCACTTAATTATAATTGTTAATTTCAATGGGGGTTATATTTTACATATCAGTGATTGTCTGTTTTATTAATTTTAATTATCAATTTTCATTATATATTTATATAAATTCTAAATTTATTTCAGTCGTAATATGACCAGATTATAATTGTTCATTTAAGTGAATTGTTTATCACATTAATTAATTGCAATTGTTTTATTTTCATTTACATTTTCAGTTCATATTTCTGTTTCAGCTTAGTGTTAATTAACTTTTAATTAATATCAGTTTCAGGAAAATAAATATAGTATTAATTTACATTCCACAATTTAGAAAATCTTTCTTTAATATTCTCTTGAAATGATTCAGAATAAAATTTTATAAGTATTATTTTTCACGTAATCATAATAATGGTAAAACTGCGTATATACGTTTGAATTTCGCGCTAAAATCTTGCCAGCGGTGGGCAGTTTAGGTGTCATGGCGCGATTCTATGTGCGTCACCCCCACTCCTGGTATTTTAGTTCTATGCCCTATCCAGTGTTATATACAGATCAGTGGTCGGGGGCGAGCAGCCGTCGCGTCCCCCGCTCCGCGCAGCGCCTCTTGCTAGCTGGGCTGCTGCTGCTGGCGCTGGTGGTGGGCCACGCCTACTCGGGTCAGCTGCTGGGCTTCCTGGCCGCGCCGCCGCGCCTCCCTGACCCCAACACGCTCGAAGAGGTACTTATTTCTTGTTAATGCTCTACACGGGGGTTTTCGATTTCAACTCATGTTGATCGTTACATGGTGATTAAACTGTGGAGTAACACCAATTTTCAACCAAGCCATTTCTATTACATTGAAATTTATAATATTGCCACGTAACATTTTTTCTTTTGATTTTATTAATTTTTCATTTATTTAGTCCCATTGGCAAAACGATTTAATACTCTTACATTGACTCAACAAATAGTTAACTTCTAATTGTTAATCCTGATAGAGAGTATTGACATATATGTAATGTTTGGTCAGATCATAAATATTTTTGAATCAATTAACCCATTACCCATCAATAACACATTTCTAGTCACTTTTGGTATGTAGACTAAGTATATATAGTTAAGTGTTGATTATGCATACTTAGAAAAAAAGAAATTGAATGCAACTCGTACATACACACGGAAAGACAGCTACTCCAGTAGGTCACAATATATAAATATACACTTCAAATACAGTTTACATTGCTTGTATACTTTTTTAATTAAATTTTATTAAATACTTTTATATCTTTACAGAATTGAATCACTTTATCTTGGTACATACGAGAATTGACTCTGGGCTCATATTCTGTAGATGTTTTTGTCAGGACTGATTATGTAGGAGAAATTGTTTATATTAATAGGAATATTACAGCGGTCACATATAGTGACTGAATTTCTTTCTATTAAGGTAAGTGGCTTAGATTGCAGTATCCAGTTATAATGCTTGTAACGGCTACTTGATCTTTTGTGTTGAGGTGCTTTTTACTTTCTCGCTACCTCTCACGCAGTAGAGAGAAAGTCATGTAATGTTGCGGGGAAAATAGTGAGTATTCGGTAGAAAAACTCTTAATGCCAGACCGACGGATGGACGGACGGTATGACATCTTGCCGTCATTCGAGTTTTCGATATCAATGGCCCACAAACATAGATTCTGGCTATACCACGTGATAAAGGATTTTTTTTCTAAATTTAGTAAGTTAATATATTCACTTTTTCGTAACCGGTGTCTTCTAACAAGAGTTTTGCTACCGAAAATTCGTGTTTTTTCGCGTAGCATTACGCAACTTTCTCTAATGCGTAAGCAGTAACTAAGATGACTAAGATACGCCTTATCTAAATGGCTAGCCGAGACCAAAAGAAATTGAAAACTAATACGGGAAAGCCTGTGCTATTCTGTAGCACCACTAGTTTCTGTATCAAGGCCCCACAATGCAAGTTTTTCTGTCGTAAATTCGGTTTTTGCCACAGCGTTACATACCTTTCACTATTTGTACTTCGTATATTATTCTGTATGTATCCATGTACACCAAAAAGTAGAAACATCAAAGTATAAACAACAACATCGGTATCAGGCTAGCGAAATTGATTTTCCGCAGCATTACATAACATTATCTATACCAAGTATATTACGCCTTATATATTTGTACGTACTGTATGTGTACGAGAAAGTAACTGGTGGGCCTACAAAAGCACGTTCATATACATAATTTCTAAATTTGCAATACTCGATAATTGAGACAGTTCAAGAAAATGACACATTCTATATTCTTTTTCAGTGCCCCTTCTATCCGTGCGAAAAAACAAAACAAAAAAACAAATGACGAAACATTTGGAGCTGTTTTTGAGAATTTTTTTCTAATTTTCATTAAATTCGAGAAGAAATTATGTGAAAACTACTCATTCTTTTTCAAAAACTGTACATGAACTTTTTTTAAAGATCTGATATAAGACAGATTTTATTAAGACAAAAATATCTACGTTCAATATTCTACTTTTGCAATGTTAAGGTTTTGACATTTTCAAAAATACAGAAGTTGTCCCAAATGGGTTCAGCACCACTTTTTATACCATCTTCTGATTCATACAAGAAGAAATTTCAAGAAAAAGTTTTGAGAGGTTTTTGAGAAAATAATCCTTTAAAAATAACCTATATTTCTCGCAAAATAACGCGTGAACGCGTTAACGCGTTTCAAAAAATTTTACATGACCTTATTTCAATATTAGTTTATAAAGAACAGATTTCGTTTGGGAAAACAATCATTATATTCAGTATTGTAGTTGTAAGAAGACGCTGAAAAAACGAAGTACAATTTTCAAAAATTGAGAGATTGCAAAGAAAATGATACCTGCTCCATTCTGTTAAGCCTCTTTTACGCTATGCGATGGCAAAGTTAAATAAAACTAGTGGTACTACAACACATACATTCCCCGTATTATTGGAAGCAACTACGTAGAATTGAAATATTGCACTTTCTACCCTACTAACATCTTAGCTATTATTTGAAAACGTCCAATTCAACCAAGAAGCGATCAACCACGGTGTAAGATATATAGGTGTCTTAACTATTAGCCGCCTTTGGAGCAAATTTTCTAAAGCCAGTTTGAGGCTAGTTCCTCGCTTGTCCGTACGGTGCACACGATCGGTTTGGGTCGTGGTGTAAGATATATATCTTAAGATGATATCTTAAACTGTGGCTGTTACACATTACACGACCAATCACGACCTTGCCCAAATGAGACCCAAAGATCGCAGCCCTTATATGCGAGAACTGTGAGAACTAGCCTCACATAAGCTTTAGTATTAGACTGGGAGTGAACACACCTATATATCTTACACAGTGCGTACAACTCACTGTTCCCATCGCAGTATTGTCAAAATGATGTGAATTCCACAACTGCATAAAAATATAATACTAAAGTTTTGTAAACTTGTTTGGGAAAAGAACTCTGATACCATACAGCTCTATCAAGTCACAACAATGACACGTAATTCACAGAAATTCGCGATAGCGGAACAGAATTAAATTGTTGCGTTCCCTGCATTGTCGATATTCCTTTAAAGAGCTAGCAATTTTTATTTCCAATATTTGAAAAGAAATAATTTCTTTAAAGATTAATGTGCAAATGTATAACAACAGGTCGAATGTAAAAACGAACAAAGAAATAATATACATAATTGCAAATTCTAATTTACGACGCAGCCCGCTGAAGCGCAGTAAATTTGCAGCGGGCTATTATGTTTGTCACGAAATTAACGAAAAACTACTTGTATTAAAAAAAATTAAGCATGACCTTATTTGACGATGTATTTTCGAAGAATATTGAGAAAACCAGCTGCCATCAATTGCCGCCCAAAGTATACTCTTTTGACATTTTCCTAATTTTTTGGTTTCCTAATGGTAGAACGGAAATATTAATTTTGGAATATTAAAGAATACACAAACCTCGTCCTAAATGCCAATTTTCTTTGAAAACTATGGAGCCGTTTTTAAGAAAATGGCGTTTAAACCCTACTAGAAACGCGAAATGTGAAGCACTTTTTAACAGAAAAGGTTTGAGTTTTTGAAAAACTTCATTTGAAGTCATTTGAAGCACATTAACTAACAATTACAATAGTGTTTACAAATTACTGGTAATGTGCATATAAGAAAGGTGTGAGAGATCTTTCACAAAAATTACATTTGAAAAAACAAAACAATACCCCAAAATGAACTTCACGTTATATAAGAGTGCAGTTATCACTATCCGTTCCAAATGTTTGAAGAAATAAATTGGAGCCATTTATGAGAAAATGGCGTTTGAGCGCTTCTGAAAATGCGGAATTTTAAGCTAGTTTTCACAGAAAACGGTTGAGCTCTCGAGAGACTTTACTTGACATTATTTAAAGCACATGTACTCATTAATATATGTCAACAAATCAACGCTAATGTAAATATTAACGACGTGAGAGATAAGTAAAAAAAAATACATTCTAGCAATTTTTCAAAAAACAAAAGAATAGAGCAATATGGCATTTATGTCTTATAATAGAAAACATTTAGCACTATCTCTACCAAAGTTTAAAGAAAAAAATTGGAGCCGGTTTTGAGAAAATCTAGTTTTTGTATTTTTTAAAAATTGTACATATTGGACGAAAACTACTAAAATTTTCAAAAAAATGTACATGACCTTAAAGAAAGACCTCACTACGCAGAACAAATTTTATTTGAAGGAAAAATCTTTATCTGCAATTTTGTAGTTGTAGGAAAACGCCGAATAAAACTCAAACTTTTGCAATTTTCGAAACTTCAGAGTTATCCGTAAAAATCGGACATATACCACCGTAATAAATGTATTTTACTCTATTCTTACAAGAAGTTTAAAAAAAAGGTATCCGTTTTTGAGAAAATTTTGAACATGTCCGGGTGCTTCATGTAAAGCACTCCCCCCCCCCCATTTAAAATATCGGTTTCAAATTCAAGGCCACGAGATCAGCCAGATCGATCGGAGAGTATCGGTTTTGGAGAAAATCGGCTGAACGGTTTAGTCGCTAGCGTTGTTTACACACAGACGGACAGACGTTTTGTTTTCAATTAGTTTTTCGGTGTCAAGGACCCACAAAACAGGTATTTTGGCTGCAACACGTGTTAGGAGATTTTTTTTCTTAATTTAGCAACTGGATTTATCCACTTTTTTGTTACCAACGCCCGAGTTTTACGAGTTTTTCTGCCGAAAATCCGCCGTTTTTTTCGCGCAGCCTTTCATAACTTTCCCTATACTATACGTACGAATAGTATACGGGAAAGTAAAAAGTTTTGTGAAAATGTAGAATACGTTGAGCCTTCATTTAAAGTACCCTCAAAATTAATGATATCAGCTTTTAATATTACACGGTCAAAATTTTTCTCTTGGTATAAAGTGACGATAGTGTTTCTCCATAAGGTGGCGGCCGCAGTGCGCGCCGTACTCACACCCGTTCCTTCAGTGGCCGCTCTGGAAGACCCCGGAGGCTACGAGGGCTTCACGCAGCTGCTAAGCAAGCTGCAGGTGGTGGACGTTGCCAAAGTCGTCTCCGACGTCGCGAACATCATAGAGAAGGGCGACGCGGCCTACGTGACGACGGAGTTGGGGCTGCAAGTGGCGCTCTCCTTCCGCAACCTGACTCGCGACGGAGAGACCATGCTCCACCAGGCGGCGGAGTGCGTGCAGAGCCCCGGTCACTTGGTCCTGCTGGTGGCGCACGACTCCCCCATCTACGACCTGGTGAACGCGTTCGTGCTGCACTGCGTGGAGGCCGGGCTGCCGGCGCAGTGGCTGCGCGCGCAGCGGCGACGCATGGTTGTGGAGGGCGTGCTGGTGGGCGGCGAGGTCAAGCGGCGGCCACGGGCGCTGCGCGTGGAGCAGCTCGTTGGGCCGCTGCTGTGCCTGGGCGCGGGTCTGTGCGCGGCGGCGGTGGCGTGGGGCGCGGAGGTGCTGTGGCGGTGCAGGTGCTGCTCTCGCCAGTGATCACGACTCTGCGGTCCTCCCTCCGCTGACGCCGCTTCCCTAGGGCTCTCCTGCTGATCAGTGCTTTGGCGGGAGAGTCTACTCCTCTCTCTGCTGACGCCGCTTCCCTAGGGCTCTCCTGCTGATCAGTGCTTTGGCGGGAGAGTCTGCTCCTCTCTGCTGACCCCGCTTCCCTAGGGCTCTCCTGCTGATCAGTGCTTTGACGGGAGTGACTGCTCCTGTCTGCTGACGCCGCTTCCCTAGGGCTCTCCTGCTGATCAGTGCTTTGGCGGGAGAGTCTACTCCTCTCTCTGCTGACGCCGCTTCCCTAGGGCTCTCCTGCTGATCAGTGCTTTGGCGGGAGAGTCTGCTCCTCTCTGCTGACCCCGCTTCCCTAGGGCTCTCCTGTTGATCAGTGCTTTGGCGGGAGAGACTGCTCCTCTCTGCTGACCCCGCTTCCCTAGGGCTCTCCTGCTGATCAGTGCTTGGCGGGAGAGTCTACTCCTCTCTCTGCTGACGCCGCTTCCCTAGGGCTCTCCTGTTGATCAGTGCTTTGGCGGGAGAGACTGCTCCTCTCTGCTGACCCCGCTTCCCTAGGGCTCTCCTGCTGATCAGTGCTTTGACGGGAGTGAGTGCTCCTGTCTGCTGACGCCGCTTCCCTAGGGCTCTCCTGCTGATCAGTGCTTTGACGGGAGTGACTGCTCCTGTCTGCTGACGCCGCTTCCCTAGGGCTCTCCTGCTGATCAGTGCTTTGGCGGGAGAGACTGCTGTTCTCTCTGCTGACGCCGCTTCCCTAGGGCTCTCCTGCGGTTCAGTGCTTTGTCGGGAGTGATTGAGCTTCGCTGAAAGTGGTAAGATAAGGCAGAACCTGCATTCATGAGCCAGAGTGGAAAAGATTATTTACCAGCGATCGTCAGCCCTGAACGATCGTCAGCGAACTTCGGCTGTGAGGAGGCCAACTTAGCGCCCCTTCCCGCGACGCCACTCAGCAGCGCTTCCGAGTGGCGCAGCTGGTATTGCCCGAATAATTTTTCTGTCGACTTCACCGGTGGGAGTTGGGGAGAGTGATGTTGGCACTTTCTCGGGCAATAGACACGTGTTCGCTCTTGCTTAAGATCAGCTGTTTAGGTATACATGACCAACTTAGAGTATTTATAGTAAAACTGTAATAATGACATTAGTTTATTTGACGAAATTCTGTTATGCAAATTTATCGCAGTCCCTTACACTAATCCCGCCAATGCAAGGAATAACGAAACATTTTTGCATAATGTGCGCAAAGCAATTGAAAAGTAAGTATAGCGAGACACGTTTTTAGAAGGAAAATGCATAGTGTTATGAAAGACTTATGAGAGGGAAGTATTTAACCTCGAGACAATCTTAGTTTTAGTATATACTTTTCACAGAACATTCACGGTTCGCAATGGGAGCATACTACACTAGACAACTCAGCACTAGACGACACAGCACCGCACTCACGGCGCATAACCAAACAATGACGCTCGGCACTTTTCAATTTTTAGTTGCTTTGCACTATGATATTTCACTTTTTCTTAGTAACTCTGTGGTGACATGATCACAATTTGAAGCCTCTGATTGAATACAGAAACACCCTCTCCCCTGTCAGTCGGGATCTGTCAAGTAGACAGAAGTATTAATCGCAGTACAACAAAGCATAGGTTTAAATGGAGGTCTTCCCGCGTGTGACGGGTTCGCGCTGATGTGGTGCTCGGAGGCGGACTCCCGCCACCAACAGCGCCAAAGCACGTACGCGCCACCGCTAGCAGAACACGGCTTTGAATGGTAGTCTTCCCACTGGGACATTCGGTGGCGGTGCAGAGCTGAGCCATTCCATGTCAAATCGCACAAGAGTTGACACGACTTTTTTTTAATGTACGATATTTTTTTCTTATATCTGGACATCAAGAAAAGAGACACATATTTTTTTATTTGCCTGAAAATTGATTATTTGTGTAGTTATGCCTGTATTAAATTTTGGAATTTACAGATACTTCACAAAATAAGATCAATTGTTGATCCGAATGTACTGTCTACAAAAATTTCTGGTTTCTTTCATTTAAAACTTTGAAATGTGTATTTTATTCCTCTGAAAATAAATTTTTCAAAAAATATTTTTTTCATTTTCAAAAATGTATTTTTTTCAAGAAAAGTAAATTTATATATAAAATCGATGAAATAAAAATTTGAAAAAATATAAGCGTGTTTCTTGTACAATTTTCTATGAAATACAACAAGAAAAAAAGTGGGCACTCCACACATACAGTTCTGAAAAAATAAATTGTAAGTATGAGGGCGCCCTGTGCCTTTGATGCAAGTGCTGAAGAATTAAAAAAAGAATGACCGTCTGCCTCATTAGGGTTTCAAAAGTTATTAGTATTTTGGATGTTCATTCTGCCCCCAAAAACCCACAAAACATGTATGATACAATGTCATACATGACATTGTATCATACATGTTTTTGTGGGTAACATCGTGGGGGACTTGCGGGTCATCTATGCTATTATGGGTGAGAGCGAAGCGAATTGAAAGACGAGCCATTCTACGTCAAATCGCACAAGAATGTACACGATTATTTTTAAAAAATAAATTACACGAATATATGGCATTCATTCTGGACATCAAAAAAGTGGAACGTGTTTTTTTTATTTACCTGATAATTGATTATTTTTGTAGTTATACCTATATTAAATTTGGAATTTACGCGTACTTTGCAAAATATGATTGATTGATGCTCCAAATTTACTTAACATAAAAATTCCTGGTTTATTTCATTTAATATTTTGATATGTGTATTTTATTTCTCTGTAAATTACTTTCTCAAAAAATAAGTAGTTCATTAAAAAATTGTAATTAAAAAAAATGAATATTTCTATATAAACTCTCTCAGATAAAAATTTCAAAAAAATATAGGCGTATTTCTGTTCACTTTTCTACAAAACACAACAAGAAAAAAAGTGGGCACTCAACACGTACAAATAACAAATCTATTGTAAGTATGCGGGCGCGTGATTCCTGCCCCTGCACTGACGAATTGTGTTCGATCAGTCTTTGATACAAGTGCCGACAAAAAAAAAGAATGGCCGTCTGACTGATTAGGGTTTCAAGAAACAATAATAACTCACATGTTCACTATTTCTACAGAAGGGATGGGTGACAGCAAAACGAATTCTGTTTTTCCTCGTGTCAGCGAAACGAATTTACTGCATCCTTTTGCGTCCTAGGGATGAGGTGCCCTCCTGACCTTGCTCGTTAAATACAATCAACCACTTGTCAAGGAACATGAGTAAAACTTTCTCAACATCAGTCACAATACGCACCTTATGAAGACAAGAGTGCTAGTGTTTGTTTTGTAAATCGTGTGTACACTGTGCAACATGAGTAGCGATACGACCGTAGAGATACCGCCAGACACCGTAGAGATACGACAGATGTTTTAATACATTTTATCTTTCTGATCACGGTTTTTAGAAAAGAAAATCTCTAAGACGCCACAATTTGCTGGGGAATTTACTGAAGTCATTAGATTGGCAAATTTATGATTAATTTTGGAAGGGAATCGGCTTCCAAAACGGCCTTTCTTTAGCGAAGATAGCGTCGAGAACAGTAACTCTCGTGACATTAACCATAGCCCGCTGCATTAACAAAAGTAGAGGAAAGTCCAGTGAATATAGTGAAAAGAGTGGAAATCAAGGAAATGACAATTTAAGCTCTTCAGATAGTTCAAGTGTCCGCGAAATTAATAAAGAGAAGATAAACAAGAGTTTAATTTCTCTTCTTCTTGCCGTTTTCTTAACCGCTACTTCGGTCTTCCGGCGCCTAATCTTCTTCTCCAGTCTTCTCTGTTCTTCCAGGACATCAGGAGGTAATTTCCACTTCTCGATTGTCTTTCTGATCTGGTCGTTCCACCCTGGTCTTGGTCTCCCTCGTTTTCTCCTTTCACTTGGTTGCCATTCTAATGATCTTTTGGGGACTCTTTTCTCCTCCATTTGCTGTACATGTCCGAACCAAGTGAGTTGTTTCTTTTCAACTTCCTCTATAATATCATGATGAAAATTCATTATTTCCTTAACCCTTTCATTTCTAATTTTTTCCATTCTAGATATCGCTACAGCTCGTCTGAGGAAATCCATTTCCAGGGCTCTCAATTTTCTTTTCTGTTGTTCTGGAAGTTGCCATATTTCTGCTCCGTATAAAGCAACACTTTCAATCATACTTTTGTATATTCTAAATTTCGTTTTTCTGCTTATATTTGGATCCCAGATCACTGGATTCAGGGCTCCTAAAATTTTCCTTCCTTTAATTATTCGAGTTTCACATTCCTTTTCATAAAAACCTTGTTTCCCTATTGTTGTTCCCAAGTACTTTATGTCCTCTGCTGTTCTTATTATTTCTCCAGTTTCCATAGTCAATACATCATGTGTACTGCCTAGTGTCCAGTACACTGTGTTCTGTAGATTGAGGTTTAGTCCCCATTTCTCATAATCTTGTTTTATCTTCCTAGTCATATATTCAATATCTTCCTGGTCTTGCGCCATCAGTACCTGATCATCAGCGAATTGTAGGGTATAAAGTGTTATATTATCATCAAGTGGTATTCCCATCCCAGCGCATTTTCTTTTCCATACCTGTAACACCGCATTAACATATATTTTAAAGAGGGTAGGTGACAGACAACATCCTTGCCGTAGTCCTTTTGATATAGGAAATACTTTGGTCATCTGTTTTCCAACTTTCACCTTTCCTTTTTGATCTATGTACAATTCCTTCACCGCATTTATTAAATTTTATTTACATTACTTTCATTCATAACTCCCCATAACTTTATGACTGGCACACTATCATAGGCCTTTGCTAAATCAAGGAAGACCATATGAAGTTCTCTCCCTGTTTGCCATTTCTTTTGCATCAACTGGGACAAACAAAACAGGTTATCTATGCAAGAACGACCTGCTCTAAAACCACTTTGTTCTTCTTCTTCGTACTCCTTCTATCCCTCTTCTATTAATTCTTTTAACATTCTTCCATATACCTTACTGAACGTGTTTGTCACTGCTATTCCTCCATAATTTTCACATATATCTTTCCTTCCTTTCTTATATATTGGTGTTATATAAGCCATTTTCCAGTCTTCGGGTATATCGCCTTTATTGATACAGCTATTAATTAGCTCCGTCATCATCCGTACTAGCTTTGGTGTTCCATTCTTTATCAATTCGCTTGGGATTTCTCCTGGACCCGGAGCCTTACCACCTTTCATTTCTTTGATACATCTCTTGACCTTCTCTTCTGTTACTGTAATTTATCTAGCCGGAGATATCTTTACCCTTTCTGTAGTTTCAAGAAAATCTGATCTTCCTTCATTCAATAATGTTCTAAAATAGTCTTCCCATTTACTTACAGATATACTTTGTATGCGGACTTTTTCCATTTGGGGAGATTTGACCTGTTTTATGAACTTCCAAATCTCGCTTGTTTTTGTCCCACCTATGTACATTTCTACTTCTTGGCATTTACGCTCCCATGATTGTTGTTTTTCTTTTCTTATCATGTTTCTAACTCTATTTCTTTGGATGTTATATTCCTCCCTGTTTTCCGCTTTCTTGGTACTGAACCATTTTTCATACAGTCTCTTCTTCTCCTCTATTTCCCGCTCCAGGTCTTGAGTTATCCAATAGCTCCTCCCTCTCCTTTTCTTATTTAAAGGTATTTCTCCAAGTGCTTCTTTAGCCGCTTGATGCAGACTATCTTTGAGGTGTTCATATATCTCCTTATTTGATCCAACTACGTTTTCATTAAGTAAATTATCCAATCTATTTTGAAATAAATATTTTATACTTGGTTGTGATAGACCCTCTATATTATATTTCCTAGCTTTACTATTTTCATTTTTGTCTCCCTTATGTTCTCTGATCTCCATTTCTTTTTGTCTTATGGGTGGAAATATAATTTTGGCCTTCACTAGATAATGGTTGGATCTACATTCCGAGCCTCTGTGTACCCTGACGTCCATTAATTTTTCAGTTAAATACTGTCTAGTGATTACGTAATCGATCACAGATCTCCTTCCTCTTACCTTATCTTCCCAAGTGAACATATGCTTATCTTTATGTTGGAAGTGACCGTTTCTAATTATAAGTTCATGTTGTTCACACAGCTGAATCAATCTTCTTCCATTCGAATTTTCCACCTCTTCTCCATGTCGTCCAACGACTTTTGAGTTCCGAGATTTTTCCACTCTTGCATTAAAATCTCTCAATAAAATTAGTTCTCTATTTACCCCACATTCACTGATTACCCCATCCAGTTTGAATAAAATTCATCCAAAATATTAGTATCTTCATTTTCATTTGGCGCATACACTCCAAGAATCGTCATTTTGTATCTAAAACTTTCAAAATTTACTTTAATCAGCCTCTCATCTATAGCTTCCCAACTTTAATATGGTTTCTAAATTTATTTTTTATGACTATGGAAATCCCTTTACTACCCCTCTGATCTTTGTGTACTCCACTCCAAATATGAACATAGGGTCCAATCTCTTCTATACCGGAGCCTTTTTTCTTTGTCTCACTTAAACTTGCAATATCCATATTTAAATCTTGAAGTTCCTTAATTACCTCCTGTATCTTATTTCCCAGACCTTGAGTATTACATGTTCCAATATTCATTATCCATTTCCTTTGCCTAGTTCGTTTTCGGTTACCGTCCGTTTTCTCATGATTAGGCCTTTTAGCATTTCATAGTTTTTACATGGACGATGAGGAGCTGGCCCATCGTCCTAACCCCCTACTAGGAGGACCAGGATTTTTGTTTAGGGTTCACTCCCCTAGGAGGTTGGTGTCAGCATGCCTTTGAGCTCCTCCTGCCCCGATCTCTTTAGGAATCTCCTAGTTCCATTGGCGAGATCATACCAGTATCTTTCGTCCCTAGATCGAAATGAAGGCTAGGATTTCTGCCTAAATCTTCGAGGTAATATTCGTCGTTTCGAGATCCTCTTCTGCGCGCTGTCCTCTTCTCTTCTTGCGCCCCAGTCCTCTTCTGGAGTACTTCTTCGTCTGACCCCTCCCTCTCGACCTGTCCGGCAAGGGAGGCCCTACCAGTAGCTACGCTACCGCCGGCATAGCTCTCAAGATCATGGGGGTACTCAAGCTCCACCACCAACGTCAAGGTCATGTACTCCCTAGGTGGAGTTTAATTTCAATAGGAGAAATCCCCGCCAAGAAAAGAATATTAGAACAAAAACGGAATCTCCATGAGAAATTTCAGAAAGAACAAAGTGCCAACACATAATTTGTTTTCAGATTGAAGATTCTTCGACGTCCATCGGAAAGTCTATACTATTTAGAAACTTATCGATTCATTTCACTCAACAGATGGCATGACGTTCAATATTAAAATTTTGACGATTTTTTAAGGTTCATACATACAATAAATAAAATACATACAATAAAATTGTTCGGGGCTACTATACACTTAATGTTCATGAGTGGACTGTATGAATGGACTGTAGTGATGAAGTACAGTAGTCCCGAAACCCTTTGATAGCTCTTGGGATTGGCGCAGGAGTGCAGGATGCATATACGAGCAAGTTTCCAGCACAAACAATATTTAATAAGTAAATGCACAATATTCACACAGTAAATGCACAAGAAGCACAGAATTAAGATGAAAATTTCTCTTAGTGCATTAATACACCTGTCCAAGCGTAGTTATTGTAGTGACACCTTGGACCGCAGTGGCTACCTTGCGCCGACCAGAAGCAGCCGCGAATTACATAGTTCAACCAAAATTGCGGGCGCAAATCCACGCAAGAGCGACAGACACAATTAAAGGGTGCACTACCACGATTAAACAATTTATGTGCGAGCCGTATGCAGCTCATTTGCACGATTATACATTCTTTACACGCTTTACGCGCGGAGCCCTGAACACACGCGGCTATCTTGCACGGTGTCTTTATGCGAACTACCGAATTCGGTTAAGTCGAATTCGGTTGGGGCAGAGACGTTAGGAAAGGGCTCTCACGCGCGCAGAGGTGGGGATGGCGATGGCCAATTACCATTTGCCATTTGATCTGGATTTGCAATGATCTGGCAGTTTTTTGTCCGTTGCTCCTCCAACGGACCGAGCTGTGGGGGTGAGATGGGCAGGCGGACACGTACGAGCGGCCACGCCCGTCCGTTGCCGTCCGTTGGGAGAATTCGCTGAACAGCGGATGTGAGGGTGATATGTGACACCTACTGAACGGCCGCGCTCTGCCGATTACGCAATTCAACTGTTCTGCCTTGCTTGTGAAATAAACGTATTTATTTCTGCTTTGCTGTGGGCCCGAACAAAAATGAAACGACATTTTAGCAACCGAACGCATGATAAAAGTGTCTAAAAAGTTGGCTAAGAAAATGGAATTTTCTCCAGACCTGAAGTAAATTCGGTAAGGCATTAAAACTGTGCATTGTGACGTAAGTTCAGGAATTCTATGGTAAGCTAGTACTTGTATTTAAAATTAGTTGTGAGGGACCAGAAAATTTCAAAAATGTCAATCAAAACATGAGTCAAGAATCCGTCATTTAATTATTTATAAATTTATAAATTATTTACAAATTTATAAATATATTCTTATTTATATGTATTAATATACGTAAATATTATTATTTATAAATTCAATCGTGAAGTTTTACCACCTCAAGGGTATTAAATTACTGCTTCATGCAAAGATACCGACGGCCAGTAACGCAAGAAACGAGTCTATTGCAGCAATCTATTATACGCTGGTTCGTAAAATACTAATATCTTTTAAAGTTACTGAGATCCCATTTTGATTTTTTCTGGACATATCATCAATACTCTAGTGCGTTTCTAATTTTTTTTAATTTTTAGCTCATCGAGTTAACAAAGATATTTAATATACAAAATTTCAATTTTTTTAAAAAATTGAAAATTCAGGAAATTAAATACTTTTCAAAATCTTAAAAACTAAAAATGTTTTTAAGTTTCGAATGGAATTTGAACGAAGTTTCTATAATTAATGTATTCAAGTATATTATATTTTTAAGTTAGTGATGCGCGTCATTTTTAGCAAATTTCATTGTACAAGATTTCCGAAAATAATAAAGTTAGATAAAAATAAAAATACACGTGTTAACTTATTTGATCCACATAACAAATTAGAAAATATTAAAAAAATGAAGGTCAAATTTTGGCCTTTTTTATGCGATATGACGTGGAATGGTTCAGCTGCCGTTTACCTGCTGCATTTCTTTGTTCGCTGTCCGGCTGCCTGAGCGGAGAGTGTAGTGACTCACGAAACCTTCCTCTATCGGAGTCGGTAGCGAGCAGCGGTGGATGACGCTGGTTGTGTGCGAAGGGCTCTGCCGCTTCACGGAAGCGCTGCTGAGTGTTGTCGCGAGAAGGAGCCCTTTAACACTTAAGGCTGCCTGCACACGGAGCTACTCGGCGGCGCCACCGAGAAGCAGCAGAGCCCATTCCGAGCGGCAGAACTTCTCCCGGATAGGGCGGTGCGCCAGGTCCATCAAGCTGGCCCGCCCACCATAGCAGAATCAAACCACACTAGTGCCATAATTTTTAAATTTATTATTACTAAATAATTACCACAAAACTAATTTTCTTACCATTCATCTGCACCCCAAAATATTTAAATATTTAAAATAATTTTTAACTATTTGGTTACTAATGTATTAGTCATGAGGACGGCGAGCCCGCCCTCTCCCTTATAGCGTCCGGCTCTAACAGTCTTGCTGGTTTTTCCAAAGCCTGCCCGAGGGTCTTGACTATTTTTGCCTGGGGCAGGTATTACCGAAGCTTTGCCAATGGAATTATACTCGCAGATACTTCGCCAATGGTTTTGGTATAACTAAAATTATTTATGGTCGTTGATGTTCAGTTACTGGTCTAAAATGTCCAATAATTGCAAATCGTGACTGCCGTTGGAAACATTAAATAAACTTTCAAATTTCCAGATATCTCGAAGATTCTGGCATGCGATGAAGAATTCATTCGTTGGATTTGTTTTGTTCTCCTTACGAAGTTCATCGTAAGAAGAGAAAGTTATGCAATCGTGCGCCGGAAAACGTAGAATTTTCCGCAGAAACACTCTTATTTAAATAAAAGTTTATTAATTTCAAACATTACTTTGTGTACGTTGGATTTCCACATCTCCTGAATCATCCTGACGGTAAAGTATTGTATGAAGAAAAACAGGTGTTAACCTTAATAAAAGAAGAAGACGTTGTGTACAATGATGAAACGTAGATCCTGTAATTGGAAATCTAATACATCTACCGAGTATTATTTTCTGTGCGTACTTTACGAAGAGAACTTACCACGTAAACTATCTAATTTAACATGCGTAATATAAAGAAAGTTATGTAATTCCGCCACAAAAAAAACGGAATTTTTTCGACACAAAAACTCGTATTGTGTCCCTGATTCGGAAAAAAGTGGACGCCATTCAGCGGGGGAAGATCACCGCCACCTCCTGATAACATGCACTGCACATACGGGACTAATGAGCTCGGTAGTTTGACGCGACAGAAATCACAAACAATCAATCAATCCCATTCAAATCAGTGCTTTGCCAGTAGACGCGCCATTCGGGCGCCATGTGGAGGGCTCTGAAACAAAAACCGCTTAATAAACATCCCACAATATCTTTTTCCTGTACTAGGCGATTAATACACTACACATAATATTTGAAATATGTATTTTAAATATTTTTGTATTTAAAAAACTATTTTAAAAATTTGTTTGGACACGTATTTTAGAGATGTATTTAAGTATATAAAGTAGGTGTATTTAAAAAATACTTGAAATACTTTAATTGCAGATAAAGAATATAACGAGGATAGTTACTTTTTCATAGATTCTTCTTACAAATGCACCTCATTAAAACAAAAATAAAAGCTCCTTTTAACTGCTGAATTTGAGTTCTCTTAATTTTTAAATGATAAATCTAAATCATTAATAATTTTGGACGATCATAGGACAATAAAAATAACATTAATGTGTGTATGTATGTATATATATACACATTATATACATACATACAAACATGTACATATATATACATAAATATATATACATATATATATATATATATATTTATGGTATAAGGAATATTAATTATAAAATTAATATTACAATTAGTTATTGTTGAGAAATGTATGACTGTCAATAAGACAATATATTGTTGCAATAAAAAGTTATAATACCAAATTACTATATTTACTGTATTTTGAGTTTGTATTTAAATACTTATTTATGAAGTATTTTGGCTAAGTACTTAAATACTAAATTTGTATTGTTTTGGCCAAACCTGTGTGTAGTGAGGAACTAAATGATGTAATCCATGTGACAGTCATTAAATATATTAAAATTAGTGATGCTTCAACAGAACATACTGTCCCGCATTATTTCTATCTTTTGACAATTGTGAAGTGAGTTTAAAGAAAATGAGACTTTGCAACATTATTTTATTGCCTAATGTACTTACATAACCTCAATTGCCAATTGTAATTATCTAACGTAACCAAGTAGATAACTGATAATTTGAGATGGGCAGTACTATGGGATATCTTATCTTAGAACAAAATGTTGATTAGGTGTGGAGTTGCTCTTGACTGACTTTCCTCCTTTGAGATGCATTTCCCAATCAATGAGTAAGCATTCCAAGAAATATTGAGATAAGTTAATGCAGAAGAATCAGTACAAATTTCGTTGCATTCGAGGATGAATTTAAAATATTCAATAAGTTTTGATTAATTCTATCAATTAACAAGAATAGCTGTTGACAAGGCACAAGCTAATGTTCGAAACGTTAAGCTACTAATAAATGTATAAACTATAAAAGTCTTAATAGATGATATCTGCCTAAGATGGATCCTACATGTTCTAAACGTACATAAACCTTATCATCTATCTACATTATTATTATTATTATTATTATTATTATTATTATTATTATTATTCCTCCAAATCACGACTAAAGATGTTATGTGTCGGCTGAATATAAAATCTACTCCAGGTTGCAACCAGCTACCTAAGGAGTAGATCCAGGGACTGTCGGTGCTTCTACAATACTTTGCGCAAGATGTGGGCTGTTGCAAATTAAGCGATTTCTTGCACTTCCCAGTCTTTTGAATTACCTGGAAGTTTAGCCAAGTTCTTACACAAATTTTGCGGAACAAATCCCAGAGCTCCGATAACTATCGGGACGACCTGTGCTTTGACGCCCCACATTCGGCTGATCTCGATTTCCAAACTCTTGTATTTAAGACGTTTCTCTGCCTCCTTGGTAACGACGTTTTGATCGCAAGGTACAGCAACATCGACAAGTAAACACGATTTGTTCTCCAAATCCTGGATGACTATATCCGGTTTGTTTGCCGCTATCGTGCGATCAGTTTGAATCTGTTGGTCGTACAATATCGTACACAATCCAACAGACGTCACCGGTTTCGGTGAGTGTTCGTACCACTTGGGGCATGTGTTCGGAACTCCGAGGGCGGTACAGATCTGCCAGTGGAGGTAGCTACACACCCTGTCGTGTCTTTTCAAGTATTCAGTCTTTGCTAGGATAGGACAAGCTGAGACAATATGATCAATGGTTTCTACGTGTTCCTGACAAATGCGGCATTTATCATCTTGGGAAATTTTGAGAACCGCTTTATCATAATGTCGTGTTCTCAAGGCCTGATATTGGGCAGCTATTACAAGTGCTTCCGATTCTGGCTTCATTCTTCCCCTTTTAAGCCACATAAATGATTGATCTTTATTGATCTGCACCTTGTCCATTCGCTTCAAATATTGTCCGTGGAGTGGTTTGTCTCTCCACGATTTCTTTAACATTTTTTTTACTATTATTATTACATTATTATTATTATTATTCCTCTATATCACGACTAAGGATGTTATGTGTCGGCTGACTATAAAATCTACTCCGGATTGCATCCAGCTACCTAAGGAACAGATGTAGGGACTGTCGGTGCCTCTATAATACTTTGCGCAAAATGTGAGCTGTTCCAAATAAAGTAATTTCTTATATTGCTCAGTCTGTTGAATGACCTGGAAGTTTAGCCAAGTTCTTACACAAATTTTGCGGAACAAATCCCAGAGTGGGGGTCGAAGCTGACTAGGGCCTTGGTGGAATAAGCCGATGCCCATAGGCTTATACCTTTAAATACCACAGACGCCCCCCTGTAATGGGGTACTCCGACAGAAGAGCGATTGAGAAGAGCAGTGAAGATCGGGGTATAGTCAGTAAGTCCGTTCTCTCTCCTCCTCGTGGTGGTTCCTGGGTACTCTCTGAGGTAAAACTCTGAGAGTAGCTAATGAGAGACGGGCAAGGGCGGGTCTCCGGCGCCTTAAAACGGGAGCTTTTGGGCTAAGGGAAGGAAAACCCTGACAGAAAACTAAGGGGGGAGGGGGGCCTCCGGAGGTGTAGTGAAACCAGCCTCCCTAGAGGAAGGACGCCTCAATTAAAAATCCGGTCCTCCAGGGTGGGGGTTGAGAGTCGGGCCAGCTCCTCGTCTCTCATAAAAACATATTAGTGCTAAAAAGCCTAATCAAGGAACAAAGCCGGACCTGAAATATAAACGACGACAAGGCAATCGAAAAAGGACAATGCAATTTGGAACATGGAATGTACAAGGCATTAACACAAAATGCTCACAAGTTTTCAAGGAGTTAAGCAGATTACATCTAGATGTGGCAGTACTCACTGAAACAAAAAAGAAAGAACAGGGAAATGAAATCCAAGAACAATATATCCATTTCTACAGTGGGGTAGATAAAAATCAGAGAGCAAAATGTGGGGTTTCTATCGCAGTCCATAACAAGTATAAAAAATATATTACAAATTGGGAAGCTATTTCTCCCAGAATAGTAAAAGTGGAAATGAAATTATATAGTCTACGTGTGGTAATTGTAGGAGTGTACGCCCCAACTGATGATGCTAATGCGCAACTTAAAGATGATTTTATGCAGGAATTGACAACGGCATTAAGTGAAATTAGTGACCGGAAAGACATTTTTCTGATGGGCGACTTTAATGTACGAATTGGCAAAAAAGTAGGTGATAAGATTGTGGGACCTTATGGGGAGGATACTCTTAATGATAACGGAGAACGCCTAATTGAAATCTGTAACCAGTTCTCTCTCCGTATAACAAATGGATTCTTTCAACATCAAGATATACACAAAAAAACATGGTTTCAACCAAGAAGAAATTTATCATCAATTATAGATTACGTGTTGGTAAAACAGCAAACGAAAGCTAAAATCCTAGATACAAGGGTGTATAGGGGAGCAGATTCTGGCTCAGATCATTATCTATGAAGATCCTCTGTCCTTTTTAAATATGTAAATTACGTAAATGAAGATCGTAGACAAGAAAATAGTATTTCCAAACAGAATGTTTTTAATGTATGTAAGCTTCAGAATGCTTCAACAAGGTTTAAATACCAATTATATGTAGCTCAAGGTTTAAGTACCATGCCAATGGGAAATGCCAACCTAATGTACCAAAATCTTAAAAACATTTTAAAGAATTCTGAAGAATTAACTATCGGCATCAAAGGAAAGGTACAGAAAAGATGTGAATGGTGGAATGAGGAACTCGAGGAAATGGTTAAAGAAAAGAGAAAATCTTACGAAAGGTGGTTGTCTACAGGATGTTATCAAGATAGACAAATATATGTAAGATGCGGAGTAGAGGTTAAAAGAAAAGTGTCTAGAATAAAAAATGAATACTGGCGAAATAGATGTACAGAAGTAAGTAAACTAATGGGGAGTACAAGGTCAAGAGAAGCATGGAAATTTGTCAATACAGTCCGGAAGAATAAAAAAGAGCATTGGAAAGTGGATCCAATAGGCCTGGAAAAATGGAAAAGCTACTACGAACATTTACTAACTGAGAATAGAACAGAGTATATGAACATTTCATATGAAACTCATGAAACTGAGGAAAATGTTCCACAAATAACAACAAGGGAAGTCAGTAAGGCCCTCATGGCAATGAAAAGTGGTAGAGCTCCGGGACCTGGAGGTATCCCAATTGAATTAATTAAAACTGCCCCTTCAAGTGCCTTAGATTTCATGGCACAGATCTTCAATAAATGCTTGGAAGGAGATTTAGTTCCCGAAGAATGGAAAATAACACACATTTCATCTATTTATAAAAAAGGCAACAAGAATGAATGTGAAAATTATAGGGGCATTAGTGTTACCAGTACAATTGGGAGACTGTACGGCCGGATATTAAGGGAAAGATTGGAAATAGAGATGGAGAAAATGGAGGAACAGAGCGGTTTTTGCGCAGGGAAATCTTGCATTGATAACATATTCTGTTTAAAACAAATTATTGAAAAACGAATGAGTGTAGGCAGAGAGATTCATATAGTATTTGTGGCTCTGAGAAAAGCATTTGACTTGGTACCCCTATCCAAACTGTGGGATACTATGGTAGAAGAGAAAATAAATAGAGTATATATAAATGCTATAAAGCGTCTATATGTAAATTGTCAAAGCTGCGTAAAAATTGGTGCAAATAGTTCATTAGCTTTTAAAATAAATAAATGCCTAAGGCAAGGTTGTTGTATTTCCCCAACTCTGTTTAAAATGTACATTAAACGAGTTCTGCACACATGGAAAAGAAAATGTAAGGGCATGGGAATACCTATTGGTGGAGATTTCCTATATACATTGATGTATGCAGACGACCAAGTGGTCCTGGCCAGTGACGAGGATGATATCCACTACATGACTCGAAAATTAATTGAAGAATATGAAAAGTGGGGACTTGAAATTAATACATCTAAAACAAAATATATGGTAGTGGGAGGAAATTGCTAGTATTTGTTAACCCATAGGGGTGTCATTAAATGTGTAAAGGAATTCAACTATCTGGGTGTAACCTTAACAAGTGATGGTCGTGATAGCAAAGATGTTTTAAACAAAACGAACAGAGGTAGGCAAGTAATAAGATCTTTACATCCATTGATATGGAATTCAAACGTAAAAAGAAACACAAAAATTACATTGTATAAAACAATTGTTGAAAGTCTATTCACATATGGAGCTGAGTTATGGACTATTAATGCCAGGGATAGAAGTAGGATGCAAGGAACAGAAATGGAATACTGGAGGCGGTGTTGTCAGGTCACAAGAAAGGAAAAAATGAAAAATCAAAGAATAAAAGAAATAATGAAACCTGGAAAATCAACCTTAGAACTCATAGAAACAAAGGCTTTGGTATGGTATGGGCATTTAAGAAGGTTGGACAGTGAGCGACTGCCAAAGATGATGTGGGAATACCATCCTGAAGAAAGAAGATATGGAGGAAGACCAAGAAGGAAGTGGGAGGAAGATATAAGATCAATGATGGCGGCGAGAGATTTAGAAGATGATGCTTGGGAAGATCGAAAGAAATGGAGATTAGGCATCGAGAAAAGGTGACAGCTGTAGAATATTCGCTTTACTACTTACTACTAAATCCCAGCATTCCGATAACTCTCGGGACGACCTGTGCTTTTACGCCCCACATTCGGCTGCCCTCGATTTCAAAACTCTTGTTAAATACAAGAGTCTTAAATAGATGTTCCTCTGCCTCCTTGATGATGACATTTTGATCAAAACAACATCCACAAGTAAATACAATTTTTTCTACAAATCACTGATAATAATATCCAGTATGTTTGCTCCTCTCGTGCGATCCGTTTGAATTTGTTGGTCGTACAATATTGTATAGCGTCCAACAGACGTCACCGGTATTGGTTTCGTACCACTTTGGACATTTGGGGTGTTTGGAACTTCAATGGCGATACAGATCTGCCTGTGGGGGTAACTACACACACTATTGTGTCTTTTCGAGTATTCGGTCTTTGCTAGAATTGGACAAGCTGATATGATATGATCAATGGTTTCTACTTGTTCCTGGCAAATACAGCATTTTTCATCTTGGGAAATTTTGAGAACCGCTTTATCATAATGCCGCGTACTCAACGCCTGATCTTCAGCAGTTGTTAGAATTGCTTCCAATTCTGGCTTCATTCTTCCCCTTTTAAGCCACACAAATGATTGATATTTATTGATCTTTACCTTGTCCATTCTTTTTAGATATTGTCCATAGAGTGGTTTGTCTCTCCATGAATTCTTTAACATTTTTTGTCTTACATTTCATGTTTAGTACCATCAGAAGTTCGGTGTCTGTGTTATTCGGCGTGTTTCGCATAGTTTTTTTTTTGCAATGCTTCTTGTTACACTAATAATGCCTCTGTTTCCCATTCTTCGGTCAGATTTCATGACCTTCCTTATTAGAGGGTCATACTGATGACTGACTACATACTTTTCCATTCCAACTATTGCATTGTGCCAGGAGGCTTCAATTTGTCTAAGGCCTCTTCTCCTTCCTTATGTGACACATTGTCTATGTATCTCAGCTCGAGGGTGGGCGACGTGATGCATTGTTAGCAGTTTTCTGTTTTTTCTATTCACGATTCGAATTTCTCGCTCAGTCCAGTCCAGTAGTCCGAAACTGTACTCGACTACAGACTCCGCCAATCTTCCAATTGCAGATATTTTATTCCTGGAGTTCATAACGCACTGCAGGGCTATTCTCACCCTTCTATAATACTACCTGCATATTTTCTCTTTTATTGTGTCGTTCGAGATGGTCTCACCTTCTTTAATGCTCAGATATTTGTAAGTTTTACCCGGCAAAAGGTCTTGAATCACAGTGTGTATACCAACTTCAATGCTCTCTGACGTTGTCAGTTTGCTTCTTTTTAAATTGATTTTTGCACACTTGTCAGGACAAAACTTCATGCAGATTTCATTACTAAAGACATTCGCGACTGACAACATTTGGGGGAAAATCACATCATTCTTAGCATTTTAAGATCTTCCATGTAAAACAAATGTGATACTGGTCTTTCATGATCGTGGATCTTTTTACCAAAGTCAGTGTGCGACAACTGTCTAGATCAGGTCTGTCCGACCGAGAAGTGCTTATGGGTCATGCATCAAATTCTAGATAAGCCGCGTGCCTAACCGTTATTTGAAATGGTTTTTACCCTGCCCATTCAGAATATACTGCAACAACTATTTATTTGATATGACTTGTATTCAACATACTTAATAATTAATGTACATGCAACTTGTGCAAATTAATATATCATTAAATAAAAATAAGATGAATTGTGCAATTGTTCAATGAGAAGATTGAGGGCGTTCAGCTTCATCCACCAACGAGTGTATGTTCACTTTCAGCTCCGTCGTGCCTAGTGTCTAAGTATAGAATCAGTGAGGCTACTTCTATTTTTATTTTTAATAAAACTCATAGTTGAAAAGAGGAGAATCAGGCTGCGTTGTCGGACGAGTCCATGTTATGCCAGTAGGGGGATGGACGCTTTGGGAATTCACAGTGCAAGCGCAAACGATTTGACGTATAAAACAAATATTTATAATACACTCTGCAGTCTATCAGTCATCTCTACAATACACCCCTAATGTTTTCAATGACCTTTACACCCCTAATGTTGAGGGTTACTTCACATTTATAATTACAGCTATATAATTATAAAAATGCAGAACAATAAAAAAGTATTTGGTTGATATAATAACATTTTTCATAGCAGTTGTGGGCCGCACAAAAAGATCCGGCTCACCGCATGCGGTCTGCGGGCCGCCAGTTGGAAAGCCCGGGTCTGGATAGTGGAATCAAACTAATTGAAATCTGCAGAGAGGATTGAATATCTCCTTAAAAATATCCTCTGTTAATCTGAATAATTCTAGTTTCTACTACTTCCATTCTTCTGTGAACCTCGTAGTCCACAAATTCATACTAGCCTTGCAAAACTCAATAAGTCTAGGATGAAATCGATCCAATGTCTTCAACATCTAGTCGTGTGGTAGTTCACTGGCAAAGGTTTTCTTGTAGTCAATCCAAGCCAAGCTCAAATTACGTTTTTGTTTCCTTTTATCATTCAAGGTAACTTTGTTTGGTAGCAAGATTTCCTTACGTCCTTAGGAACCTACACGACATATTGTCTGTTCTATTAGCAGATGATTTTTTTCTAAATTTCTGTAAATTTTATTAGCTATGGCTGCAGTTATATCTTTGCACATTACAGGCTAAAGAGTGATTGGCGTGTTGTTCTCCATCAAAGAACTGTCTGCCTCATGTTGCCATTCCGTGAACATTAGATCGCGTTTGAGCCATTCCGAGAGTTCCTTTGGGTTTTCTTTAAATTTTATTAACAGCCTTTGCTAGACGAGTATGTAATTCTGTTAATTTCTTAATCCAATAATTTTGGATCGTATCAGTACCGATGGATTTCCAGGTTACCATGATCTTAATTGCTGGAAGAGGTCCTCTTCCGAGAATTCGTGAACATGTTCCGCTTTTTTTACAAGTTCATCGGCAGCATCAACTTCAGATTGGAGCAAAGATGCATCTTCGTTGTAGGATCTGCATTCTTCCCAGAATCCAGCTCCAAATGTTTGGCGTCACCTTTCGCAGGGAGCAGATCGCATTCCCCTTCGGTTTTTTATTCAAATTGCGACAGAACCTCTTCGCGATTCTGTGCGTGGAAATCCACTCCACGTTTGTAACGCCTACGCCTGTGCGTAGAGCCCATCCTAGGATTTTACCTATAAGATTGTCCGCTAATCTGTTATTATTGTTTTTGTTATTATTGTAATTATTGCTATTATTGTTATTATTGTTATTATTGCTATTATTGTATTATTGTTGTTATTGTTATTATTGTTTTTATTGTTATCATTGTTATTATTCGGGAGAAATATTCCAATGTCGCAAGCTCGAAGTCACCGGAGTTTCGTGCGCATTTTTAAAACTTGAAGTGCTGTTGGAAACTCTCAATCATTCTCGTCATTTCCGACCAGCAAGTCCATTGCAATTCCGAAGGGTGGACCGGCTTAGGTGGGCGTCCACTGATGTCACTGCCGTGCTTCGTACGGGAGATCCTAGGATTCGATTCCCAACTGTGGCAGGATTTTCGAACCTAGCTACATAACTAGGTGAAATTCAGCCCCTTACTGGAGGAGAATTCTAGAGGCTGGCTGCTCTGATCGGTGGTTTTCCGTGGTTTCTCGGATCAACACCAAGTGAATGTCGGTGCATATATTAACAAACGGGCCACGGGCCAAGCGCGAACTTTCCTTCCTTTTCCTTGCTCTATCCTCACCCCTTCCTTACACTTGCAATGACATGCACTTGTCACTCCTCACTTGTTCAGGTACTGCTCGAGCAGAGTTTTTTTTCAATAGGTAAATTTAAAAGGTAGTTTCAACCAGAAATAGTATCATTCGATAAATTCGCATATAGCCAACAATTAAACAAGTGCAATATGACCTTCATTTAATTTGGAAGATTAATGTAATCACGATTTCACAGCGTGATAAAGACGTGCTCTGTGAGACTTTAACCTAAACATTGATAAATTATTTTTTTTTGTTTTGTGGTGGATTCGCGGATGATAATTCTTTTTATCTGCGGGCTATCGTTGATTTTAATTGTTTTGTTTTCATATCGGCAAAACATATTTTCATACATAAAATACATTTCATATAGGAATGTTGTCAATAGATACTTCTCAACCAATGCAAAACACTTGAAATACTAAATTGTCAGAAAATATATTAAATAATATTATAATTTTCATATATAAAAAGTATTATACTATTCATGAAACACCTAATAAAACGCATTTTGATGTTGTTTGATTGTAGGTGAAGAAGGACTCCTTTACAACCTCCTCTTTCCTGAGCAAATGATCTCAGTGGTGGTTTGCCACTGTCTTCCACTAGGTTGATGGTGGTAGGGGTGATCTCGAGAGGCGAATGACGATAAGGAGTGAATGATTATATAGGAGGTACTGGTATTTGGCGAGCATGAATGTCCATCGTGCTGCAATCACCCGCAGAAAACATCTATTTCTTACGTTGTACTCCATCCCATGGCCTTCCGTTTCAGCTACGAAAGCATTGAATCAAGATCCTATGCCCCAGGAGCAAATAGTTCACAAGACATTGAAAATTAATGCGTTAAGTCTTTGATGAAATGCAGAAACAATTAGTTATAATGCAGCACCTATTATCGATTTTGTACTTCTGAGCCTTGACTCATTATCAGCACAGGCTTTTAAAATATCTTTTGAAAGGCGACATTCGCTTCCCTATTACATAATAGAGATAAAATACATTACTTGCTGATAATTTACACGTCGGTAAAAACAAAAGTTCGAAAGAATATCGAGAAGAATCAAAACTTAAACTTCATTATTGTGCGTCATCCTGAATTACCTAAAAAATATTTCTCCACCTGCTTCAACAGACTACTCGTAGAAATTGTTCAAGAGTCTAGGGAAATAAATCCAACCAATTCCACCAACACACAAGTCTGTCGGTCAATGGAAAAATTGTATACACAGAAATCTTATACCTTCGCGGTTCACATGACATGTGTCCTTAAGTGTCTTTCAGTTGAAAATCAGATTGAAAACAAAATCGCCTAAGCATTCTTGAAACATTCCACATCATTTGTTGCCATCCATCAAGATTATTACTTTCAAAGAAATTATTCGAGCGCCCAAACAAGAAAGGCCTCGTTTATGACCTCCTCCTGGTGGTGTTTTAAAGAAAAATGCCAAATATTTCAACTTCAACTTCAACTTTAACCTACTTTCAAGCACTGCTTTCAGATTAGAACACTTCACCACAATGGAACGTAGCTCAGATTACAATTATATGTAAACCAGGCAATCTGAAACCCGTCATGAAACCACCTCATATAAACTTATTAGCCTGCTATTACTTTCCAAAGGTCCAAGAAAAACTGCAATTGAAGAAATTAAGCCTCAATTTGGTTTTCTAAAGCAACACTCAACCATATAGCAAATGCATCGTGTGATGGCTACAATTAACGCGACTCTAGATCCAAATTAATACTGCTCAGCCGCTTTCAACGACATCAATCATGCCTTTGTTAATGTGGTACTTGGGACCTCTTTAAAAAATAAAAAAATGCCTTTCGCATCAACAGTGCATACTTTTCAGCTCTTATTTGCTACACACTTTCAGGTGAAATTTCATAACGAAATATCTACTTTACTCCTTATTGAATCTGCTGATCCTTAAAGAAGTGCGTTGGGCCCAATCTTGTTCTTTCAGTCTTGCCTCGACCTATGCAGGTGGCACAGCTGCATTGATTGCCAACAACGACCCTAACAAAGTATTTAAAATCCTAGAAAATTATTTGAATGAAATTTCCTCGTGGTTTACAAAATGAGAAATTCAACCAAATGAAACTAAATCAATACAGATTTCATTCACTCTGAAAAATACAAGTAATACATATCCCCTCGTTAAATGAACGACAAACAATTAGCATAACCGAAATAGTTAATGATCTGGGCCTTCATCTTGACCGAAGATTATCCCTGAAAAAATCTTATCACTGAAGTATCCAGAAACTAGACATAAAGCTTAGAAAACTCAGTTGAACGATCGGTAGGAAATCATACTTCTCCATCCACAATTAAAAAACTGGGTTTAAAGGTGAAACTTGAAGGTAAAATTAAAACCAGTATGGACTTACGGATTGTAACTCCGAGGAAAAGCTAGCCTTTCAACCATTGAAATTCTGCAGAACCGATTTATACAGAACAATTCTACATTCAAGAGTCCTACGATACATAACAAAAGCCCTATAGTGTGTTTCTGATAATACTTTACTCTCTGATTTGCAGATTCAAACTATTCTTCGGATTATCACAGAATGTAGCAGAAGAAACAATCAAGACTCGAAAACCACTCAAATTATTTTGCGATAAATATCCTGGACAATGTGACCTCATGGGAAGACTAAAAAGGCAACAACCCATAGTGCTCGACCATTTATTCAAAATTGTATAAATAAAGTTGAAAAAAATAAGATAAAGTTGAATTGTCTTTGAGGCAAAACATTATTTTCCAGGAGGGAATTAATTTCCTGCGTCCACTACAGTCGAGGTTTAGGTTCACATTAACGGAATCTTCTTGTGCTTATTTGTAATGTAAGAGAAAAGGGACAACTGATTTTAAGTTCACAATATCTGAGTCCACTATAACTGGAGTGGACTGTATTATAATTTATCATCTTGGCTTTCATTGCCACTGACTGTAAATGAGAAGTGCTGCCAACACTTCATTTCCTTCATATTTCAATCATTCACTGGATGTTCATGTCCCAAACAAATTGTGAATAAAGTTGATTAAATGCAAAAAAAAAAATATGTTGACGAGATGATCCGTAGTTCTTGATATCAAATTGTATTAACAATTCTGTGGTCACGGGGTAAAAGTTCTTAAGTCAAACATCTCAGTTCGGAGAAAACAAGGATGAGATTATTGAGTCAACGCTTGTTCCTACGCTAAACACTATTTCTTAATGTTTTTTTTCTCGTTAAGGAGGCAACATTTCAATTCGATCATTTTACTAAAATAAATATAGATACTTAACTTGTAGTATCAGTATTTAACCCAATTTTGCCAAAAAATGACTTAAGAAATTTTACCCCGTGACCACAGAATTAGGTCCGTCACTTCCTTGTAAGTTAATCTTACAAATTATGACGTCCTTTCAAAACTCATCGTATGAAGAAAAGAACAGGAATTGTTGAGTTTGTATCGATCCGCTCATGAAATGACTAACCGGGCATGGGAACTCCGGCTGGGCTAGCGGCGCTGGCGGCGGCGGCGGCGGCGGTGCGTGCAGGCGTAAGCACCGAGAGGGGCGCGTAGGGCGTAGGGTGCGGAGGGGCGGCAACAGCTGGCCGGCGCCCCGCCCCTGATTGGGCTGGGCGCTGCGGAGGGCGGCGCAAGAGCCTCGCCCTCCGCCCCTTCTGCGCCCTCTGCATCACAAAGGGCGAAGCCGCCATGCGAGCGCCCCCCCTCGCGCCCGCGTGCGCCCTTCCGCGCCTTCGCGCCTCCCCTCCCCCTTCCCCGCCGCAATGTGCGGTTTGATCGCCCGCGGCGCCTGTCATGGTGGCGAGAAGGGCCGTCGGCGATGGAGGTGGCGATGGTGGTGACTGTGGAGACGGCGGGACTGGTAATGGCGGTGTCGGAAGGGGGTGCGGTGGCGGCGGCAGTGCGGCGACGCGTGACTGTGGCGACGGCGTCACCGGCGGTGGTGGCGGCGGCGACGGTGATGGCTGCGGCGTCGCTGGTGGAGGTGGTGACTGTGACGATGGCGTCGCTGGCAGTGACGGTGGCGACGTGGTGGCTGTGGCGGCGGTGGCGATTAGGAGGGGCTACTCACTCCCGTGGGACAAATCTGCGAATTCATCACCCTCTCGTTTCCCTTGCCATTTTTTTCCAGGCGGTTGCCCTCTGGTAACGAACTGAGTTGGCGATATTCACTTATCGTCAGCGTTATGGGTTGGAATACCAATGATGAAAATATATTAGTTTCTTTGCGTTGTTACGATCTTGAATCTCTGAAGATATATAGTTGTTTCCTGTTTTCTAATAATTATTTTATTATACGAGAAGTATCGTCGTATTATTTCATTGTGGGACCTACGTATTTGACTAACTTTGAATCGTGGTTCAAAGTTAATATGTAGTACGGAGTTCAGAAATTGAAAATGCAAATGTAAGTATATCATACACGTATACATAGTATTGTACACTTTGTGCCGTTTGAGTAATTAACAGTAATGTCATCGCAAGTTCCTTATGAGGATTTGCGAGGGCCAGAGTGTTGTATTGCAGCACTTGGTCCCTCACCAACCGTTGTGAGGTCTATTAATGTTGCAAAATCAATATTTTCTATAGTGAAATGTGATGTTTACGCTTAAGGAAATCAATAATGAGCGGAACCTCTTCATAAAAAAACAGAAAAACGAAGTGTGTGCAAAATATTAACGCAATTTTATTTGTTGGTGGTTTGGTATTCAAACGGAGAGATTTGCTGTAGCCGTTTTCTATTATAATATCTCAAAAGTCACTTCAGAATTCGCTGGAATCATAGGGAGCGGATTCTCGCTTAACGTAATGCATCTGACGTATGTTTGTTCACGAAAAGTCATTATTAGAGTGTTTTTCACCATAAAGATATTTTCGTACTATGTGGTAAATCTGGAAATGAGTAACACGAACGGTATTTAACCAGAGGCTATTCCGTAAAACTTTATCTTAAAAAAAACTTTAAAAAAATCCGGATGTTACCGGATATATGCAATCATCTGATATCAAAAGCATTAATGTCGTCATATGCCTTCAAAATAGAATTATTACACCTGATATCGCTGTTACGATAAGGAATTTTAGTGCAAACTGTCAAAAGGAATAAGGATGAAACGTGAAGATCGTCTCCAGATAACATTTCATCTTTAATTTCCGCTGTATCTTGCCGAGTGGGAAAGGTCAAGTTTGCAATCACGTATGCGTTTTATCTATTTCAAGAATCTATAGAATATTCTCCCGAAGGCATTGGAATTTCCTTCAAAATTTTAATGTACTTGAGTACCAAAAACATGTGTTACTGTGGTTTTCTGCTATCAGTCCGGATATTTCCCCATCAATGGTTGAAATGCTCATTCACTGAACTGAAACTATTGCTTGATATCCTGTTTGGGAAATAAATAATTATTTATTTCAATACACGTGTGTCAGTGCTTATGGCGCAATTTCAGGACTTTTCGAAACAATTATCTAATCGACGTTGATGAACTCCACTCTAGCGAGGAAATTCCGCAGGTTTATTCAGTTTAACAATGCTAGTTTGACAAAAAGACTTCATAGGTACCTGCATTGGAATTACATATTGTGTTTTAATATAATAATAATAATTATTATTATTATTATTATACTCTAATTAACGACTAAAGATGTTATGAGTTGGTTGAAATAAAATATATTATGGGTTGCAACAAGCTTCCTAAGGAGCAGATTTAGGGACTGTCGGTGTCTCTACTACACTTTCCGCAAATATGTAGGCTGTTCCAAATAAAGCAATGTTCCACTTACCAGTCTTTTGAATTGCCTGGGATTTTATCCAAGTTCTTACACAAATTTTGTGAAACAAATCCCAGTCTTCGATAACTAACTACCTAGGATTTACGTCCCACATTCGGCTGACCTCGATTTCCAAACTTATTTTTAACTCGTTTCTCTGCCTCCTTGGTTACGAGGTTTTGATCGTACGGCACAGCAATATCTAGTAAAGACGTTCTTTTTCTCCAATAATAATAATAATAATAATAATAATAATAATAATAATAATGATATTCAACAGTAATGTATCTTTATATTAAAACAAGTTCCACTGATTTTATAGACAATCATATTTATTACAATTTTACAGGTATTTATATTTTCATAACATGATGTATTCAAATATTCTGCAGTTTACAACTTTTCGGAGCTCATGCTGCTCTCCATCATCAGGTAAAACAACAATCACTAAAGTATAATATAAAGAAACAATAATATGTTTAGAAACATACGTATGTACTGAGCAAACGTTCAGGAGCGTATCCAGTATTTCAGGAGAGGGGGCAATTTCACTTCCGACACCTCCCAAGCGAATTCGTTTAAGAAAACTGCCTTTTTTCCTCAACGTAAATTCCTTCTTAAAATGTCGTCCAATCATTATTAATGAGATAACGTGGTATCTTTGCTGTTACGAAACAATTTTGTATTATTTCTTCTGTTGCGGTAATGCTGTGGCTACGGCATGGCTCTTCGGTGACACAATGCAAGTTCCGCGAATCTTCACCACGATAGCTACATGACGCGCTCTTCTGTGTTCGTGCCTCCGGGATGGCACGTCTTCCGTGCATCATTTCCTCTCCATCAGGTTCCCCGCCACTTCCTTTCAGTCCCCGCCGCTCCCACCACTCGCACCCCCCGCTATCCTCACCCCGCTGACGCCCTCGCGACTGCTGGGCCCTCTGACTCATCGGCCCGCCCTTCCTAGCACCGCTCGCTCTATCTCGTAAAACCCATTCGCAATGCCGAAAACCAACCATGCAATCTGGAAAACCAGTCCTTTGTTCGATCTATCGACTTCGATCCTATTTTGATACTCGATTTTGAGTTAATGTACTGTGATTGGTTCACTTCTTAATTCTTAAGCACTGAAGCTTGCAAGCTATTAAGTTCACGTCTTATGCTTGTGCGAAGTCATTGTGAATGAGTCCGCTTAAGGACGTAGTCCTAACTTGCTTCCTAACGCCATGCTTATGTTTATTTTTGCATTGTGAATGGGCCTTAAAGCTTTGTCACCGACGAGATTTCGACAGTGACGGCTGTTCCTTAAGGATCTCTCCCTAGGGCAGCGCCCCCCCCCAAATCTGGAAAAGTTGCAGAAAGTATTAAACTTACAATAAATCGACTTGTTTAATTTGTGCATAACACTAGCGCAATTTATAAGGACGAATTTAATTTTATCTGGCCGCTTAAGCGAAAGCTACATATTTTTGAATGGGTCGCATCGTGGACTATCGGGAGTACGTCCGTAGTTGGCGCATGCGAGGCAATAGAAGCTTTAGGAAGATAGAGGATACTGCAAGTTGGGTGGGGGCAGCGTGCTTCTAGTAGGGTTTTGGTCGACAGAGTCACACCTATTAACTAAGCTAAGAATACCTCACCTGATTTCATAAATTACTATTTTGTTTGCTGGAAATATTTTTAAAAAAAATCTCTCATTTTCGCGTGAGTACAATTGTATTTTCCGCTATCAGCGTAAAAGTTGTCCTAGACAAGGATTAAAATCTCGATGCGTGCAAATCGGTTGTACACAACATGCTATAGTTTGCCTCATCAAAGAAAGATTTTGAAGAGGTAAAATGTATTTAACAGTTCGGACGTATTATTTATTAGTCAAAAAACAGTAAAAACTGTATGTGTGGGGAAAGAGATTTACCTGCGCACATTTTCTTGAGAGCCAGAATTTAAAAAAAACAAAAATAGAAAACGAAAAAATGAATTTAGAAAATAATTATTTTAGGAAAATAAAAATATTTGAAAAATGTTTGTTCCCCAGTTATAGAAAATCAATTTCAACGGTAAATGAACTACAAGCAAAAGGAGTGCTCAACAAAACGTGCGCACAGTGAAGCTACATTTACGTCCAGAAGCAAAACAAGGGGCCATCTCAGCATTTTATCAATGGATCAGGGAAACTGGACAAAAACCTGATCGAGATGGGGGTCATTGACCCGGAAGCTGAAGTACATTACTTGTTACAGGCGTATTAAATAGTTTTTAAATGTATACAATACAAACGTAAACTAATTGATTATATATCATTGTTTTGTTACAATAAACATTATTTTTCTTTTTCACGATCAGTATAGTCTCTAATTGTATAGAAACTGTATAGTATTTGTATAGTTCAGTATAGTAATTGTATAGTTTTGCAGCAGAAAAGATTTTACTTTAAACTTAAATTTGTGTACCGACTTTAATTGTTTAATGTCATCTAGCAATGGGTTGTAAAGTAACGTACATGTATTGTATGTTGATTTCTTGTACTGAGCTGTTGATACTGACACTTGATGCACGTACAAGTCGCCCCTCCTAATTCGCAACCCACCGGCCGCCACTGGATTTCAACAGAATCGTTGGAGCTTTGGACTCGGAGAGTAGAGTAGGGCACTACATTGGTTGAATTGACACAGTGAATTTGTATTTTAAACAATGAGAATTTTCAGAATGATATTAGTGATTATGCAAATTTGTGGTTAGAGAAATTTGCTTTTCAACTGTGTTTGAGGGCATTAATTAAATAATCATTATAAAAGTGCCAGTATGTTCAGTGACTACAGATAAACCTTTCGTACTTTTCCACGCTGTTCGACATAATCTTATCTTTGATAAAGTACGCTCATTTTGGAATCGTCTCAACGCACTGCACCTTCTAAAATAGAGTTTTACCTTTTACGTAAATGTCTGGAGAACGTACTATTAATACTCCGTTGTTACCACCTAAATAAAGCAGCAAACATCCGTCATATTTTCATTGCGTATTATAGATTGTAAATAATGTAATTGATTAGAAATAATTTATTTACAAAATTTTAATTACTCTGGATTTTTTTAATTCTAAAAAATAATCAATTAATAATAAGTAAGAAAACATAAACATTTACGAGTTTTGGCGCATCTCTTAATTTTTGAAATGGAATTATTGAACTTCTTACTCGTTTAACGTTTTCATTATTTGTTGATGATGAACGAACGATTCATGTAATGTGTATTAAAATTAGAAAGTATACTTATTCATTGCATTAAGAATATAATTTAAGAGAAATTTGTTTATGCAATAAAACATCGTTAACTTTTATTTACAGTAGTACAAGTAAAAATATATCAATTCTTTTGCAAATATCCTATCAGCTCAGGGTGTTATCCTGTCACTAGTCCGCGACACGTCTTATGAACGGCACATGGTACTGTTTTTGTCTCTGACCCCGCGTCATCGTGTTGCAACACTAAGGCGTTGCGATTTTAGCATCTGGAATCGAGAGGAAATGTCGAGAGGTTACTGATTCCCAGAATGCCGATAACATTATGTTATCTTATCCTTTATTCTCTGGTTGTTTCTAACCTGATTGCCAGAACTGTCTACTTCGTTTTAGTAGTGATCTGGAGCCTCATGCGTTCGCGCGGGTTTTGAGGAAGCGAATTTTTAATTTTGGTGAAATGGCTGCTGTTCAGGGACTAGTAATGGGTGTGAACACCATATTGATCACATTCATGGAACGCCGAGAGAGGCGGCAAGTGGAAAAACTGAAGGAGGCATTTGGACGTGTGAAGAAAGACAGCGTTGGAACTCCTAGGTGAGCGTTCTCCGTATTTGCCATTGGCAATATTTGCACCGCAATTTTATAGATAATAAAGTGAAAGAAACTTAAAATCAAGAATGTATGAACTGTACAATGAACTATACAAAAAGTGACGGCACATTCTTAATGTTGTTCCTGAAACTGAAACATTGAGACCCATCATCTTGCTGCACTGGGCACATTCATGTCCAAGAAAGTGTTTGTAAATTCCTAATCACAGAACTGCAATTGTGAATGAATTTCGCAAACAACCTGTTATGTTTATCGTTATTGTGATTATAATTAAATCACTCTTCTCAAATAAATATTTTATTTTCATTTACTTTTATTTTCATATTGCTGATGGTAAACTAACTTATAAATGTCCTTTTCTCTTTCAAAAAGCGCTGAAAGCAAAGCATTGATAAAACTGATTACTATCAACTTGGATATTTAATTACGCGCCAATAAGATTGTTGCTTAAGAATAATTTATCTTTCAAGTATTCTGTTTTGTATTTTTGTAAAAAACGATCCCGTCTTAGTTTATGAGACACAATGATCTTAAAGTGTACTCTTATCTTCGTCAGATATGTGGGTGAAATTCTAATTTTTATTAAATACGCTTTTAAGCCAGCTTTTTTGAAAATACATCTGCACGAAAGTATTGACTATTATAGCTATTTCGCTCTCTTCTATCAATTCAATTTGTTTCAACTAGGAACATATAACATGTTTCGAATATATTTCATTTAATTAAATAGTACAACAACAGTGTATCACTTCTTTCTTAAATCTCAGATCTGGGCTCTGTAAATAAAATCTTGCGATATATATTTTTTGGGACTATTTTATCCTCTCTAAAACTGGAACTTGTGTCTGGAATAATAGGAAATGAAATGTCACCAAATAAATTCTTAATTTCAGTTGCGGTGCCGAAAACCACATTCGTCAATGCTTTGGGAATCATGATACTGATTGCGTTATCTGCTATGAAGAATTTGCTAGTGAGGAGACGTCACGTCTGATCTGTGGGCACTCATTTCATACAACGTGCATCAGAGAATGGTTTAAGGTACTATTTCTACGTTTTCCAAAAAAAAAAAAAATTTAATGTTTAGAAATTTTGAAATACATGCTTATTTTAATTACCTAATTCGCTTTTAATATTTCTTGTAGTATCAAATCAACTGCCCACTGTGCCGAACCTACATATGAAGCAGTTGCTGGCGCTAAAAAGTAGACTCAAAAGCAGAATATTCATAGTTCTGCGGCCCTCGGAGTCATCGAACTTTACTAGTCGGGACTAGGTAGGAATCTCCTAGTCCGTATCTACTGTGATAAACACGTACTTATTATTTCGTTTTTCTGTGTGGTGTTTCTGACCTAGCGAGAACTTCTTGAGTGAAGTGAATTGTGTGAGCGAAAGTGTATAATATTTCAGTGTTTTCTGACAATACCTCTTATGTCCCAGATTGAACTTATTACTTGAAAAGCTACTAATTTAATTTTGTGCTATGAAGAGTGTTTAGTGTGTGAACTTTAAATATATTAAATTTTATAGCACCCAGTAATTCAAAATAGTTATTTATGTAAAATGTTAATTTTTCAAATTTATTTATCAATAAAATGTTTTTTGCAAATGTGTAATCATATATGCATTTGTTGAAGTTTGCTTAATTTTTCAATTCTATTTTGAATGACACAGCCTGCTCTAGAAACATTCCAAGTGACTACATAGACTCCACAATTTAAGATTGTGAAGATATTGAAATGGCGATAATCCTAGTTTTGAATTGGGAATGCATTTTATTGTTTATAATGTTGACTCATGAAATACTAGTATCAATACTTTTTATTGAATAGTGGAGAAACAAAAGTTAAGCAATTTTTATCAGTTGCTTGACTGAATACTTTTGTTTTGTTAATCTTCAAGAAAAAAACTGTATTATAATTAAGTGGGTGAAGGTCGATTAAAGATTTTTTATTAATAATGCAAAATTGTTGATAAGTGCGCACAACCTACGACAATTTTAATCAACGTATTTGGGCGTGGTGCGTTCACATTACAAGCTACCTATTACATGCAAGCAATGATAAGTACTGAGCATGCAATCATACGATGCCTTGAAATTTTTTAAAACCTTTTTTACACTATAGCTCAATTTTTAGCCATGGGAGCAGTACAATTGCTACTGTAAAAAATTTGCTATGTAACAAATATTTTAAAATTGTTCTAATACCGATTATGTAAATATTACAAATGTAATATTGAGAAGATTGAATTTTAGACTTTCTTGCCTTCATTCACGTTTTATACTTTCTACCTTGGTTAAAAGAGGCAAGTTATTAAGTTTAAAATGTTACAGTGAATATTATTTACAGCTACACTTTCGTGAACTTCTGGCTCCCACCATCAACTACTGTAAAGATAAAGCAAAGATGGTTATAGACTAATTTTTCTAAAACAAATTCTAACAATAATGAGTAATGAATCTTTAGTGCGTTATCTGCTCGTGTGAAATACAAATACATTGTTCTATTAATAATTTTGTTCGTTCCTGTTGCAAAAAATTGATTGAGGCGTACGGAATTCAACAAAAGAGCAGTATTCGTAATGAGTAAGGAGCGAATTATAATAAAATGTCTATTTTTTCTTTTCACTTCAGAACAATGCCTTTTAGTATAGATATTCATTTTATATTATGACAAAAGGAAATTACCTATTTTTAAATCACATGTTTTGCATTTTTCGTCCATTTCAACTGATAAGTCATTTTTTACCTTTTCCCGTCTGTTTTAAAGTATTTTTCGCTGATTTCATCGATTTTAATATCATTTTAATGGTATTTGCTTCAAAAAATATTTACGAGATGCAACAAATGATCTCTACCGAATTCCTGAGTAGCCTATCCGATTTTTACTTTCTCGTCTTACGAATACTTCGTTAGAAGAGAAAGTTATGTAATCGTGCGCCGGAAAAGGGCTAATTTTCGCCAGAAAATCTCTTATAGCTGGAGTCTGGTGAGGAAAAAGTCGATAAAACCTGTTGCTAAATTTAGGTGGAAAATCCTCTACCTCGTTTTGTTCATTAATTGTAATGTCAGCTGTTGTATGTAATCTAAGGTTCCTTTGACGCTTTTAGCGCCATTGTCTGTTCGGCCGACTTCGCGATGTCTAAGAACAGAGATTTCCTGGTATGGAACAGTCCAAACCAAATGTTTTCAAGCTGAATTCTCTTGCACAAAAGGAAGAAGCGTCGATTACATCAGTAACATATCACCTTGAGTTGATCAAATGGATTGATTTTGATCAAATTTTTCACGATGTTTTTCTTTGCTTTTAGGGCATTTTAAAAACATTTTAAGAGCATTTATTGATTATTTTTGACGATGTTTTAGGTCATCAAAATCCTCTTGCTAGTAATGAGTATTGGTCACAATTCATAAATTTCTTTGCACATTTTTCTCTTCGAAAATGCTTTTAAACTCTTGTTCATCTATCCTGGAAGGATGATATTTTATTCTAAAGTTCTGTTGTGTTATGCTTCGTTAACAGTATTTCCTTTTAATTTCCAGTTTATCTTATCAACTTATATAAAGCATAATTTGTTTTGCTATTAATACAAATATTCACATTTAAATACAACAAATTTAAATAATTTTATTTAAATATTCTGCTTTGACTTTGTCTCCATGACCGTTAGGGAAGTTGTCATGAGCATAAAAGCGACACTTTGTATGTCGATAAAGATAACTTTTCAGTCAAAACCCTTTAATTTTACAAATACTGGATGCATCTACAAAAATGTCTCAAAATGCTGATAACAAAAAACTTGTTACTAGCCGAAACTGCGAACGATGGATTTATTTTTGAATTTATTTTAGTGACACTAATGCTGATTGTCAACAAATTTGATTGTAATGGAAAAGTATGCCGGTCTGGGTAGCCGAGGTCGCTAAAGCCGAAGAGCCGTAGCTGTCTCCTGCCTGAAAGGTCGCGGTTTCGAATCCCGCTCGGGGCATGAATGTTAGTACACCGTTATATCCCCGTATACCGATTCCAAATGGAGGTTTTGCACGCCTGGCGGACAGCACTATCGATCGTCTGCGCATGCGCAGTTCAAGTTTTGCGTCACTTTTGTGCATCTGCGCATGCGAAGAATAGTGCTGTCTGTTATGGCATGCAAAATCTAATGTAACTACAGTGATCGTCATATGACCTTAGTCCTTGAAACGAGACCTTAAAATGTATTTTTTTTTAAAAGGGAAAGATATACTCATAACTGAGACAATACCCAGGTGAGACATTGAGAAGTCTACCTCATCTGAGTAATGTTTATCATGACACCTTTCCATTATAATCCTACTTTAGACATTTTCGTCACTGTCGCATGAGTTTGTTTAAATAAACGCCGATAAAACATCAACCATAAAACCGCACCGTTTTTCGATGTCGCCAGCGGTAGCGCGAGGAAAGGGGTGCGGCAGGTACCGCGAACCTCTTCCAACCGACTGCCCGCGCGGCCGCGGGGTCGCCGGCAGCCCCCGTTGGCCCGCGTCGAATCGGCGGGCGGGCGAGAAAGGTTAGTGCATTCGTTGCGCCTGTCGCTGCCGCCGCCGCCGCCATCGCCGTATTATGATGTCGCCTCCGCGGGCTCCAGCAGCGCAGCGAATCGCGCGCCTGCCTGCCTGCCTGCCTGCGAGGGCCGCGCTTTTGCGCAATGGCCACTCGGCGGAAAGGGAGCACGTTGGAAAGATACGGTCTGCTTTAATGGAGCTAAGAATTCCAAGTGCATTCTTAGGAAATATTCCGAGTATTGACCGGGGTAGGGGAATAATGGCAGTCGTTCAAATTAAAATAATGAAGTAAAAGTTTTTGTGGAGGTCATAGGTACGGACATTTTCATAGTGTTCTTAAAATGTTTGGACTATTGTACTAAATTTGCTATGTGAAGTTCATTACCGTACCACGTTCTTAATACATCCCTGGCCTAAAATGATCAATTTTTAATTTGTTCCATACTTCATTAATTTATTTCCAAGCTCCGATTTTATACCAGTCGAAAAATGAATAGCCACTTGAAAAATGTTGGCCTGGTCAGGCACTCAACTCAGTAATGTCCCGATATTCTCCCCCTCGTACGTGTTAGAGAACAAGGAAGTCGAAAATAGTACCGGTTCGTGTTAAAATATCGCAATGTCAATATTAATTAGATGTTTTCAGCCTATTCTTTTAATATAAAATAATGAAGAAGAAATAAATTATCTTCGTTTTACATCTCATCATTAGAAGACATTCGCTACACGTTCTACAATAGTGTAGTTTAAAGCAGGCGGAAGGCCTCCAATCCTTGTTTTCAAATTTGTGCTTCAAGTGGCCACTTTTATTAACGTGATTTGGTTACTACTGGTGTCGTTACTTTAAATATGCATAATACAATTATGGAAATGGAAATACCTTGAAATGTAGATGAGTACTATTGATTAAAACGGAAGCAGCGGGATGTCAGAATGTTTAGAAGGATATATTATTTAAAAGGTAATTAAATGAAGAAAAAATGTAGTTTGAGCCTCTAATAAGAGATAAGGCACCGTTTGAACTTTGAACCGTAACTGAAAATAAACAGTAACAGTGAGCTCTAGTTGTTAAATATACAAAGTCGACGATAGATACTGTCATTGTGTATTAGAGTAATTACATTTGTGTATGTAAACTGTAAACTGTCCTAAGATAACGAAGATTTGCTTTCCCTTGTCAATTACCTTTCTCAATTTTCCTTGTTAAGGAAAAAAAATAATGATATAAGGTAGGCTCTTAAGCAGGCAAGACAAAGTTTTTGATTCTCTTTTCAAAAATCAAACATTTTTCGGTATTCTTCTGTCAATAGTAATAATTACACAGTGTTCTTGAATCACAGACGAACATAGGCACAAAATATTAAACAAGTCTGAGTTGTTTTCCAGTGCTTCGAGGAAATAGTGCTCATGACAAACAGTTTTCAAACACCAATATCAGTCTTACCTACTACTGCGTCCATTCTTTATACTGTTATACCTCAATGCGCTTATACTATACCTCTAGACAGGGAGTCTCGTCGTACACATTATTTTCGTGGAAGATATCATAGACGGAGGAGGAACACGAACTTTTTCCTTCGCGCAGCACAGAGTAAACTATTGTGGGTTAATAACTATTAAAATATGTAATTTGGAAAACTATCAGCATGATTTTCTTATAAGTGAAAATTCAGTTATATAAAACAAAATTCATTAGTCACCTGCTATAAAAGACTTTTTGCAAATCTATGTTTTCTTGTAACGAAGTAACTTTTCTGGAATACGACAAATGAAATCTTATTTAAGTATTACAATCCTGCAAAATCGTCTAATTTCTTCGACTCCTCCAAATATCCCCCAAGATTCCACAAAAGCATCAGAGATTAAACAGATAATATACGATTTTATCAGTAGTAAAGAAAAAAAACAAAGAAAAAACAACAACAACAACAACGTAAAGCGACATTTGTAATTCAAAAGTTGGTTAGATTTTTAGAAAAATTGTTGCAATGTAGTATTAATATAAATTAATTAAATGTGTGTATATATTTATTGTTGTGAGTAATTTAGATAGAACTTATAAATCCCTATTATCCCACTTATAAGTCACCCCAAAATATTCCAAGCCTCACCCTTTATAATTACTCAACAGGAAAAAAAATTACCTTGCGGGCCCTATTCATGATTACTTTGTAACATAATATCAAATAACAACAATCATTAACGTTACAATTAAACCCGAAGAACGGTTGTTGCGAAAGTGCGAGGAAGAGCAGCTCCCCTCGCTCCCTCGGCCGCAGGCGCGGGGCGCGGGGCGCAGCGCGGAGGTCCGGCGACCACACACGCCGCCTGCCACCGACAAAGGTGGCCGGTGATGGATGCCGCGCCGGCCACAAAGTGTCGCGCAGATGGGAATCCGATACGCGCCCCGCCGCGCCGCGCAACTCCGCACAGTGGGCTGAAATGGTCTGAAACGCGCGCATTGGATTTCACGTGTAATTGTCTTCAAACAACGCGTTCAAAGTGTTGTTGCGGGCTACAGATATTTAATATAAGATCTAAAAAAACTAATTTTTTATAAAAAATGTAAATATCAGATGGCGCCACTCTAATTTTTAATAATTATTTTCATACTGGTTTGACTTACATTCCAAAGGCACATCGGTATAATCGAAATAGGAAGGTGTACAAAATACATCGTAGGAATGTATTTGGGTTTTAGGGGTATCTAATTTCAAATTTGCTATCCAACTGTAAAATTAAAGTAACGAATCCAATACGATGTATCTATTTCTGAAAATTTCATTCGATTTCAATTTTTAAATCTCAGAATTCTTGTGAATATTTAGGAAGCAGATGAAACGGATTATTGTAACTTGCATTAAACATTTAACAAAATAAAAGCAAAACTTGAAAGTTCTTGAAAATCCCTTCAAAGGCTTTATTACGTTTTATGACAAAAAATTTATTTTAGAAATTATGTTTGGTGTTGGTACCATTTCCGAGAATTTTGTTTTTTCTTCCAATGCGCGCATTTCGGCTCGTTTCAGCCCACTGTGCGCCGTCCCGCGCCGCGCCGCGCCGATGCAGCCAGAGCGTTTCGCGGTCGCCCCGATTTTTTCCGCGCAGTCCATAGACTCGGGTTTATAGACTCGGGCGCAGCGTGCGAGACCTGTTCGCTTTGTGGCGGGGGCGTTACGAAATCTCGGCAGTTCTCACGCAGCCGTTGACTGTCCCCGGGGCGTGTCGCCCGCAATTCGGACTCTCTTGAATGGGCTGAGTGGGCCGTGAGGTATGCGATGGAGAAATACCTCGCCGAAGCCTTGTGTCATTCCGGCTATTCTGCACATACTACTTTGCACTGTAAATCAGATAATATGCTTGTGTAAACTCTTTTCAAAAATATGTTCAATGACTGACATTCGACAATGACATTCGAACTGAACTAAAAGTCAAAGAAAAATTCAAATTTGAAATGTTTCATAGTTGTTGAACTGTACTCGAATATTGTTGTTTTACGAAATATTTTATTAAAAATGCTTCCTTATTCTATTTTCGAACTAAGAAAAAACTACGAAATGATTTTTTGACTTGACTTTGTAAATATAATTATTAATATGACAAGAACTGGAAAGGTATATATCAGAAGAATCAAATACAAACATCAGAAGTTTTCAAATACAAACATAGGCCTAATTTCGATGAATGTTCGCGAAGATAAACGTAGAATCTAAAACGATATTTACTGAATTTTTAAGAAGTTTCCCGCAATTTAAACAGAAGTTCTTATTTTTAGTCTAACTAAAAATTTAAAGAAAACAATTTAAAGAAAAGTTCGTATTCTTAGTCTGACTAAAAATAAGAACTTTTCTTTAAATTGCGGGAAACTTCTTAAAAATTCAGTAAATATCGTTTGAGATCCTACATTTAACTTCGCGAACATTTATCGAAATTAGGCCTATGTTTGTATTTGAAATTGATAGATTTTAAACTATTCAAAAAGGCATTATCAAGGTTACACAATAATTTTTTTAAATATTTGACAATGCAAACATACTTTGGACTTCATTAAATTATCCTTATGTTTGCATGAAGCATATTTATATGTTTTTATTTTATTATTGAGGTTTAGACGCCTTTCAATATTTCAGGTCATCGAGACTCATGGGTGATGAATGAACTAACGAGTAGGAGATTGAGAGAATGATAACTGATAAATGGTGAAATGATAGGAAGGGTAAACGAAAGAGCACCGACAAAACCTGCAGAGAGATCTTTTTGACCTCCACACAATCTGCAATATTTTGGCAGAGATCGGATCCCAGCGCTAGAAGGCATATACGTTAGCCATTACGTTACGTGGTATCCCTGCATGAAGAACAGATATTATGTAAGAAAAACAAATGTTCAATTTACTGCTTGTAAAATAGCATTCTGTATAAGTTTAAGGTGAGCATTTTATATAATTCTTTACGTAACAACTGAAACCTTTAACAATTTTATTTGTTCAGAAATCATTTATCTCTGTGTCTCCTTGAGTTATTTATATCTTATCCCGCTACTTACTTAATCCTATTTCCCTTCAATTGACTCTCACTCAAAGAGCACTTATATAAGAAGGATGGAAACGTTATCCAAATTACCAGTTTGGTTTCAGACATCAACTTCTCCGTCTCATTGAACAAATCCAAACGGATTTTACAGAAAGGAAGTCACAATAGACGGATATTTAAATACGGCTCAGGTATTTGACGGAGACTGTCATCAAAGACTTTTATTCAAATTATCTCAAACAGGACTATCCGAATACCTGAAGAATATAATAGGCAACTGTTTTAAGGACAGAAATTTCAGAATGAAAATAAATTTATTTTTCAGATCCCCATCCTATTCTAGCAGGAGTCCTTCAAGGTTCTATTTTCTCCCCGGCTCTCTTTAATGTTTACTGCTCTAATATTCCTCAGCTAGAACATCAAAAAATCTCACTATATGCAGATGACATTGTACTGTTAACCTCGAATAATGATTTGTAGTCAGCCTATAAAACTTTACATGAAGACTTTCTGAAGTACAGTCAATAGGCTGAAAATTGGAAAATAAATGTTAATGTCGAAGAGTTACAGGCAAATATTTTCACTCTTCCACGTCACAGCTTTCCTCCCCCGTTGAAAATCAGTGAGAAAATTATAGTTTTGTCTCCAAAACTCATGTCTGTCAATTATCTAGGTCTGCTGTAAATAAAAAGTTAATGCGGGAGCCACATAGAAAAATCACCGCAAACAAAATGTACGAAAAATGTCCAAACTTTATCCTTTAATAAATTGTAAATCATCCCTAAGAACTGATTGTGGAATAATTTGATTACACGCCCTTCATTAGGATAAGCACATCCAATCTGGTTTAATCCAACCGCGAGTAACAAACATTTTACAAGTAATTCAAAATAAATTCTTGCGAAGATTTCTAAAAGCTCTGTGGTTAATTCCAAATAAGGATATTGTCAAACAATTAAATGTAGTGCCATTGAATGTTCATTTTAACACCCTCACTCGACGTTCCTTCTCTTCGCAAGTACTCTAATCGAGCAGTTCCAAATTCTCACCTTGGCCTTTCAGTATAAACCTCTATTGAATACTTTCCCACTTTCCCAAGGATAAACAAAAAACCGCCGTGATTTTCCTTTTTCTTCCTCAAATTAAAATTTAATAGTATCTTATACTACATTTCCTAACTAAAATTCAAAAAGGAACTTTCTTAATAAATTAATTTACTCCTTTACAAATTGCAATAAAACTCATGTAAATACATTGGATATTTACACCTCAAAATGTTAGAAAACATTGTAATCATCTCTGAAAGACAATTTATATCGATCAGAAAAACAAACCTAAAAAAATAAAATTACAGAAAGATGGATGTACGATTCTCGCATTTCCAAACAGCAATTTACATAAAGAATATATATTACACACTTTTGGTTCTTTATCTTTGAGAAGACTGACTTGAAGTATATGTTAGGCCAAGTACGTAGTACTAACTCCTGGTCAAAGACATATACTACTGCAAGTATTTCGATCATCTGACCCAATTTAAACGACCGCTATCGAAACCGACTTATTCCATTATTTACTAATATTAACTTATTCTTGTATTTTTGCGAAGTTTAGGAGTTATTCATAAACGCCTTTTTGTCTAGTTTAGAGGTCAAATCTAGCTTATTCCTGCGTAAAATATAAGGATGAACATTCCGTTCATTTCAAACCGCATGTGGACGCATGGAGGCTTGTTTCTCTCGAAGACATTTAGCAAGTGAAAATGAAGTTTTGAAGGACGTCTCAATTCGTTTTTCTTATAAGAAACTAAACTGCTAGAAGTAGATCCCTTTTTTTCGTATTTTGTTAGTAATTCCAGTTTATTAAAGGTTAATAGTATTCTACCAACCCTTCTGAATAACGTCCAACAAAATTTGGTATCGTGGCAGCAATACCATAGCTAGTGTACCTTTAAAAAATTTGCACAGTAACAAAAAACATTTTTTATGAGACATTGACACCCACAACACTGTAATGTACAGTGACGGTAGCAAACAGACGCTGGAATTAAGGTAGCAGGTAGAGGTGGAGAGGAAGAATCAGATCATGATGAATGACAGAAAAGTGTACAGAACGTGAATTTCGTCTGGACATTCCGTCTACTGGAGCTAAATAGGAAATATTCCTTTCGAATGTGACCCACCCGATGTGTGTTGGTAGTTTCAAATAAATTGAAAACACGTGACAAAAACAGTTGGTAACGTACCCCTTCCCTTAATTCCGCCTCTGATCGTCGTCGTTCCCACAATCGCCGGTACTACTTCACGTTCTTCCCCGCCGCCAGCATCGCCCTTCGCCTTCGTCTCCAACTTTTCCCGTCGCCGCCCTCCACTTCCGTCTCGATTGATTGATTGTTCGTGATTCCCGGCGCGTCAACTACTTAGGTCAGAAGTGCCGTACGTATAGTGCATATTTTTTCATCAGGAGGTGGAGGTGATCTTTCTCCGCTGGATGGCGAGATCCGTCTCCCACCTACCGTCGACTAGCGGGGTTTTCCCCTTACCAGGTATCTTCCAACACGTGGGCCCATCCGTGGCCCGTTTGTTAGAGAACTGCTCCGGCATTCGCCTGGTGTCGATCGGAGAAACCACGGAAAACGGAAACCAGAGCAGTCGGCCGCTAGAATTCTCCTTCAGATAGCGACTGAATTCATCCTAACTGAAAGAACTAGTGTCGAAAATCCTGTCACCGCCGGGACTCGAACTTAGGACCTCCCGGTCATAGGGACTGCAGTTACATCAGTTGATGCACTGAACCATCTCTCCCGGTACTTCCGTCTCCTCCTCCCGCTCCGCCACTGCAACCGCCGCCATTCCTCTCCTCCTCCTCCTCCGCGCCGGGCGTCGGGCGACGTCGCGGCTGCCGTTGCGCGCCTCCCGGCGGGGGGCTCGCCGTCGCCCGCCCTCCCCGCCCGGGGGCAGGCGCGGGGCGCGAAAGGGCTCCCGCCAGCCACAAAGCGTCTCGGGCGGCGGCGGCGGCGCTGCGGCGGCGCGCGCGTACAAATGAGGGAGAGACGGAGCGGATGATCGGGGCGGCCGCGGGCGCAGATAACACTCGAGCGCCCTTCAATGAGCGCCCGCCGCCGCCACCGCCGCCGGGGGCCACCGCAAACACGCCACAATGGCCGACTGTCATCGGAGCCACAATGCGCGTTATATATGACGACGGCGAGGCGGCGGCGGCGGCGGCCGCGGAGGAGGCGACGGCCGAGCGGGGCCCGCGCGATCTGCATGCGCCGATCGTAAGTCAGAAGGCAGCAGCTGCGCCAGGCGGCGGCGGGAGAGCAGTTGGTAGCAGTGGTGGTGGCGGCAACTCGGTGACGGACGAGGGGGGGGGGAGCGTCGCGCAGGATGATGAAGGTAGCGGAGGCCCTGTTGCTGGCGTGGGGAGGGATGGAAGGTGGTGGAGGCTGTGGTCGGTGATTTGCAGGTTGCGTTACGAGACTGCGGCGGGATGCGACCTGTTACGTCACCTGACTGAAGTGTCTGTTGGCCTTTTTCAATTTTGTGGTACGATAAATGGGATGAGTTGGAAGTTTACAGCTAAAATTCGACAAAAATACAAATCAGCGAAAACTTAAGATAATTGTTGTTCATATACCGCCACAAGACGTATTGAAATTCAGAGTTTAGGTGGCGAAATCCAGCATAGTTTTGAATATTTTTTATCAGTTCTGACGCCTACTGTAATGAAAATGCATATTAGTACATCGGAAATGAAGATATATATATATATATATATATATATATATATATATATATATATATATATATTTAAAAAACAATTTTATTGTGAATTCCACAACATACAAACAAAACTGTAGAGAATGAATGAAATAATGCTGAAACAATTTTCAAATATTCAGTATAACTCTGAAGAAGGTCACAACATAATGGCCGAAACGTCAGCTCGACCGACTGTAACGCGGCTCATCCCGGAGAGCCAAGTATCAATTTTCAAATACACATTAACCAGTCGAAAAAATATCATCTCAAAATTCTGTGATTCTTTGATTTTTATGAAATATTGCGAATATCTTCAAGTATCTCATAATGAAGACGCATGATGATAATATCCTGCTATAGAAACAAATGACCTCAAAATAGGAAGTCAGTAGTTGCAAATAAAATTTTTCATTTGGTTCTAATTTATTGTCTTTGAATTATTTCATTAAGAGCATCGTCTTTTAATATTTTGCAATTTAATATCTATTAACTAATTTTAAAATTTCACTCTTTGCCCAAATAAAAATAATATTATAAGTGTCCGCGTGTAATAAAACATGAGAAGTCCATGTAGTACTAAGGCTATCCATTTAAAGAAAAATCTGTGCAGCTTTCTAAATTTCAAATATCATTTTCAGATAGATTACATATGTCCAAGAAATAGGCGAGAGTTTTTTTTTTATTTCTCTTTTTCTGTTCGACTTATATTGTCTTTCATGGCAATACGTTATTTTTTAACATTTCAGATTCAAGCATCCTTAGGGCGCATTGTAATATTTTACATTATTTTTATTGTAATTCTTTTTCCGCCCAGAGGCTGTAAGATAACTCTGATGATGATAGCTAAGCTATCGAAAAAGATCTTTCAGCTGTAAATAAAACATTGATACCAGGCAACATCAGTGTCTCATACTTTAATTCTTAAAGTATTAATGAAATTAAATAAGATTGTCGAGACTTGAGGTGATCTATAATACCACTGAGGAAGAAAAGATCATGCGCTACCCGTATGTATACGTCGTGAAGGTTCTACATCGGCATGTGTCCAGAACCAACAGTTAACATATTGTTTTATTATTACATTATTTCATGAATTACGGACTGATAGCGCTAAAAAGTTTAATAATTTCGAAAGAGTAATAAAAAATTTAAACTGACACAAAGCATTCATTACCGGAATTAAGTATATAGATACCAAGTGTGGGAGAACGTGAAGCACGTGAGATGAAGGAAACAAGAGGTACTGCTTTTGTAGACTGTTCTATGGGCTGTTTTGCAGCCGATAGACGACGATCATTCCGCACCAAAGAAGGTAACATATTTTTATGAGTTTTGAGAACTAACATTTTTCAGAGGTGATAGTAATTCTGAAAGTACTTTTTGCGACTTCTTAACTTGGGGGAGGAGTTGTAATTGTCTTCAGGTTCTTCGGTATCCTTTTGAAGAAGAAAAATATAATTACACAACGTGAAGAGGAATATTTCTTAACCTGGATTAAGATACAATATGTGCCATTAATGGAGTGACGTACTTTTATTTTTGAATCTTACATTTCACTATTTCTTATTATTAAAGTCATTATTGTATTTCATCGCTACTATTTTCTCAGTTTGGACGACTCCATCCTGACTCCGCGCTCTCTTTCTCCGAGGACCGAAGCCATATTTGGTATCCTCTCTATATTCGAATCTGCGAATCCGATGCGCGTCTCCATCCCGACCCTTCCACATTCATCCTGCCGGTGTAAGGCTCTTCGGCGCCTCGGCTGCCGGTCGAGGTCGTTTTCGGCCAGTCGCTGTTTCTTTCGACGCCAAGGTACTCATTAAGCTCCCAAAACTGATCCTTGCGGAACACCTAAATCTACGCTAACTTTCTCTGATATTATATTATTACATTTTACTTTTTGCTTTCTATTTATAAGATACGAAATAAACCACTTTTGAAAGATAATATTAACAGTAACCCTGCCTTTTTACAATAGAGATGGCGGTGTCTCTGGTGGCGGGGTAATGAACTACGTGGAGATGGGAATTTCGTCGTGGCACTCGTGCCACGGACTCCCGCTCGTGGCATCGACCTTGACAACACTGCATTAAGCCACTCTCCGCTAAATTACTCGGTTTTGAGGGAGGATGTAAGTGAAGGTAAAGGAGGGAAGAGGACTGAAAGGTGATACGCGTTGGTTAAGGGAGTCCCACCTAGCCAAAACACATAATATTTCATGCCAAACAGTAATCGAAGCCGCGATCATTACGCAGAGAAAGTTCCGGCGTTCCGGCTACTGAGATCGGCAGTTGTCCGGCACAGTTTCTCTCGTCAGATACTGCATTTAAATTTATATTGTGTAAATTTAAGTAAATGGTTTAAAAGATTAATCATCCCGACCTGGAATCCATTCAAGGTTTTTGGGTTTATGCTCTAGTGCAGGGCTGTCAAACGGAGCACGTACGTGCTCGGAGCTCGCTTCGGGCCCGCGGCCGAGGGAAGTCCGCGCTCCGATTTCTCAGGGATGCACAGAAGGCGGTCGTGGCGGGGACCAAGAAGACGTACATATAATAAGTTTCAGACCGAATGGACTCTTGTATAGTGCAAACTGTACATCAACTTGTGCTCTCCAAATGATTTTTAAAACGTTTGTATTATTTTAAATGTTTTTACGAAAGTTTTCATAAATGCAATTTTGTATTAGGTAAAAGTGTTTTAAAACTAGTGTATTTTAATATTGCATAATGTATCCAATTTTACATACTTATAACATATTTTTACTGTTTTCATTACATATTTATGTACGTTTTTTGACGTTTCATTCTACATATTTTTCCGAACTCTATTCATCATTATTCTATAATTTTTAAGTACTTTTATTACGTTCATTTTCACACGAAAGATATGCACATCGTATATCTTTAAATGTTTATTTTCAATAATAGTGTCAGTGCTTTTCTGAAATTATGATATTCAATATTTATCTTGATTTAGTATATCTTTTGGTTTATATTTATTTTCTAACAAATATTCATTTGAGTGACTTGTAATTAGAGTAAATAATTCTCTTATATTGCATTCTCTAACCCTAAGTAGAAACGTGCGTTAATGTTTCCTTGGAGTAATGATCAAAGCTTGCTGTATAACTGCAGTTTCTGTTTACATGCCAATTTCTATTTAAAGTTCGTAAAAATTAATAAATATCTCTTTATGATATACCAACCGGTGTGTTTGACCCAACTCGCCGCATTCGCACGAAGTTTTCTCACCCGTGCCTGCCCCCGGTGACACGAGTGACTTCGCTAAGCTGATGTCGCTGCGTGCCCCAACCCTTTGCGAAGGCCATTCGCGTGCTCGTTCGTTTGACGGCCCAGCTCTAGTGCTTTAAATATGGATTTTTTTAAATTCCAAATTCGTTTTTATGCAATTACTTTACAGTATAAAAGTTGTAAGAACAAATTTTGAATACAATGTACAGTATCATTTTCATGTTACGTAAACGAAAGAGTGACATTGATTTCACTAACTTCAAGGCCATCCTTTTCTTGAATGAAGTGGTGAAGAAAGTGTGACGATATAAAGAACAACATTTTTATGACAATCATATGCGAATTGCGTAAATATTTGGCTAGAATTCACATAATTATCAATCAAAATACTCCCCATTACTCGATTCTCTGGTAAACTCATCATTCCACTCATCAATTATCTTTAGTGTAAGAGATTACATTATTGCCACTAATTTCCAAACTTATGACAATTTCTTGCCATATTATTTTACGGAACAAATCGTTTTATTATATCGAACACTGGCGATATTTTTACAAAATGAGAAGTTTTCTTTTCAAAATTATTTACAAAAAATGATAGAAAGTTCTCTCACCAATCTTAATTCAAAGTACACTGAAACCTGTCTTAAGCGACCTCAAATGATTTAGGTAAAAATTGGACGTTGATGCAGGTGGTCGCTCAATTTAAGTTATGGAATTATAAGATAACACGAAGCTTACATCAGGTATCGTATTTGAGAAATGTATGCTTTCCTTAAAATCGTTTTAATTACCTTCAGCTTCGAAGTACAACTTAATAATGGATCTACAATCACTTCTCTTTTCTCGGCTAATCTCAACCATTCTCATAATTATCACTTATTTCTTTATTCGAAAAATTCACTTTACGTTCTTACGGTGCAGCAAACTCAACTCACAAGGAAACTAGGCTTGAAGAGAAATTCATAACTTTAGAGCATGGCCGTAGGACGAAAGAGGTCAGCGAAGGGCAACAGCGATTCCAAATTTCGCGCACCCGGCATGCTCCGCATACTGTGATATACCAAAATATATAATATTTTGTTAATAATATTGGCTGTAAATGGGTTGGACAAAATGGTATGCAAATGGCGATATACAGCGTTAGCAACGCCGGCGCAGTGGTTGGCATGGTCAACAAACTGCATTCAGGCCTTGAATAGGTGGGGCGCTGGCTAGATAGATAAAATAATGTGTGATTGGTCTGAAAAGGAATGACTGTCGAGGGGCGTAGCTACTTGGTTTGATAAGAGGGGGATGGATTGGCTAAGGGAGAATAGACTGTCAAATTTTGTAGTTTTGTTTTAAAAAAGAGGAACGAAGGACGGATACCGAACGGATACCGTTGAGGGCGAAAGAACAGGGAGAACTGAACATTCTGATAGTGGTCGTCGAGTAGTAAAGATCGCTCGCGAGATCAACATTAGTGAAGTAGGACTTGTAAGTTTCGAGTGAGACTCAATAGTTTTTCGGAATCTGGAAGTTGATGTGCAACGGGAAGTTCGATTAGGACTTTGAAAGTTTTTTCTTATATTGCGGTTTTGGACTTTAATATTTTACCACTAGTTGGGGAAGACCAGGAACTCTGAATATCAAGTAAGAACCGGTAGATATTCTAGTCAGTGAGGGCTGGATGCGTCGGCAACGTCGCAAGATTAGAAGAGAGAAGCGGGACTTGGGATCACCTACATTCAAGTGAGAAGAGACTGCGGGGCGTCGGCGACCAAGACGGTAGATAAGTACTGCAATACAAAAGATATATTTTAAAACGAGGTCATGACCTAAGGACAAAAACAATTGTTAATAGTGTTAAATAAATTGTTGAATTTTTTTCTTTTGGAAATGAAAAGATTTTCATTTAGTCAATCAAAATTGTTAAATAGTTAGAAATAGATAATTATTCCCTTTCAGATTCCTCGCCATACTGTACAGTTGGCAGATCAAGTAATCGGCTATCTAGGCGATAGCGATTATCCATAAAGGGACCCATTGACCCAGCTAGCCGGACATTTATACATTTGTTGAAATTAGCTGTGGAAGCATTGGTCATTTTTAATTAACGTAACCTGTTCCTGGCGCCCAAAATTTTAATATAAATTCGGAACGGGTCACGATTATAACCATCTTAGATGAATGATGCCAACGATCTCGTAAGAGTCGATCGACGAGACATTGTTGGTATATTTCAATACTCTTGAAAAGTTCCCGCAGAAAGAAAGAGTTAGTAAAGTGTTGACGAGAATTCTGCAAAATGGGAAAAGAAAACTGATCATATTTCATAAATACGCATTTGTTAAAATCACCTAGATCAGATACGTCAAACCGCGCCCGCACAAGTTACTTGCCCGCCTGGGGAGCCCGGCGCTCCTGCGGGCACAGGCAACTTCCCTTGCCTCCGAACCCATTTCCCCTTAAAATCCAGAAAGGGGTGTACGCTCGCTAGCTGAAGCGGTGTGAATAGTAGCTTCGTACGAAAATGTGTTTCCCAGATTTTTTTATCAAATAGCCGAGAATAGTATTATGTTTATATTCTTCATTATTAATTAATATTTGATGTTTATTTTCTTACTAAAATCTCCTTTATGTAAACATCTTTGCTATGTCATAGGAATTTGTTTGAATGATGAATTCTTTCTTTGTTTTCGTTTTGTGTTGTGTTATGAAATCATTCAGTTATTTATTGTATTTAGCAATAATGTTAAATAAATTAACAAATCTCTCTAAGTTAACAATTCTCGCTTACGGACAGACAGCGCTTTTAAGAGACAAGAATGTTTGTCTGTTAAATCTTCTAACCAGAACGTAGAAAGTTTTATACCACTTGTAAGCAATAAAGATTACAAAATCAAGATTATTTTGATTCAAAAATTTTAATTTTATTCTGAATTGAGAATTTGAAATTGGACTGATATATTATTTCATTTTAATGGATCATTTCTTTGCCTTAAAGAGAACATGGGAAATAATATAGTTAAATTTGTGACAATAACTGTCAAGTAACTTCTTCCAAAGACTGTCGTGGGCCAGGCATCCAGTGAACCAACACCGCCACTCCGTAGCAATTTGTAGAACCCTTACTTTTAAATCACGCGCCAATTTATCTGTGTCCGCAAGCTCTGGTAAGCTTATTACCTTGCCAGCGAACTTGACAGGCCTGATCTACATTAAACCCCTTGCGACATAAGCGACTCTGGATGTCACTGTTCCAAGAAATCTTACATTGCATCCCATCCCACGAAAAATTTGAATCAGCATTTATCTCCACTAGTTGATCGCTTCGTATTCTATTTCAGCTCAAAATCGTCAGTGGTATCCGCTTAATACTGGTCAGGCTATGAAATGTTTTTGACCGCTGGCTGAGGACCTAGGTGACCGCTTAAATGAGGAAATATTTATACAAGTGTCCCACAAACTACCGATCACCCCCATAACTTCTAAACGGTTCAGGATATCGAAATGCAGTTTTCGCTTAACAATACGGAATCATGAGGCATGACGTAGAGAAATTGAAAAGAAGTAACATGACGTAGAGAAATTGTCTCTAATATTTTTGGTTTCCGAGAAATTTAATCATCTTTGATTTTTTAAATGGAACTATATATTTTTGCAGCAGCAATGATCGTGAAGATCGTGAAAAGAGGAATAAAATGATGTATCATATGTCGGTATTTTGTTAGTAATTTGAGTATAAAATTAGACTAACTGACGTGATTTTTTATGTAAACGGCCCTTTCCTATAGCAGCCTTTGCAACAGTCGCCGTTGGTTAAGAGTGGCCTTCGCGACGTCGAGACGGTTTCGTGAAGGCAGGAAGTGTGAGAGGGGTGGCCATGAAGGACAGAGGCGTAACTACAGCAATTTATGGTCTTGACACGGAGATCACATGAACAAACATCAATATTAACGATCAGAATGAGAGATTTTTTGTATTTGTTCATCTAAATTTCTATCTTTTATTCTACTGAAATCCCAAAGCCACGATAATGAAAAAGAACAAAATAAAAATAATTTGTAGCGGAAGGACGATAATAATAATAATAATAATAATAATAATAATAATAATAATAATGGTTCTTTTCAAGCTTACAAGAATCGAGCTTAGTGTGTTACGGCAGAAACAAGCTATCATTTTAAAACGTGGGAAGGGAATGAATGCTTAGAGATTTGTATTGTAATATTTCTAGTAATTCATCAAATAATAGATAGGTAGACAATTTCGATTATTATTTACTGTTCTTATTTAAACGCGTACCAAAAGAACAAAGCAATAAAAATTTTCCAGTACTCTTGACAGTCTATCATTGTAAATTCACTGAACTTTAACACAAATACACATCTGCAGTCACAACTGCTAATATTGATTAGAGAGTTTCCACTTCATAACGCCCCGTGCTACCACAAACTTGAAAATCCACGGCAGAGGACGGAAGTGCACAGCTTTCTTTTCCATTTATGAATAGCAGTAGAGGTACGGATGCGAAGTGGACGAATGATGAACTTAATTAAAAAATAAAATTTACCAACAAAGATTCGGTGGTTGGATTCTTGTCAAGTTCGAAAGTGATATCATTAAAGAAGACGAGTTAAAGACAGATAAATCAATGGAAAAAGTCTCTCATTCTGATCGTTAAGATTGGCATTTTTACTGTGACCTTTACGTCAAGACATAGATTGCTGTAGTTTATTATTATTCCTTACTGCCACCCCTCTCAGTCTTCTCTCTCCACGCAAGTCTTGACGACGGGAAGGCCACTTTTCCCGAAGGCGAGAGTTGCAAGAGTTGCTACACGAAATATTGTCCGTTTAATTAAAAATCACATATCAGAAAGTCTAATTTTGTACTCAAATTTCTATCCTAGTACTAGCACAGGGCCGCTCAAGCAGAGCAAATCGGCAGCGCGGAGCCGTGTTGTCAGCCGAGAGCGGGACACCGGAGCCCGAGCGTTTGCGCGCCTTGCGATAACCACTGTCACAGTGTCCCGGTAACTCCAGTCGCGGAAACATGGAAGTTGACGCGAGCACTTCACAGACCAGAGCATCTACACCGACAATTTTCAATGCAGTATGGGAAGAAAAGTATATTTTCGCCGACTACGGCAGCTATGCCAAATGTTTAGTTTACGTAAAGGGTTCAATCACGTGAAAAAGTTTAATTTGCAAAGACATTATACATTTAATCATGCTGATGAAAATGACAAGTACGCTGAAGAACAAAAGGAAGTTTTCAGTGTTCTGAAAAACAATGCCTCACTAGAAGTAAGTTTTGGATGTATTTTGATGTTCTTATTTGTTTTGAGAGTAAAATAACACAATACAAAAGAGCTTAATTTTATTGCATATCGATACTACAATGTGAGCGTTTAGGAAAAGAACTTCCCACAAAACCGTTTTCCAAAACTGCATCGTAATGCTGCTCGATTGTTAAGTACGTTTGGATCAACATACAATTGTGAGCAATTTTTTGCTGCTTTGAAAATTTGTAAATCTCCAATGAGAAGTACAATTACAGATCACAATCTGAAATGCATGTTACGGCTCAATAGCACCATGTCATCTCTTCCAAATATAGAAAGTATATTGCGAGAAAAAACAGTTAAAAGGTGTAATAAGAGTATTTGATTTTGCAATCAACTTAATTTTTTTATTTCAATTTCCTTTACTTTTAGTATTTTTATTACTAGTTTATTTAATCATATTTTTGTGCAACCTTTATAATACTTTTCATATTCAGCAGCGTTATAAACTGTGTAATGTCACCGCTATTAAATTTCTTTATGTTATTGAGCACTTTTGTGCAACTAAACAATTGGCATTGCCGGCGCAATCTGCAAAAAGATACTTTTCTCTCCATGCTGCATTGCAAATTGTGGTTTTTTATTTTCCAAATTACACTAATACGTTTATATCTAGAAACTGTTCCAATTAATGTTACAAAAGTATCTTACTGTTTTTTTCTATCGTAATATCCTTTCCCAGAGCAGTGAGATTTTTTCATTCCGAACAACGGAAAATACCTCGTAAAAATACGACGCGACCCACTGTGCCGCATGCCGCCGATCAATATTTGATGACGTCATTTGCTCTTTCTGCGGCGAAAGAGAAAAGAGCAACCGGAGACTCCTCCTCGGAGCAAATGGTTGAGCGGCCCTGTACTAGCATATGAAACATCATTTTATTCCTCTTTTTATGATCTATCTATTGTTGCTGAAAAAATATATAGTTCCATTTAAAAAATCAAAGATGATTACATTTCTCGAAAACTAAAAATATTATAGGCAATTTCTCTATGACATGCAACTTACCCCATGATCCGCATCATTCAGAAAAAAATGCATTTCGGTACCCTGAACAGTTTAGAAGTTATGGGAGTTTCCATAGTTGATGGGACACCTTTATGTGCTGTAAATAAAAATCAATCGATGGCAGTTAATGTTGATGACCGCTTAATCGAGATCACATCAGGTTTCAATATAGTATATTCTATATTCTTCATTTGTATGATATTAACATTTTTTTCATGTTGTCAGATAGGAGTAGTTAGTAACAATTAGTACTAAAACTAGGGAACATTAGTAAAATCGATTGAAACAATACAGATAACGAGAAACATCAAAATTATTTTAAGGCAATAATTCAATTTTATTGCAAATAACATTGTGAATGAAATTTTCGAAAACTCGGAGGGGACAACAACATTAGGAGCATCATTTCATTGTCCACGCCAGGGTGGCTAAGAGCATGTACCGACTCAGCGCTTCGGTCCGAACGGTTGCGAGTTTAAGTCCCGCAATGGGCATGGTTGTTTGTCTCTTGTCTCTCATGTAGGTATTGTCGCGGAGGGACTCGCGGTCTGCAGAACCCAGGTCAGAGGAGCCCTCAAGTATGTTGGTGTCTAGTGTATGGTCAAATATACTTCCCATCGAGATCTTAAGGGTAACCGGCTGTTGGCTGAATAAAAGCAGAAGAAAGAAGAAACTACATTGTTCATTCATTTTCTTTAGATTAATTTAATATGTTTTTATATATTTTCTGGGCAACCAAAAGAGGTTAAGGTCCGTGACTACCTTTTCATTCGATTCAGATGACAACATAATTGAACGGTCCACATGTGTTTGCACTTAGAAGGAACTAATTTTTGTAACTGTAAATAAGTGTCCATGTAAACTTCATTTACTCTGTATATTGGTGAAAGGTGTTTTCGAGAGTACAGGTATATTTTGAGGAGCTATGAAGAAAATTATTACGTAAAACTATCCGATTTTTTGGTACTCCTTCATGAGTTTCAGGGCAAAGTAACATGCTCACATGATATATCATTCTGAAGAATATAAAAATTTGTGTTGATAGTTGTACATATTTTTACTCCATCTGCTGTCTTTTCGTTTGAGACTGAATTTAAAATTTTAATAATTTAGAACATGGTGAGTTGGGGTTTCCATTCAACTCTTAACATTTAGTTAATATGTCGTTTTAATGATGCCGGTCTTGCGTAACTCCGGAAGTCCGCCTCTCGATTATTAAAACCTTGTTCTCGAGACCCAAACTGCAAATCAGGTTTCATAGGCCGTAATCTACGAAATAAGATATGTCTGGACCTTCAATTGCATATGGGTTAGGATTGGAATAGCTCTTTCTTTAGTAAACCACACCGTGGCACAAGTTGTCAGAGACGGGCAGAATTTGGAATTCTGTAATAAATTCACAAATTAAATTCGCACGGGGTTAAGGTTCTCAGTTTCATGATCAGCACCTACGAATTTTACAACTTTATTATACACGGTAGCGGGCTTACATGATGTAACGTACAGTTCAGGGTCTGACCGAACAAAATGCGAAATGTCCACAGAGGTCAACTAGTATCTAACTATTTTCTACTCAAGTTTGTACTAATAAGAAAGTTTTAGGGAATACGCTTGTCGATTATTATAGCTTCATGAATATTACAATATTCTGATTTTTTTCAAAACAGACACATAATGCCATTTTTCAGTAATTTAATTTTACGTTTCGACTCTTTTGGATGTCATAAAAAACTGTGCGTTGGGACTAGAATGGGAAATAGACTTTGTTAAAAATTATATTCTTGAGCTCAAGATGCGATGTTTGAAAAAGACCCCTCAGAGAGCCGAAAAGTTACACAAAATAAATTATTCAAATTAGTATTAATGCGTGTGTTTAAAAAAAGTCAGAAAATGTTTAACACCAATCAGAAAGTACATAGCCGTCCTGATTTTCGTCGTCGGCCTGGAGCGACAGGGATGGGGAGGGAGGGGGTGGGAGGGGGTGGGGTGGGGTGGAGGTGGGCGTGGCCGGAGGGGCGGCGCGCGTGCGAAGGCGAGAGGGGCCGCGCGCATACCTGGCGGCGCGCGCTCGAGTGGAACTGAAGAAATTGCGCCGCTTTGTGGAGCGGCCTCAAAGCGCCGCGCCGCTCAGCCTGCTCCCGCGAGCTCAGCCAGCCACGCACGTGCGTGGGAAGCCTCAGGCGGGGGGGGGGAGGCCGCGGGGCTGAATGCCCGGCAGCACGCGGGCGCGAAGCCATTGGCCTCGGGGCGATGCACAGTGTATTAAAAGCTCAGCTCCGGATTCCGACAGGTGGTGGATTTATAGGCGACTTTTGCCGCTATTGTGGAGGCGACTGTACTTGAGAAGGGCTTCTGAATGCCCGAAAGGCAATCACTCTTCCAATTCATGTTAATGTGAAATGAAATAATGGATCTGAAGTAATGCGGTCTTTCTCAAAAAATCGGTCTCTTTGACACAGTCTTGTTGAGGTAAACCAAATAAATAAACTATTAAATTTTGTTTTAATACATTCGCATGATACAGATATTGCATTTAGTAGAAAATACTAAACAAGGCGAAGTTATACACTCACCTGGAAAAATATTGTGCACTAAATAATACTCAAAAGCATCTCAGTGAGTTATAAACTTTTCACACACAGCACATCTCATTGCCTAGAGGTAGCTCCTCAAAAACTGATTAGTGTCTGTACAGTAGAACATTTTTGACCTATGTCGACAAAAAAATAATGAAGCCCGCAAAGATGCTATAACTAAATGAAGTAAATCAAATAATACCTGAGAACAATATCTTTCTAAATTTCAATGATGAACGAAAATCAGTATCAAATGTCAAAACGTTTGATTGTTCGCCGGAAGAGTTTCTAAACTTCGCGATATCCGCAAAGAAATCTAATATTATGTGAATTTAAATTAACTTAATATATTGCTAGTAGTGAAACTTCTTTATTCAAGTTACCGGGATATTTAGTCATATTCCGTAAAGTGATCACTAATTTTTTTCCGCGAATCAACCAACATGGGGCCACGCGATATGTGGATCTCACCTGGGCTCAGACTTGATTATCAGGGTAGATGCACGTTACTTTTTTCTATAGGCGGAATCGGCATTTTAATGGCCCTAGGGGTATGGAATGAAATTATGATGTTAATGAATGATGAAACAGACACGCACAAACATACAGAGACACACAACACAACCATGCTTGACGTGGGTTTCGAACCCGCGTTTCTTTAGTCCGAGACCGTTACTGCACTACTGACTTAACGATCGTGGCCTTCAGATCACCGTGAATAAATGATTAATATAATTTACTTGAAATTGACTTTGGGAAGCCCATTTTAAAGTTAATGTGTCAAACGGCGTTTTCTTGTATCTTAATATTTCACTGTCATCAGTGTCACTGATTAAAAATTTGGTTGCTTACTGTGATGGGTCATTTGAGTGTCAAACCAGTTATAGTGTCAACAGGAACAATGTGTATCAGCATTATCCATATATTAAATAAACAATGGAAAATTAATGGAAGTGGTGAATGATGAATAGGCGAGGGAAAATTGTATGGATTTTTTAAAGTAAAGAATCGATTATGAACGCGTGAGAAATTTCCGTGAAAATAATTAAAATTATAAAATTACTAGGAGACTGGATGTGTGTGTCACAGAGTAAAAATTGACGCATATACGTGATTATCCAATCAGTAGAGACGGAGACATTAAACAAGGAGAGTAGTGACGCAAAGGTTACGAAAAAGAAACAACTTTGAGACTAAGGCTACGCATCGAGAAAGACAAGGCAGCGGCGCGGTCTACGAACTACCTCGGCAGAAGATGTCGAACTGTAATTGCGGTCGGATATGTCAGCACGTGTCAGTTTAGGGAGAATTGCTCGAACTGTGGTCGCGAGAGGATGTTAGAACGCAGTGGTCGGAGAAAAGTTTAGAATTTAATAGCAAGCAGACGTGAGTGTTAATAGTGGAAAGGATTTTAGAATGGCGAAGAATTAAGGGACAAAAAAAACGTGTATTGAACGAGACCGACGATGCATGGAAGGACGCCGCGGAGGACCGGAGAGGACGGCAGAATATCAGCGTACGAGAAGGCGGAGGAACAACAGGTAAGTGAAAAATAAATCATATCATTTACGACATGTATGAAGATCAAGTATTGCCATTAGACATACGTTTATTAAAGCTAACACAGTAAGGTAACACGGCCATGGAAAATCGTATATAATGTGGATAATCAACAATAAATGTGTCTTTATGGAATGCAAGGAATGTTTTTTAAGCAAGGACGGTTTATTTTTAAGAAATAGCAAACGATTTTTTTGAAAATGTATTTATTTTCTGATTCTACATACTTTTCTTTACTTTCCCATAAACTCACTTTGTTTATTTAAGCATTTTTCATATCTTACACTTTAGCTTAGCAAACTTTTCTAAACTTTTTAATTGACCGCCTGATCTCATAATCTAGAGTTTACTGCCGTTTTACTTCTTTGTCATCGATGTACTGCTTGCCGCCATGGTGCTACTTCAGGTGCTTAAAAGGATGAAAAGTTCTCAGATCCAATTTTGTAGAGACCGGTCCAAACAGTTGAGGAAATTCATTGAAGAGCATGATTATTGTGAATCTTCTGTCCTAAAAAAATTCGCTTTAATGGCAGACAACACAAATCACAGATGGTCGGTCTGAGCGCGATTCATCATTAATATTTTTATAGCCGTTCTTGTACTCGGTCCAATTCCGCCTTTCATTTTCGTTCATAGAATCTGGTCTATGCTCCTTACAAACCTGACGGTGTATGTTCGCAGCTGACGTGTTCTTGCTGTCAGGAAAAGTAAGATTAGATCGCACGCGGAGAGCGATTTAATAATCATAAACACTTCAAAGTCTCACAGAGCAGCATACTAGTTACAGAGCCTAAACGGACATGTAATCAAAGGGGATTACGAGTGGCGATGCGCACGCGTGATTCGGTTCTCTGGCGAACTACATCAGTATACGAAAGGACGGCCCTTAAAATCCTCCATCTTACCAACGCTTTTGGTGTACTCAGTTCGTAGCTTCGTAATAAAGTTTACTTATCCTTTCCAACATTGTTGCTTTACTTTAACTGACTTCTCCGGTCTCATTTCTAAATACGTATAACAACTTTGAATGTTGCGCTGCTGCGCCTTGGCTATTGCAAGGCCGTGGGTCATAGCACTCACTCAATGTACTTTTTCAGTATCAATGAAATACTACTACTAACCACACAGGGAAGTATCGTTGCTCTCGCAGATTCGTATTTCTCAACAGATTTCGGCATGGTTGAGGGGAATACTATGATTTCATTTGCGCAAGGATCTTCACTTCTTTTCTGTAGAACGTCAATGCATAATGTAGTCGTATAATTTGTGTTTCATTTTGTTAAGTTACAAGGTATTTCGTTTCCACCAATTCCACTGTATAAAGGGATTTACTGAAAAAATATTGTTTTTTAATTTTCAAGTTCACATCATTATTTTTCAAAAGGGAATGCTTGTAAACTAATGTTATAGGAAACTATGAATTGTTAGTCTATTCATCTGTGGCATCTAATAAATGAGATATAAGAATCTGCGAGAGCAGCGATACTTCCCTGTGTGGTTACTAGCACAATTTCATTGATACTGAAAAAACACTTTAAGTGAATGCTATGACCCACGGCCTTGCAATAGCCTAGGCAAAGCAGCGCAACATTCAAAGTTGTTATACGTATTTAGAAATGAAAGCAGAAATAAAATATACAGTTAATTTAATAACAAAAATTATTCATTCTCATTATTCGCCAGTGTTCATTTTAGATTGTTTCTATAATGCTACTATTCCCCCCATCCGAAAGATACTGTGGCTTTTGCAATGAAATTTTGTCAAGCTTTAATCTTTACAAGACGTCGACGACACAGAATAACAGTGGTGTCTCGCAAAGAAGGATAATTTTAGTGAGGTCGTTGATAAAGTGACTGAGAACATTTCTTTATTTATCACTTGCGCTTTCCCTGTGTAGTCAGTTATTTATAAAAAGGTTGTAGTTATGTTTGTAATATTCTTCAAGGCCCAAAAAGCAAAATATAAAAATGATTTATCAGTTATTTATAAAAAGGTTGTAGTTATGTCTGTAATATTCCTCAAGACCCAAAAATCAAAATATAAAAATGATTTTAATGATATTTTTTAAGGTTTGAAGTAAATACGAGAGACATTTTTGTGCAGTTGGCATGAGCATAATATATTTCTGAACGTGTGTTATAAAGTGTGTATATTTCGTAAAATAATTGACTATCGACAAAATCGTAATGACGAAATTTGTTTAAGCAATTCTATTCTAGATGTGTTTTTAAGATTTTTTCGCCTGGTCCGGGACACCCGGCGAAGTCACCTTACCCAGTAAGTGTGAAGGCTAATGCATTTTTCAACAAAAACAAATTTAAACAAGTTTGTCTTACTTCATTTTTCAAATTACTATTGCAGTTCACAAACGTAATATAGTTCACGTCAGAATAAAAGAAACTAGTGGAGCTTCAGCAGCACATACGTTCTCGAATTATTTCTTACTTGTGTAATTTTCGGAAATTTATAAAGTTAATCGAAAATTTGCTCTGCGCTAGTATTATCGTTGTTTGTTCTATCGATGAAAAAAATTAAAGAAAAAATTTCAGGATGTTTTGAAGAAAATGTTTTCTCTATAAATTGCATTAACTTCAAGCAGAATTTAGGCGAACACTACTCGTTTTTTCTAAAAATTGTATGATCTTTTTGAAATATCTATTTTTAGAACATATTTTCTTTAACGAACTCTCATTGATTTTGTGCATGTTTAATGTTAATTGTTTGCAATTTTTGGAAGTACAGAGTTCTCGGTAAATGGGACCAGCTCCAGTTTTGTCCATACTTTGCTACATACGAGAAAAAAATTAAGGAAACTTTTGGTACCATTTGTAAGAAAACAATTGTTTAAAAATTACCTATATTTCACCCCAAATTGCGCGAAAACTTTGCATATTTTCGAAAAATTATACGTGACCGTATTGCACGATCTGTATTTTAAAATCAGATTTCATTAAAGATAAAGCTGTGACTTCAATACAATAGTTGTAGGAAGATACCGAAATAATTTTGAACGTTTGAAACTTTCTAAAATTCAGGAACTTTAACATTAATGAGATCTTCTCCATTGTTTAAGCATTCTTTACGCTCTCCGAGGACAAATTTAATGAAAATATTTGGAGCCATTTGTAAGAAAATTTTGAAATTGTTGAGGCTTCGCTTAATTTACTCTCCAAAATCAAAATATCCTTTTCAAACTCACAGAACTTCAAGTTCGTTTAGGTCTATCATTAATAACAATTGTGTAGAAAATTGAAAGGTTCGGCTAAACGGTTTAGGTGCTACTATTGAGCACAAACGGACGGGCAGATAGACACATAGACAGACATACGTTTTACCGTCAATCGATTTTCCGATATCAGGGGCCATCCATTTTGAAATAAATTCTATGCCTATTAATGTCCGCAGAGGGACGGAGAGCCTTTTTGAAAATAAAATATTTTTTCGGTGTGAGGTAATCGTCATTTTTGGGAAACGAAATATGTTCCGCGTAAAATCTCAACATCAATTTTTGCAACATTTAAATACTTTAACCGTACTACATATACGAGAATGTAAACACGATTTACGTGGGTATTGTGTGTGTGTGTTTCACAATAATTTTTCGAAACGATTACCTTCAAATTTTGCACCAACATGACCACGACAAATCGAAAAAAAACATAGATTCGCATTCACAATATATTACACTCTCACTCACGTCAATATTCTGTCACACGACCAACTTGAATTTTCTTATTATATAAAAACAGGTGAATAAAGGTCAAAGTGTAACGATTGATGCCCAACAGAAATGTTTATTATTGTAGAGAAAAATTAAACAAAATCTTGTTAACATGAATGTAACAAAACCATGAAAAACAAGTAAACCAATATATTAGGATCATTTTAATATTCGGTCACTCTTCTTAAAATAGCAATTATAATGTGTTAGTACTTGGTAGGGTAATCGTTGTGTGAAATCACTTCTTTCAATCGCTTTGGCATTCTTGCAGGTTTTTTTATGTATGAACTGACTAAAGATTCCCATTCTTCTGTCAATCTCCTCTTGAATTCTACTCTTGTGTATTTTTTGGGGGGGGGGGTAATCCAGCTTTTAGTTCACACCACTAATGCTCGATGAGGTTACGGTTTGAGATGTTTCGACGATCTTGGGGCAGTTGTAGAGAAGCCAGTTTCGCACAATGTAGACTTTGTGTTTTGGATCATTGGCCTGATATAATTTAAAGGCATCCTGTATTCCGAGAGTATCCGGACTTTGGTGCAAACATTCCTTGAAGATGCAGAGATAACCTTCCTTCTTCATCGTTTCTTCTGCACGCTGCAATTCTCCAACTCCAGACGAAGATATGCACCCCTGCACCATGATACTGCATTCACCGTATTTAACAGTCCGCTTCCAGATTTCGTTTCTTCAAGTGTTCGTTGACCTTGCGTCATAGTCCCTAGTTCTGCCATTTGATTTGCAGAAAGTAAACTTATTCTCATCAGAAGAAATTGCATCCAACCATCACTCTGACCCCTTGTTCATATACTCCTTCACGAATTCCAGCCTTTCCGCTCTATTTCCCTTGCTTATAAATGGCTTTTTTCCTTGCCACTCGTCTTCGTTTGTTCCTTGCCACTTCTCTCCTCATAGTTTCTAGATACACTTACTTTCCACATTCTTGTAACAACTCAGAAGCAATTTTCGGCGCACTTAATCCAGGATTTTCTTCACTTTCCTAAGTCAACCATCTCTCTCTTCTCTAAGACTCTCTTCTCTAAGACGACATTTTTGCGGCACGCTTTCGGGTCTTTCCTCTCGCTTGTATTGCCTTACGATATCGTGGTCTCTACTTCGTGACAGGTTGAGAATTTTGCCAATTTCTAGCTGCCAATTAGTAGAATAGCTCATTTAATGGTTGAACATTACATGCTTTCGCTGGTCAAATAATGCATTCCTTCCTTTTCGTCTCATAATAGTACTTTCACCGCACAAGAGGAAGTTACCCGAACTCTTTAATGCTAGAATGTTAAGTGATGTGTAGCCGTAGCGCCTCTTTCAGGACAGATAAGAAATCTAACCAAAAATATTTTCCTAAGTGACCAAATATTAAAGTAGCAGGATTTATGGACACTTTGAGCAAACTTGCGAACATAGAAATTTTCTTTCGCGTTCTACACATTCAATGTGATAAAATATTCCACTCGGAGTGTTATACAGTACATGTACTTACCTTTCGCTTTTCAGTGCCTTGTTTTAAGTAAACTATTCCTGATCACCTAAGATTTATTTGGGTGATCGAATATTAGAGTGAGAGACTACATAATTTTGTTACAATGATCAACAAGGATCAAAATGTCCTTAGAAATCATGGTACAAGCAATGTGCGTAAGTGCGTTGCTGCTAGGTGTTGCTAGGCGGTGCGGGAGAGCGCGGTAAAGCGTGGGATGGGTAAGGCGCGCGGGGCAAAGCGGGCAGAAGGCGCGTATCTGTTTAACAGACGATTGAGGTGAATAACTATTAGGAAATGCCGGGTAGTCAGCTAATTTAGGTACTAAATTCCGTGCGAGAGGAAGTCACAAAAAGAGAGTATATTTTAAGCATTCTTGACTATAATATTTTTTTACATAGTTTATTTATCGTCGCATCGACATCAAGGTCATTAGCGAGTACAGATAGGTACGTTTTACAATTACTTTATGAAATTTAGAACCATATTCATTAAAAAACCGTAAAACATATGCAATACAAGCAATATTTGCATACGTATACTACGGTATATACAATATAATATATAACGTACATTCAATACGATTCCTTGAGTACCACACAAACAATATTAGTATAATAAGTAGCTCCTCTAAATGCAAATTGTAAATATTGATTTCCTTAACGAAATCGATAATTCCTTTTTGATAATCTTTCGAATTAAGAATGTTATCGTGTCTGCCTTCTAATTGGTGTTTTTGCCTGCTGCTTTTGTATAGAGGACAGTAAATTAATGTGTTTTATATTTAGAAAAACTTTGCAATGGTCACATTTAGGAGTTTTTTTTTTCAATTATTAGGTGAGTATGCGTTAATTTAGAATGTTCTGTTCTCAGTCTTGAAACGAAAACCTGATCTTTCTGTGAGCATTTTTTGAATAGTTTAAGGTACATAATTTTCGATACTTTAACTATGTCATACTTGTGACGAGAATAAGGCCGGAGTATCGACTGTATTAATCCGAGCACAAAGGAACTCAAATGTGAGAACAGTCATGGCCATGAATGTTGGGGCTCAGACGTTTGTTGACCTTTTTGTCTGATAATAATACTTGATACTTTGTTGAAAAACTGCGTACTATATCAACAAACAGCGCCAATCAGTGGTTCTTATTCTTTGTATGCCAAAAACAAGGGTGCCAAAAACTGAACCACGAAGAGTCATAAAAGTCTGGCACTTGAAATTGAATACCTCTCTCAAACACCTTTGCTGTTGCAGTAGATACTTAAAATGTTCGTTTGCAAATACATTTTTATTTGTCCTTGTTTGGCAAGGAAAGTGTTCCTTTCTCTACAAAACAAGAAATGACTATCATGTCGAGTGAAACCATTTGATAACACGATTACGTCCACTTAGAGATAACGCGGGATCACTCAAGAATTTTCAATTCCTGTTTGTTTTTTTGTCTCCATCCATCATGTCAGCGCGTATTGTTTCTTCAGAGAACTCCTTTTTATGAAGATCAAAATGTCTCATCATCTAGAGGGAATACAAAATAAAAACAACTTCGAATCTTGAGTATTACAGAGTTATGTCAATACGAAGGAGTAACAGAAACAGGGAGAAGTAACGAAGCTTGTTATACGACCATCAATACCGGAACGTATGCTTAGATCTACAGTGATTTAGAGCGAGTCTATTGAGAGGTAGGCCGTAACGTATCGGGAACAGGGAGAGCTGACCCCGCGCATCTGCACGCCTGCTCACGGCTGTTGCCCGATTTCACGGCCCTCACATCTTTTCTGCAGGGCAGTGGTCGGCGGCCGCGCCCCGCCTCTCTGCGGCCCCGCTGCTCCCATCTCCCCTTCGTCACCGCCCCTTCCTCTCCGCCCCTCCCCCTCTTCATCCTCACTTCTCCCCTGAGTACCTGTCTGCTACTGTCTTCCTCAGCAACTCCACCTTTGACAGGCTATGCCACCTTCGTTACCGGCCTCAGTACGATCCTACCCTATAAATTGTACAATTCTATCGTGTTTGCTTTACTTGCTGTAACTCCTATTCATAAAATATTCCGACGTTAATTACTATTATAATGTTGGTAGGCAAATTGCATGCACAGTTATCGCCAAAACCTACTGCCACTTTTAAATGAGCTTTCTCTGCTTTCTACATCGTCGCAGACGGCCGGATTTAGTTACTGTGGAGTCTCCAAGAACAAAATTACGGCACCGTCTGAGGAAAAATAATTCCCTCAGGTTTACTACAAAAAATAGTTTCTATTTAATCATAACTAGTTATGAGGATAGTAATGTATTTGATTAACAATATTTTACATGAAAACATTTTTTACAACTTTTTTCGAATATTACATGATTTTTTCAAGATGCGAGGTCCCCCGTAAACAGGGACTCCTAAGCAACTGCTTATTTTGTTTGTAGACTAATCCGTCTTTGATCGCAAATCATCATCCGTCAATTAAACATTTTATGCCACTCCCTCTTCCGACCACCGCCATCTCTACGATCTCCACCTACCCTCTCCATCACTATCACTTCCTCCACCACTTTGTCACCCGCTATCGCCGTCGCCTCCCACCCCCGGTTTGCCTGCCCGCGTGCCGCCCCCACCGCCGGCTTGTCCCAGGGGCGTCACCTAATTGACGAGGTGTCGCAGGCAGCGGTGCCTTCAAAGCGGCCACTTCAAGCGGCGGCCGACTTTGCAGTTGGCGGGCCCTTTGTACGCCCGAGGCGGAGGCGGCGGCGGCGGCCGCTGCTCTTTCCGCTCCGGCGCCCCTTCTGCCGCGCCGCGCCGCCGACAGCCATTGAGAATGTGTTTACCGCTCTCGCGACATCTCACTCGGGCGCAGGTGCCGGCGGCTGCCGTGCGCCGCAGCGCGCTGAGTGGACGCGGCCGTGGAAATCGCGTCGGCAAATACGCGAAAGCGCCGCATACCGCGCCCGCCGCCACGCCCCCTCTCGCCCTTTCGCCCTCTCGACGGCCCGCCTCTTTGTACGCGCTCCGGAGGGCACTCGAGAAGTGACCTCAGCGGATGAGGTGGTGAAGTAGCCTTTAGCTGGGCGCAGTGAAAATATGGGAATTATCCACTTTTTATAGATTTTTTTTGTTTCTCTCTGAGATACACAGGCGCTTAGTTGGTCTGGATAGCCAAGGTCGCTAGAGCTGAAGAGCCGTAGCTGCATCGAACCTGAAGAGTCACAGGTTCGAATTCTGCTCGGGGGATGGATATTTGCGTGTGTCCGTATACCGTTATTACCCCAACGTTATTTAGTGGGCGTTCTATGACTTTAGTAGTTAAAAAGCTTAAATCATTAAAAAACAAAACAAAAAACATGCGCATATAGTGTGTTGCTCCCTTGATGTTATTAGCGCAGAAAATACAATATTTCAATATTACGTTGCTGTTTCCAATAACGCGAGAAAGTATGTGCCTTTGAAGCACCACTAGTTTTAGCTTGTAATCTTCAAAAAGTATTCTTGCATTAGCCTGTATTATTTTAAAAACGTTATTTCTCAATATACGATATTATTTCAAGTGATACGCAAATGATTATCTTAAGTGTACATGATAGTGTTCTTTTGTACTTTTGTGCATTTTTAACATACTAAAATATGAACACATACTTGATAGTTTCTGTGATTTTGCTTAAAAATGCTAACATAATATCTTCCTTGACATCTCCAACACATTTTTCTTTCGATAATTACAAAGAAAAATTAAGTATTCTTATATTTAGATCAAAATTTGGAAGGAATCAAACTAAATCTTAAATCTTCTGCTTCCTCCAGAACATTGAGGAGCTCAAGAATACGTTTTTTCTAGCAAATTTGCTCCGAAGTTCCTTAACATTTGTGTAAACTATTAGCTACAAACAACCCATACCGGAGGCTTTGTCACTTACCATTAAGAGCAATGTTAACTTCTCCTATGTAACAATAAACTTTTTATTCTTAAGTTTTGTTATTTTAAAATGATAGTTTTAAATGTGTTCGAAGTCATCTAACGGTGTTCTAGGACTCGGACGGTTAATTACTGGGCTCTGCTATCGTTTCGCCTCGTAAGCTTACCTTCTGGCCTTTTAGGAGAACACATACTATAAATAACTATTATTTTTTTCTACGGCAATTTTCCAGCCGACAGCCAGTTACCCTTTACGACCTGATGGGATACATATTCCACCCAGGACCGACATCAAAACATTTGTGGGCTTCTCTAATCTGGGACCAGCAGAAAGCAAGGCCTTCCGCGGCAACACGTATATGAGAGATGAGAGACAAGCAAAGCAATCACTTGTCCTTCAAGCAAGGCGGGACTTGAACCCGCGAACGTTCGAACCGAAGCCCTGAGTCTGTACACGCTCTTAGGCATTTCGGCCATCCAGGTCAGCATGTAACAATTACTTCTTGTTCAGAACTTGGAGTGATCTATATACTACTGCCGTATTATGCCACTAGAATTTTTAAATCTTGGGATTTGAAATTATTTGCAGTATTTTCAAGAAATACAAGCTTTAATGGATACTTTGAGTGCATATTTTCAAAAAATTGTTAAATTGCTTGAAAGCGCGGAGATCATTACTTAAAAGCTAGTAGGAAATAACCACCACATTCGTGATAATTTCTAACCAATTTGTTGGAGACCTATCAAGTTGACAATATAAAAAGACGCAGAATTTTAATATGGAACTTGATATCAGTGTGACGGACTTTGGAATGCGTTCGGTGCCGTGTAGGAAGGGCGGACCCCTCTCAATTGCTGAATGGAAACATGCTCAAGTGTATGTAAATCTAGAACCAAAATATAAGATAACCTGATGATACCCAGATATCGGTCTGATAAAGTTTCTCCCTATCTCCTGTAGATACGAAAGTTAGAATAAAATTCTTGAAAGTGACATTTCATGAGATGTAATTTTATATAGTCACTTAAAAATATATGTGCCCCAAATAACGGGATTTTTTTATTTGAAAGAAGTGAAATGTGCCTAAGATAATGATTACAATAATCAATGAGGTAAGATTAATTCTTCAGAAGTTCAAAGAAATAATTTGAAGTTGGCATCTTAAGTAGCATTATAGTCTCCCAGAAGGCAGGTGCAATTTACCTTCATTCAATGAGTTTATTATATCCAAGTAACACCCCCTTTGTTCTGTGTCTTTCATGATCCCCATTTGTATTGGAGACGCAGCAAGTCAATACCACGACAATACGTTCGTAATTGTCGATGTCATTTCTTTGAACCATCAAAAAATATGTTGATAATTGATCAGGAACACTTTATGAAACACTTCATGAAAAAATGCGTTTTAATTTTGCAATGAAACTAGAATGCGTAAGCGTGAGTGATGAGACAAGTAGAAGAGAACTAGTAGAGGGAATGGCTTTTAATGTATGAATTGCCGCTTTTCAGTCGTATATGTTGGTAATTGGACAATTTTCTGATTCATATGTTTGTTTTTAAATGAATTATTTTTCTAATCCCATTGTATAATGCTGTCATTGGATAGCTGCAACCAGTTGCATAATGAAAGTCATTTCGATACAGTTTTCATGATGATGCAGGTTCTTGACCACAGAGACGCTAACAAACAAAATATTGTCACTTCATTAATCATTGAGAACCGTTGCAGTAAATGTTTCGTTCGAGTGTGTATAATACAATTGCATTTAATATTATATTATGTTTCTCAGTTTTAATTTCCTTTATTAGTACTAATATTTACGTGAAATATTATTTAAAATAAATTGGAGCGTAATTTCACTTTGATCCAATTTGACAAGCGCAGAGGTAGTTATGTATTACAGAGAATATTTGAGTGATGTTAAGATCTGAACGCATCATTTTGTATTATTTACTGCTACCGTGTCATTGTCCTTAAAAACAAGCCCATTCTTTAGTTTAAAATATTTTGTGAATGGTGGTTCTTTCTGGTGGTATTGAAGTTTCCAGAAGTGAGAGAAAATGCGAAAATGTTGACTTCGGAATATTATTGCCGAAACTTTTGTAGTCCTTTGCAGGCGCTTTGGTAAAACAAAGCCACCTGCGGGTGTAGGGTAGAGAGGTATCTGCTAGGTGGCCGTGGCTGAATCTTGCATGTCGATTACCACGAAACGATTCAGTGGAGACGTTTAACTTATAAAAGTTACCATAAGTCGTAGAAAAAGTATCGTATGAAACTCGATGTAATGGGTATTAATACACCCGTGTGAAGTTTGGTGATGGGTAATATCACACTCGTGTATTAATACCCATCATCGTTTCATAATGTGCTATTTTATGCTCATACAAAGTGATAATAAGCAGGCCACGAACTGAGGATATTACGTAGTATGGGAAAAACTTCCTTCATATTGTATACAAATAAAAGTGTATTAGTTTAGAATAAATTACAAAGTTAAAAATAAAATCATAGAAATTACTAAAAAGAGAAATATTACTCAAAACTGCTACCAGATTATGTGAAACTTTCATTCATCTCCGAGTTATTACTGCCTCCTTGAATAACATATATCCAAGGAAAATAAAAATTACAGTTTAATGCAAAAATGATTTCAATCGTATTTCAATTTTATGGTAACTAAACTTTAAAAAATAATTATAACAAAACTACTTACAAGAACATTTATTAAAAACAATTATTTAAGTTGCAGGAAGTTGAGTTTTCCATGTTTTGGAATTCCATGATAGTAATTGAAATGGAAGACGTAGATTCTGAATTACAATCGAGATTCGTCAATTTCGAATGGACTGAACATACGATAGTATTCATAAAGTATGTTCCTGTATAATTTAGAATGTAACGTTCCACATGGCTCTGATAGCATATTCTTTGTACTCTTCACTATCTAATCTTTCCACATTGATATCTCAATATTTCAAAATGTTTGTAATTTCTTCATTTGTAGTTTGTGCTGTCAATTTGTATTTTTCTTATTCACAAATTTCTTGAAATTGCTTCCATACACATTTTCTGTTTCTTTTTGTTTCTCGACACTGAATCTTTAATAATATATTCAATTTCAGAGTTTGAAGCATTACCAACACGCCTCATGTTAATAATATATTGTTGATCAAAAGCTATTATGGACGTAAAACAATTGCTATCGATAACAACAAAAAAGTTAAGAGATTATAGCGGCGTGCAAAGTTGATAATCGTGTAGCGACAGACACCTGAGATTGGTTTAATTTGAATATTTTTTTGCTTAGCATTGGCTACTTATGACACGGGCATACAGAAGTGAAATAGTCATACTCGTAAATATAAACAAAACCCTAAAACAAAGCAAACAAATTTTCGTACAACTTGTAAGTAAAACTGGAAAGAAAATTACAAAACTTCATATGCTCCGTTTGGCAGTCTTTAATGTGTAGGCATTAAGTTAACTAAACGACTTTAATCCTCTAAGAATTAGTTTAATTAATTTAATTCTTCCTTGGAATTTTCACCCACTCGGTACTTAACAACGGCAGCGTTGCTACTTACTGTAGAAAATATCTGTCAATATCGAACAAGTGCAGAAATGTCGATTCTATATGTTTTAAATTATTTCTTCTAACTCTTTGTGTAGTCAGAATCCACGTTTTACGGCATCTTGATTCAGAAAAATTGGTTGGCGGCCAAACACCTGTCTGCCTGTCCGTCCGTCCGTCCATCAAGAGTCTGTGATCAATGCTAGCGCCTAAACCTGTCGCATCATTTGCTTCAAAACTGATGATCTCCTAACAATCTGAGCGGACTCGGCGCCCTGCGAAGTTGAAACGAATATTTTGATTTTGGGGGTGCTTTACATAAGGGTCATTCCATATTAAATCAACACAGTTTTAATTAAAATTTTACCTCACCATTTTAGATTCAGATGAAATTTTACACATAGGTAGTATGAATGAATAATAAGAAAACTACAAATTTTGAGTAAAATATTTCCACCCGTTTCTGAAATACAGCCATGCAAAATTGGGTTCCCGAACATTTTTAAATTGATGTAGAACCTCACCAAGTTAAGATAGAGAGCTGAAACCGGTGTCATTTTGCAGCTTTCTTTATGGCCTTTTATATGATATACAACTCAATAGGGGTTGCGTTCAAAACGTTTTTCAAATTTGAACTTAAAATTTTGATTTTGAGTTTTTTCAAAATGCTCATCTTCAAAAAAATTGAAAAAATTCTAAAATCATCCTTACATGTTTCCAAACAGATGGTGCAAGTTTGAAAATGGGACTGCAATGGGTTCATATGGTAATCTTTACTTAAAATGCACAATATTTACTTACTCTAAATTTTACTGATTTAAAATGCATTTTATTTCAAATTATAAGCCCTAATATATACAAATTAATAATTTAGTGTTTTTTTGTTGACGAGTGTGTTGTGTTATATTGTTATTATTAATATTTGACTTTTACACTTCTCCCACGCGGGGGGAAACATTCACCTGCCACTAGTGTTGCTGTGGCTAGGCTCACTTCGCACGGCTCCGATGAGCAAGTAGGGAGCAAGATCTGTGTATTTTCTCTTAGGTCCTTCCATACTACATGTCAGACATATCAGTAATAGTTTTCCTCACAATGCGACATGTGTCCAGAATGATAGCTTTTTGAATTGCTGCCAGCACATGCTTTATATTTAGTTTCTGTAGCTGTTTAATGAGCGATTTTGTTACGTAATTTGTTACGTTAGCGTAATTGTCAGGGGACGGATATGCACTTTTTCAACCTTCCAAATCTTCTTGATCTCTTTCGCAAGTTCTCGGAATTTTGATATTTTATTGGAATATGCTGAGTGGAGATTATGTGCTAATGGAACTGTGATGTCGATGATGGTGACTACCTTTCTGATTTTATGTAGCACTGTAATATCTGGCCTGTTTGCAGTGATGGTCTTGTCTGTTCTAATCTCCCTATCCCAGTACATTTTCGCGGATTCATTTTCCAAGACTGGAGGAGGTTGGTATTGATAGTACGGCACGCTTTCTACGTTAAGATGTTCTTTAACGCCCAGGGCCACTGTGAACAATCTTTGCAAAGTTGTTATGTCGTCGTAGGTATTCCGTGCCAGCAAGAATTTTACATGCCCCTGTTATGTGCTCTATTGTTTCGGTTTCCGTTGTACACAACCTGCATTTGTCGTCCAATGTTTCTTTCAAAATATATTTTCTGTAATTGCGTGTGCTAATGACTATCCTGTATGACCATCATGAATTCAGTGGTTTCTCCATATAAGTTCTCTGAAGTTAACCAGATATCGAAGAAATACTGTCAACATTTGTATCCTCGAGTTGATGAGGATAAGAACCGTGCAAAGATTTTTGCTTCCATGATAGTAGTTTTTCTTCCATAGACTGAGAGGTAGTTTCCAGTTCTTGGTCTTTGAGCTTCAGTGGTGTTAGATTTGCATCTGCGGTGCACAATATTTCGTACATGTGATTATCCTGCTTGGAATGGAAGTGTTCCCTCAGGTCTTGAATCTGTTTCCAATGTAATTGGACGATGCTCATGATTCCCATTCCTCCCTTGAATGCAGGTAGAGTTACCCTTTCAATTGCTGATTTGGGCATGCCGCATTCTATGCTTGATTAGCTTTACTCTGATTTGCCTCTCAGCACTTTATTTGTATGTATTAGGGCTTATAATTTGAAATAAAATGCATTTTAAATCAGTAAAATTTAGAGTAAGTAAATATTGTGCTATTTTAAGTAAAGATTACCATATGAACCCATTGCAGTCCCATTTTCAAACTTGCACCATCTGTTTGGAAACATGTAAGGATGATTTTAGAATTTTTTTCAATTTTTTTGAAGATGAGCATTTTGAAAAAACTCAAAATCAAAATTTTAAGTTCAAATTTGAAAAACGTTTTGAACGCAACACCTATTGAGTTGTATATCATATAAAAGGCCATAAAGAAAGCTGCAAAATGACACCTGGTTTCAGCTCTCTATCTTAACTTGGTGAGGTTCTACATCAATTTAAAATGTTCGGGAACCCAATTTTGCAAAATTTTACATGGCTGTATTTCAGAAACGGGTGGAAATATTTTACTCAAAATTTGTAGTTTTCTTATTATTCATTCATACTACCTATGTGTAAAATTTCATCTGAATCTGAGATGGTGATGTAAAATGACTGTGTTGATTTAATATGGAATGACCCATAAACACATTAACATTTTTAAATTTTTACAAAAATTGTCCCAAATTTTTCACTTAAATTTTTTCCTTGGATAAAGCAAAAGACGCCAAGAAATATAACTCCAGAGAGTCAATAAATAAAATGTTTGAAGTCTCTAATATTAATACTATCCTTCATAGTAGGAGTGTAACCTGCATCCGTCCGTCCGTCGTCACTCACGGTTAGACCGCTTCCGGACCTTCCCTCCCCACCAATCGAGACAAATGAGATGTCCTCTGACGTATCTCAGACTCCAGGTGGGCAACTGATTCTATTTTTGTGTCTCCATCCAAATGGGTCTAAGAAATTTTTGCTAAAACCTTGTTTTGTTTTTAAGTAACTAAAACGCGTCTGGGGTGACTTACGGTTTCTACAGGGGTAAACAATAGCACAGTCGATTCCTTTCGACAACACAATTCGATTGGTACAATTCTTAGCCGTTTTCGTCAGGATAGTCTGGGATAATTCTACAAAAAATATTCTTTTGATGGTTTCAATGCACCTACGAGTACGTTGCTGAAACTCTGTGTATTACTACATTAATCTCTTTCCGGCAATAAAATGAATCGTTTCGACCTGATTCATCAGATTAATTAAACCTAATTTTATAATGAAACAAAAATTTAAACATTTAATTCATTTATTTCTACGCAAGAAAATGGGTGAGTCGGGAACCTTCAACATGTTTAAAATTTATGTTATTACAAACTTCCAAAGCACAAAATAAAATTAACCATGGCGCGCATGAGGCGCCACGTAAAGGCTTAGGCCTAGGCTATGTCGTATTTTAAAGTGAAATACTGTAATTAATATGATGATGTGTCAATAAACCAAAAAACACCAATTCTGAACTAGCAATTTTCAAAATACGAGTGTCTTGTGGCAAGATAAATTATAATGTTTACAATGTATAAGCAACAACATTACACAATTGTTTACCCGATCTACCATAAAACAAAGAGACTTCCAAAATTATTAGAAAAGTTAATGTCTCTGATAATAAACTAGTGGTGCTACCAAAGCACATACTTTTCCGCACTGTTTCCAAATGATCCTAAATGCTATTACACTACTACATAAACCAGCAAAAATGTTTTCAACCAGCAAATTCTTTTTCCGCTCCGCGACCCAAACTCAGATCCTCAGAGTCAACGTGCCAGCACTCTTACCACTACGACAACAGGCTCAGTATGGGTCGAACTTGAGAAAAGGCGTAAAAGGGTAAATGCCAAATTCATGTAAAAAGTAATTTGGGAAGAGATACAAAAAATGCCAGCATAGATAAATTTTTTGTTTTCTCATTGAAATTCAAATTCAACTAGTGGCCCTACCAAAGCAATACTTTATTGCATTGTTTCTAAATGTCCCGCAATATTATGCTTCTAAATAAAACAGCAGAAGTGTTTTAAACGAGCAAATTGTTTTCGCTCCGAGACCCGAAATCAGAACTTCAAAGTTAACGAGCCGGCACTTATACCACTTCGCCATACAAGCACCGTTTGGGTCGAACACTGCCATAAAACACAGAACAGAACGGAGACATAAAATAGTACACTCCTGATAGGAAAATAAGTGATATGATAGTACATACGTTTTATAAATCCAAGAAGATATGTGAAACATTGTTGAAAAGTTGAAAATTCGAAAATTACATAGAGACACTTCCAGTTTATTTAACGTTATTATCAATATTCGTGATAAGAATTGATTCATAGGTTTTCAATAAAGTTTCTAGAATTCTCAATTATTTTTTGCGTCAACAGAGAATTGTAACAAATAATACTCCCCGACCAAGACTCGAACCGGTGAAGCTTCCCACCGAAGAGCTGGGAACTTCCCACCGGTTGCCATTTAGCGTCCTAGCAATACATGGTATTTACACTTATATAATAGTAATAAGTGTATGGTGGTTTCATTTCTAGCATTAGGAAGCCGAAAAATCCAGAGAATGTGAAACAAATGTCCTATGAGCCCAAAGAAGGTATCTGGGAAGATAATCATTCATAACCGAAAACCTAGTTCAGACTAAAGAGATTAGAAAACTAAGTTCTGCGAGAAAGTCTGTGCCATTCTATAGCACAACTAGTTTATTTATCTATTTGCCGTCCCTTATTACACATGTGGAGAAAATTTAAAGAAAACATTTAGAGCGGATTTTGAGAATTTTTTTCAAACGCAAATTAGGCAAAAACTACTATTTTTTTCAGAAAATCGTACATGACACTTCTAAAGAGCTAATTTCGTACAACAAACGTTTTCCAGGGCAAACATCTCTATCTACAATTTTGTAGTTTTAAATTTGTTTTTGAAATTTTTTAAAAAACAAGCAACACCCGAAAATAGGACTAGCGCCATATTTTTTTACCGTCCTTTATCACATGAGTGGAGAAAATTTAAAGAAAAACTTTGGAGTTTTTTTCAGAAACAAAATGTTGGTAAATTTCAAGCGCAATTTACGCAAAAACTACTTGTTTTTTCAAAAAATTGCACGACCTTAAAGTACTAATTTTGTACAACCGACTTTGTCTGAGGCAAAAATTTCCATCTTCAATTTTGTAATTGTATTTTGCAATTTTTGAAAAATTGGGGATATCAACGAAAATGATACCTGCATCATTCTCTTACACGTCCTTCGTAATATTCAACAACAAAATTTAATCAAAAAATTTGGAGCAATTTTTTTTTAACTTTGAAACTATCCAAGGGACTTCATGTAAAGTTCCCCCAGAGTTAAAATATCGGTTTCAAATTCCAAGAGCCTCGACACCAACCAAATCGATTGGAAATGTCAATTTTGAAGAAAATCTGCTGAATGGTTTAGGCGCTAGCGTTGACCACAGAAGGACGGACGGACAGACGGACGTTTTGCCGTCAATCGATTTTGCAGTATCAAGAAGCAACAAAACATGGATTTTGACTACACCACGAGATAGAGGATTTTCCCCTAAATTTAGCAACAGGTTTTATCCACTTTATTCGTTACCAGACCACAGCTATAAGAGTTTTTCTATCGCGCCGTTTTTCGGCGCACGATAACATAACTGTCTCTTCTTACGAAGTATTCTTAAGGCGAGATAGTAAAAACGAATGTCACATTTAGCATCAAGACTAGTGTATTTGAAAATCCATTTATTACATTTTTAAATAGTTATACGTTTTAATTACAAAATATATCTTTAAAAAAATTGTGGTACTGCCGTATTACTCTTTTCTCTATTTAAATAGTGGCCTTTTAATTCTTAATTTTTAGTGATAATAATTCACATTTCACTAAATGGTTTTCAAGATCACCGTATTTTGTAAAAAACTTGTATATTTGTTTCAAATCGATCGAACTATTCCGCGTTACGGAATGTGCAGCATTTCATATTTGTAAGGCCACCAGAGCTTAGCACGCAGGAATATTCTTGCCAAGCTCTTTCCTGCAGGTAACTGCGCCTGCAGCCGAAGGTGGCGGGTCGGGACCGCGCACTGTCAGCCGAGCCCGCCGGGGCCGGCGGCGGGGCTGGGGGCGGCGGCGGCTGCGGCGGCTTGGCTGAGGGTCGCCCGCCCGCTCCAGCGAGTGCACGAGCGCGGTCAGCTGCTCCTTACAAAGGGGGCAAAGGAATTGGCTCTCAAAGGGATATTTATTTTTATGCCAATTTAATTTTAATGTGTTGTAAACTTTCATTTCAACAAATTTCATTTCTTGTAATTTGTTGTACATTTCATCACAGATTTTGAGAAAGTTTTTGATAGGTTCGAAATAGAGTAAATCTTTAGTCTTGTTATAAACAAAAGAGTTTTTTCTACATTTAATTAAAACTCTCGAAAATAAGAATTAGATGAATAGAAGAGTGGAACATTATTGTCACAGGAAATAAACATTCACATGGACAATGCTATACAAACCATGCAGTGAGACATGACTATTTAACATTTATAGTTCGTGATTTTGTTCGAGCAGAATATTTTTGTTCTTTTAGGTGTTGTCATCGATGATCATCAATATTTTGGACCTTCACATGTTGGCCTACAGGTGATCAATCAGGAATCAGAATTCATTGGCAGATGGTAACGTATGAACTCCATCAAAGATGTTTCGAATACACGTCAAAGATATTAATGACAACAAACAAATCTTCAGAAAAAGTAATGAGTCTAAAATTATAATTGAATACGCAGTTGAAGTCTCACATTTCCGATTTTTAGTTTTGAAACCCCCATTGCGCAGTCAGCGCGCTACGCCCTGATCCACTTCGCTAGGTAAAAATAGAACACACATCATAGAGTCAAATGATCCAAGCAGAGGAAGGTAAATTAAAATGATAAAAATGAAATAATAGCTTGGCTACTATATTTATTTTCAGAAAGCTTGCACCATTTCCATTGCAATACCTTTGGTAGATAATATGCAGAAAGATATTAATAAATGTCTTAGAATCAATAATCTGAAAAAACTTTTTCTGTTTTTCAATCCCTGAATTCTCGCAAAAACTCTAGTTGGAATACCTAACACAGCAAAAACAGACATAGTTCCGAACTAACCAAACTGGCAGTTTAGTGACCTCTGAGACCAAACAAAGAAGTCAAGGAAAAAATAGAAGCTAGCAGCGGGCATGTTGCATGAATATTTTTAACTCCAAACTACTGTCTAGAAGATCTAAATTGCAGCTATATAGTACAATTACAAAACCAGTAGCGACACAAGGGTGTGAAACATGAGTATTAAAAAAGCAAATAGAACAAAAGATAGCAATATTTGAGAAAAACAAATTCAAAGAAAATTTAAGACAATTTTAAGATAGATGAACAACAGATCAAGGAGAAGAAAACAAATCAAGAGTTAGAGTTCTGATGATAAATAAGAACATTGTAAGAGATATCGAATCCAAAAGAATAGCCAGGTTAGGACATCTGGAAATGAATTATAAAAAAGTACCAAGTAAATATTGAACCGGAAGCCTGTAACAACTCATAATAAAGGAAGGCTACGAATCAGATAAGAGGATGATGTGCTTCTTTGACCTAAAAATACTGGAGGTTAAGAAGCAAGAGATAGGAAGGAGTAGAAGAGGATACTTGAGCAGGCCATGATCCACATCGGGTAGCGGCAAATGAGGATGATACCAAACAAATCTTAGGAGTCTTCATTATCATTTCCTATTGTGCTATTTTTTACCATCCCTTGGTTTTTACCCTGACAAGAAAGGCCTTCCGAAGACAACTCGCACTACAAGAGATACCTGGTGATTACACTTCGCATCAGTGCATCGTCTCGAAATGCATTTTCAGGTCTAAGTTCCTGAGACAATATTTGTCTCTCTGATTCAGTCACCTGGTGCTTAAAGGGGTACTATTCAGAAAAACTTTCGGATGCTTATTCTCAACAGTTCTGTATGTTTTTGAGGAGCTGAATTTGAATTTTGTTTGCTACCACGAAACAGGTATGCTTCTCGGAGAGGGAAAAAAAACCTACAATGTTCACACTTTTGTCAGTTTTCAGCTTATATCTTCAAAACTATACATTTTACCGCAAATACTCATTATTTTCCACATTAAAGATAATTAAATTTGCTACAAAATGCATGAATTTGAAGTAGAACGGTTGAGGCAGAGGTTGAGGTTAAGTAGAACGGTAGAGCGAGCCCAAAACTGTGAATTTTTGGCCCTCTGGCCAAAACGGGAAATTAGGTCTCTCCCGCCATTCTACTTCGCGGCGACGCTCTTGTTTCATTACGGCATGCTTGAAAACTAGTTTGTGAATTAACTATTGTCATTGTTAAATGATTATCACTGGCGGAATCAGGAGGGACGTGTTTACTCGCGGGGAGAATCTGCAGAACCTTATCACCCGTTTTGGAATTATTTCCTTCGTCAGCTACTTATGCTGCGATTTTATTATACTTATTATATATTTTATATACTTATACTGCGATTATGTCACTACAGTAACGTCACTATGGTGACGTCAAGCTCCAGATTGGATGAACCCGTCATCAGCCGATACCTGCCATGGGCAGAGTTGAATAAACCACAGTATGGTGTGTGGTCTATTGCTCGTCCTATTGCAAGTTGTAAGCGCCGCGTGCGCGCCTTACCGCGCGGGCGCCGAGGCCGAGGGCGGGGTCGGGTGCGGCCGCCGCCAGGGCGCTGCTGTGGGGGCGGACGGGGGCGGGGGCGTGGGCGGAGGGCGAGGTGCTGAGCGAAGCCGGCGCTGGCATCTCCGCCGCCGCCTCCGCCGCAGGCGCTCCCGCCTCGATCGCCGCCGCCGCCTGCAGCTGCAATCCGTTTTTGCGCTCTCAGAAACGAACTCTTGTTTGCGATATGCCCCTTCTCACTTTTCTACTCCCCCGCCCGACGGCTTTCCTTAGTACTTCCTACATCTTTTTACTCCGTATACAATAGCATAGGGAGGAGAAGTATTGGAATAGTCTCAACAATACAATCTCCAATTTTCCGTCGTAAAACTCGTATTTAGGCTTTTTTGAGCTGTAACTTTGCATACGCGCATAGATTAAGGTATATTAGTGCTGTTCTAAAGATAGGATTGGTGCAGGGGGCGAGCAGATACATGCAGTTTTATATCCAAAAATTGGCATATCCATATACATGTGACCAGGGAGGAAACGTCGAAAATTGGAAAATATGCTCTTAAGACAATTTTAAGCATATTTTGTGTAAACTTCTTGGATTATATGAATGGCTGAGCACTCAAAAGTTGGTTTGATAAAATGCTATCTAGGAAAAAATTTGCATTGCAGAAGCTTAGAAATACTCCAGAAATACGTAAATTGTTTATTATTTACAAAAAATTAATATATTTGTTCAGAAAGAAAAATTAACCGAGAAATGAAAAAAGCAGTCGAATTATGAAAATTGGGTCGAAAAAGCGCCTTCAGACGGTCGACCCGCTCCCGGCTCACCCTGTACACTTGAGGATTTTTAATATGGTATGCAATAGGTACCAACAACCCTGTCAAGTTTCCGTTCTCTGAGATTTTTTTCCTTCGATCGCCAGTTTTTGGTCTAAATTGCTAGACTTTAAGATGAAGATCCAGATGCGTGCAATTTTGAATCCAAAAATTGGGATGTGCATATGGATGAATGTAAGTATCACGGATAACTCTGACTACCCAACGGTTCGCTCGATTCCGAAGCTGATAGATACGCCAAAACCTACCTTCGTTTCTGGTTGGGTTTTGGTCTGCTGGTGAATTACAGAAATTGCTGCAGATGGCTTGTGTTCACTGAGAGCGATGACTGAGGAGATAAACGGAGCAAATCCCGATAATGCATCAAAGGTGTTTTTAGAAACTCCAGCCTTCTGAGCACCAGAAACAGACTCGGAATCAGTGTCTGGTTGCTCGGTAGAAGCTGAAGCAATTTGAGCTTGCCGACATTCTTGATGACTCTTCTTCTCTCGCGCCGCTATTGCGTCCTTGGAAGCCTTTCCAATGGTTGGCTCTCCTGCGTACGTGAATGGGCATAGCATTGTATTAACAAAGACCAGTGTAACTGTTAGAGAGACAAACAAAATAAACAAATAGGTAATTGTTAAAAACTTGAAATTTTCGAGACGAATGCCAGTGTGATGTGGCGTATTCTGAGACCTCCCTCAGAGCGAAATGGCATTTCGCTTACCATTTCGGGTGACATTTCTCCCTGAGGAAGGTCGGAGAATGGCGACCGAAACGTTGGCACCTGTGCCTAGGACGCGGCGTCTCCCGGACAGCCAAGTACATACGGACTCTCCGGCCGCAGAAGCGTACGCTCGCACGAAATACCATGTTTTTAGTATCATTAGAGTGAACAATTGTAACAGTAAGTGATTTGATGAACTTTGACCTGTTAAATACAATTCTGATATCACACTTTTAGGTCGAATATGTTTTTCTTCGTTAGAAAATTTGAGTTGAGAAAAAAGTGAATAGTGCTGTACCAGGAATGACACTTCAGCTTATTATTACTACTTTTTCTTAAACAAAACTACAAAACATAAATTTAAAAAACTTTAAGTTTGCCAATGGTTTGGATTATATATTTAAATCCTTTTGTACAGTAAGTACACTTTCTTTTTGACATGTCTTCCAAACACATCTGAAAACCTCCATTCAAACTGTCCCAAAAGAATCTATACGAAGAAGCAAGGAATACAAATAAGAAACGGAATCCAGTGACAAAAACCCGCGTTACCTATTTTCATTTAAAATACTAATAAATAAAATGTGACACCATTAGAATCAATGCAAAAGATTCCTTTTTAAAATTTTTGAAAAACAATACAAATGGTCTTTAAACGAACGGTTAATTTCATTGAATCACTTATTTAACAAGCACCAAGAACTTCTCAACTGGAGCGGCCTTGGTACTTATGCATAACATTTTTACAAAAATAAAATTGTAAAATATGCAGCAATGTGATTCCTTTTAATTTTTTCTACTCCCATTGTATAATTCTGTCATTTGAGGGCTGTAACCTGTTGCATAATGACACTCATTTCGATACAGATTTCATTATGATACAGGTTCTTGACATATTACAAAGCTTACAAACCAAGTATTGACTCTTAATTAATCATAGAGAATCTTTAAAATAAATTTTTCGTTCGATTGTGTTAATTAAAATTGCCATTTAATATTATATTATGCGTCTCAGTTTTAATTTATTTTATTACTTGTAATTTTTAATCTCAACCACTATTTAAAATAAATTGAATCGCAATTTCATTTCGGTCCTATTTGACTAGCGCAATAGTAGTTATTGGAGAGAACATTTGACTAAGGTTAAGATTTGAACGCGTCACTTTGGGTTATATGTTGCTACCGTGTGGTTGTTGTTAAAAAGTCTAATTTAAAATGTCAATCAGAATCAAAGGTGCACTTCACACCTCCACAAATAAGAGAACTAGAGGTGCTACAGACTGACACAGACTTTCCCGTATTAGTTTCCTGTTTTGTTTGGTCTCGGCTAGCTATTCGGACTTGCCAATTCTCCCTACAGCTGCCATCTATCGCCGCCCAAACTACATTTTTTACATTTTATTAATATTTCGATTTCTTAATAGTAGAACAAAAATATTATTTTAAGGATACAAAAAAACTAATTAAACCTTGTCCTAAATGGCAATTTTCGTTAAAAAATTTGGAGCATTTTTCAAGAAAATGGCTTTTAAGCGCTATTGTAAATGCGAAATTTGAAGCTGTTTTTCACAGAAAATTTTTGAGTTTTCGAAAAACTTCATTTGAAATCATTTGAAGCTCTTACACTCACAAATTCAATATGGTTTATAAATTGCTGGAAATGTGCGTTTTAAGAGAACTTTAAAAAAAATTACTATTTGTGTAATTTTTGAAAAAAACAAAAAAATACCCCAAAATAAACTTTACGCCATATTAAAAAGTGCAATTAGCACTATACGTTCGAAAAGTTTGAACAAAAAATTTAAAGACATTTATGGGAAAATGGCGTTTGAGCGTTTTGGGAAATTCGGAATTTTGAGCTAGTCTTCACAGAAAACTATTCAATTTTCGAGAAACTTTATTTGACATTATTTAAAGCACATGTACACATTAATATAATAATGTGAACAAATAGCCACTAATGTAAATATTACGGACGTGAGGGACAAGTCAAAAAATTACATTTTTGTAATTTTTGAAAAAACAAAAGAATAGAGCAATATGGCGTTTGTGTCATCTCATAGAGTACATTAGACACTAATTCCTACCAAAAGTTTAAAGAATAAAATGGAGCCGTTTTTGAGAAAATCTTGTTTTTGTAATTTTTAAAATTGTAAATATTGTACGTAATATTGTGCTAAAAAATACTATAATTTTCAAAAAAATATACATGACCTTAATCATAGAACTCAGTTTGAAGACAAATTTTATTGGGAGGAAAAATCTCTATCTTTAATTTTGTAGTTGTATGTAGAGGGCGGAAAATTCAAACTTTTGCAATTTTCAAAAAATTAGAGTTAACTGTGAAATTAGGGCCTAGGCCACCTTAATAAAGTGTATTTTACTCTATTCTTACAAGAATTTTAAAGCAAAAATTTGGAGCAGTTTTTGAGAAAATTTTGAAAATAACCGAGGGGCTTCTTGTAAAGTACCTCCAAATTTTGAAGAATAATTTTCAAAATCGCGGTACCTCGAATGGGAACCAGATCGGCCGGAGAATATTCATTTTGGAAGAAATCGTACTAATGGTTTCGGCGCTACGGTTGTTCATAGACTGACAGGCGGACAGGCGAACGGACGTTTTGAAAAGAACTCACTTTTTCGGCATCAGGGGACCCCAAAACGTGAAATCCCGAAATCGATTTTCCGCAGCATTACATAACTTTCCCTATATTACGTATATACGTACGTATACGGGAAAATAAAAAAATGAATAAAAATGTGCCTTTTTCTTTTTGTTTTAACATAAAATTAATATCTATACTAAACGGCATTGTTCTAAGTGTGCGTGAAAAGGAAGTGAAAAAACTGGTATTTCATTAAAATCCGCCCCTATAAGGTTAGAAGAACAGGTAGTCAGCGTAGATACCTGTTGAACTATTCTGTTTGAACCTATTCTACAACTTAATTTTATAATCACACCTAAATACAAATTTGGGGTACAATTTGTACATGTATATTTGATTTGAAAATAGCTAACACGAAGAATTTGTATAGTTTTCAATAATATTTCGTTCAGTTCAGCAAACGTATCTTAGTTGCGACGTACCTGGGAGTTGATGGACTGCGAGTTCTTTTGCTGCTGTCTTGGTTCTTCGGAGTGAAACGCTAGCCTTGGTCGAGGGAAGTTGGGTTCTCTTTTCGGCAAAGGAAGGTGACGTGTGATCGTCTCTCTCTTTTAAGGTAACGTGCTTTAATTTCACCAAAGTTTTGCCGACTCCTAAGTCTTTTTCTCTCTTGTGTGTCACGTAGGGCTCTTTCATTTTCTTTCCGACCTTGTACAGGCGAGCATCCCAGGTTCTCTTGTTTTGCCATCTGGGATATCCGAGCCCCCTCCAGAGAAGCTTTACAATATCGCGGAAACACTTCGCTCAATTTGTTCACGTTGAGTTGAGTGGTACTTTGCGACTCTCGTGAACTCAGTTGAGACGATGGATCATCGGATGAATTGACATCGAAATTGGAGCATGAATCGAGAATTGGACATGAGACGTCCGTATCATCCATGTGATTGTGGAGACAAAATTCAAGTCCACGAGACTGAGGAACCATCCAAATATTCCGCTCCACATCTCTCTCAGATGATTGAGGATACGAGTCTGTTAGGAGCGACTGTGATGATCTCACAGCTTGAGAATTTTTGTGCAAAATAACTACCGAAGGCGTAATTCGAGAAGTAGCTTCACTAGAACATGTCAGAGATGACTTTGATTCTCTCTGTTCTTTCGTTGTTTCCACTGATGAACATATAGTTTCGCTTTCTTTCTGATTTTCACTCTTCGCCTGTTCTGCTGTAAGCACAGCTTGGTAAAGAGAACAAGGAACAATTTTTTTTACTTGAAGAAATTGTACGCGATTGATGAACGATATTACGTTCATCATGTTTTCTTTCTTCTTTGTCTTGTTCAATTTTATCTACGGCATCACTTTTCTGTTGCAAGCCACGTTTTATTTCATTTGATAATATTTTTTGTGATTCTTCCACTCCTACGGAGCTTCCGAATTTCGAAACTGTACCGAATGCCTTCTTACGACTATCGCTAACATCTGGCGAATTCTCAGACTCAGATTGTGGATCAGCTTTTAGGTCTTTCTTGTATGTGCTAACTCTCCGGATCGGAACCTTTTTCCTTCCGGATTTTGAATCCTCTTTAGGAACTCCTTTCGAGGAATCCACGGCGGTACCCTTGGATAATGTGTTTTGTTTCTTTCCTTTCAACGCTGCTCTACTTGTATGTTTAGACTTGGCCGTAGTTTGAATGTACCGAACATCAAACACGCATTTATCGTCAATATTTCCTTTCGAACTCTCGTCTAGTAGCCAAGCTTCTAACTCTTCCTTGGATTTAAAAACCATGGAATTCTTTGGCGAGTCTTTTTCTCCAAGATCAGCATCTCTATTATTTTGACGCTTCGACATCGGAGGTTGAGGAGATGTTTTATCTCGTGTCTCTTTTTTCTTATCAACAGTTTCATCAAAACTGATCCATTCCCAAGTAAGAATTTCGCGCGCGTGTTCCGAGGGGATGCCGGGTGGGTTGTCACGTCCACGTGAGTGTTCTTCGCCTCGTTGGTCCGGTTTGCTGGCCTTTGTCCCCGGGGTCCTCTTCCGCGGCGTGGAGTAGGCGCGCTTGTCGGGCGGCACGGCGGGCGAACTGCTTCGGGCGGACGTCACGGAGGACGTGGAGCGCGGAGGGCGAGGCGGGGGCGGGGGCTGGGCGCCGCCGCGCGAGGGGGCGGAGGGTTGCGTCCTGGTGCCGTGGCGCTCGTCGCGACGCTCCCGGAACTTGTCGAGCGGGCGGTAAGGTGCAGGCTGGCGGCTCGAACGCGGAGGCTTCGCTGCGCAGTCTGCCTTGGACGCCTCCGCCTCAGCCTCCGCCCTCGCATGCGCCTCGGCTTCCGCCTTGAGCGCCGACTGCGCCGCGCTCATCGCCGCCGCAGTCGCGTCCGCCGTCTTCTGCTCTTTCATGACGCCGGCCTCCATAAGCTCGCGCAGCGAGCCAATGGCGTCGTGCAGTAGACGCTGGACGCCTTTGTCACGGGACTGGGAAACGCCTTGATTTCCCTCTCGCGGCGTCGAGTCTTCCGTCGACAGTTTGGAGGCGGAGGACGGCTTCGAGAGGCGAGAGCTGGACGAGTCGTCGCCGCTTATCGAACGGTCCGAGTCGATAGATAGCGAACGACGCCTCATGGATTTGACCAGCGCGGAGGCGGACGCTGGAACCGAAGTGGGACGCACCCTGTGTGACGTGATTCTCTCTTTAGGAGACGACGATTTCTGCTCTGAGACGCTTTTGTGTTTGAGCGGAACAGATGTGCACTTTTCTGATGGCGAACGTAACTCTTGTGTGGTTGAGACTGGCGCACTCTTTAGACGCAGCGTGGGCAAAGTAGTGAACGTGGAGTCTGATGATAGTTTCGATCGACTCCGCAAACTTTGTCCAGGATGATCTCTGGTTGAGGGAATTGAATCCGACCTGGATGATCGAGATGATCTGGGAAAGGGATCATCTGAGATGTTAGAAGACAGGGATTGAGACCTACTTGATCCTTGTTCAGCACGAGTTGATGACACGGGTCGCGAAGCGGGTAATGGGGATTTGTTTTTGGATAAAGTTGCATTTTTCGGCAAGAGCTTTAGTGATGTCATCGGACCTTGGGTGAGTGGTGGAGATACTTCTCTGGTTTTAGGTCTTGTAGTTTTAGGTGAATCCATTGTTTTCACAATTGTAGACAATTTGTTTTCAACAATATCGGGAGATCTAGAACCAGACGGGGAAGATGAATATGTTTTCCGAGATATCGTGCTTTGACCCTTAATGGTTCTATTCGCAGGTCTTGAGTTATGTTTTTGTACCTTTGACTCCTTTTCTTTAGACGTGATTTGATCTTTAGGCTGTATTGGCCTAGGTGGGGATGACATTGACGGAGATCTAGATACAAAATGTTTAGATGTAGATAGTGGCACTGTCTTCACTTCAGCAAGAGGTGCTTTCTTCGAAATGTCAGAACTTCTTGGAAGCTGCTTGAAAGCCGACGTTGATCGATCACCTGACAATGGCGCAGATTGGTGTCTGGAATGTGATTCCGCTTGTTTTGAGTTGATCTCATTCCTGCTATGTGCAGGAGTTTGAGATACAGGCGAAGACCTGGAGAGAAGACCTAATTTCTTCTTTTCTTGAGGCGAGGGACACGTTTTTCCTTCCAACGATTCCGAACCCTGTTTGGATACAGCTGCTGAACTGTCTCGACTAGTAGGCGAGGAAGGAAGAACCTTTTTAGATGAAAGAGCATCAGCCTTGATGGATTTAGGAGGAAAACGAGTTGAAACTTTCTGGGATATTCTCCGAGAGGAGACATTCCAACGTACGTTTGAGATCTTTGTAGCTTGACTAGGCGAGGATTCACTTGAATCTCTAGATGAAGGGCGACTCATTGTGCTGGATGGCGAGGCGTTATGAGATCTGCGAACTGAGGTCGCGCGTGATGTAGGTAATGATTGGGATTTGACCTTGGTCGAAATTTCCACTGATGGTCGAGATTCACGTGAAGCTGGAGAAGTTATTTTTTGTAGTGGCTTCCGTTCAATCGAGGTTTTTTCCGGTCGCAAGGCCTTTGCCCGCGAGCTGTGGGATGCGAGACTCGGTGTCAGCGACGGTTTCTGCGAAGTCGCTTTTGGAGATTCTTTGGGGAACGGTGCAGACTTGGGAATACTTGATGATTTCGATCCAAATACTACCACCTTGACAGTCGGTGAAGGTAAACTGGTACTCTTTCGTGATACGGATGGTACCTTAGAGGCAGGGGCCACCTTTGATTTGTCAGCTTTTGGCTTAAGCTGAACCGCTTTGGATTCCGATACGGCCGATTCATCGCAAGTCTCTGGAGATGGGATGTATTTAGCTGCTGCCGACGCAACGGAATGTGCCACTGTAGAAGGTGCCTGCAAAGAAACACATTTAAAATATGCAAAAAAATGTCAAATTTATAGCAAGCAAAAATTATTTATCTACTGAGATTAACAATACTTGAGATCTAGTATTCTAATTGTAATTGTCATTCACTTCTCTTGCTGAATGCGTTCTATGAAATACAATCAATGCATTCATGCACAATGTTAAGTGGTTATTATCAAAGAAAATGTCAGACAATAATAGTGCACATTTCCATTAATTTTGTTCTATTGTTTTATGGTTTGTGATGATTAATTGGGATGCTCTCCAATTGTAATTTCAAGGACTTTTAGAACAATAGCAAAACAATTTTAATCTCTTTGCCACTTTGTACCAAATCTAATGGATTTATAAGATTTCCGGCCCACAAAAAACATTGAAATAGTCTAAAGACAAAGGGAAATTAGACCAGATTAACGAAATTATCATTTCGAAACTGAGTAATTTCTAACAAATCATTAGGTTAGGCCAAATTCCATTGTAAATTCTGTTAGTGAGAATAACAATGATAAGATTTAGTAGGAATTTTTAAAAACAAGGACGCACTTTTCAGTCAGAAAGTGCCCCGTAGTCGATGAGTGTTTAGGCTGATCTCCCAACCCCAAGGCCATGAGTTCCATTCCAACGCAGTGGCGTGGATTTTCAAAAGGCGCGAAAAACACAATTTCAATGTTATAATTTCGGGTTCTAAGAGAAACTTAGATGCAAACCCAGCAACATTAAATTCTCCGGAAATTCCCTTCCTTATCAGATCCCAAATTCACGTAGGAGGGAAACGCTTCAAACTATGGATTACAAAAAAAAACTGTTGTTGTGGCACTGGAACCACAATTTGCTCGCAACACCGGGAGCCTATAATTTGCAAACTAAGGAATTTTCACCAATTTCAGACGATGTCGAGGTCTGAAAAGTCAGGAAATGTGGAACAATGGATGAATTTTGATGTGCCTGCTCATTACAAATAATACAATCCGAACTAAATGACATGGCTACCAGCTGAAAAGGTTTCGCATCGATCGATCTCTGATGGGTACGTGGTCCTCAAGAGGATTGAATCGTCAAACTTCGTAACATTTTCACGTAGTCAGCATATGCCCCTGAATGTACCAAAAACAAATTCATTAATATTACCAAAACTTCCCAGATAATAATTTTTGGTACAAATAGTTACTCAGTTAGGGTTTTGCGTCTCAGCAATGCGAAGTCGTTATTGGAAAAACATTCATTCCATCTCTTTCAATTGGCATGTGTACTTCCATACGATATTAAAGCACTAGAATATATAAAAATAGTTTCATAAAATCATAGAATTTATTTCAATTCCACATCGATGTGGGATGATTGAACAGAAGTTGATAATTCCTGGAGAGCACTTACATGCGCACTACAGAAAACTGAAGAGGTGAAGGCCCTGTGAAAACCAATGATCTTAATGATAACTAACCGAAAAATATTTCTCATATGACCCTACCCTGACGGACGCAGAAGATTTCCCGGCAACGGGAAGCGCCTCTGGCGAAGACAACATCGCAGAAGCAGGAACCGCTTGCACTTCGTCGATGGCCAGCTTGCTGACGGCGGGCGCGGGCGCGGAGACAGAGAGAGGGATGTCAGCTGTCTTGGCATGGACAATGGCTTGAGGGAGGACGCCCTTCGCCTGGCGAGGGGGCACGTGAGGACGCGCCACCGACACGCTGCCTCGCCTCAAGTGGCGGGAGGCGAAGCAGCGACGTCGTGGCTTCGGCACCTTCGACGCGTCCGCTCTGGCTCCGCCGCGTGGGCGCTTGGTGCGTCTGGCAAGTGCGCCACCTTTTTTCTTTACAGGAAACTGTTTCCTAATTGCCTCGTCCTTTTCTTTTCTATCCGACGAAGATTCCCTCTTCCCATCGCCTTTTCTAGGTTCTATTTCCACCTTTGGTGATGGCATCCGAGTTTCATCGTATGTCTTTTTAACGTCAGTTGTTTCTTGACATGTTTTTGATTGTTTCGTCGCTACCTTTCCAGGTAATGAGTGCATTTGCTTAGCACCAGTGAGACCTGGAAGAGACTCGGTGGAGGAAATTAACGATTCACACTCTGGAGCTTCAGCAATTACTCCGAGATGCCCGTCCAACAGGCGGCTTTCGTACAGAACTGAACTCGATGCTGACTGACTGAAAGTTTTTTCTCTCTTATTAAGAGCTTCATCAGATTCCACTCGTACGTCGGATGTCATCTGGGGAGAATCATGAACTTTGTGCGACACTTGAGAGGTTTGTCTGCTTTTCGATGTGATTAAATTTTCCTCATCATTCTCTTCGTCTCGCTGCATCTCCTCACTCGCAGATTCGCTTACGAGGGTCATTACAACGTCCTCATCGTGCTCCGTCCCGACAGGGAAGTTGAAACCTTCTACTGTCTGCTCTCTGAATTTCCCACATTGGAAAATCTGTTCAATATTTAAATGTGCGAAATTCTGCAGTAAACAGGTAGAATTTTCATTAGACATTTCCTCGTCATCATTATCGTCCATCATAAACGGAATAAAATTGTTATCACTCGTTGAGGAGCTAACAGCTTTGTATAAACATCGTCGAAACACGAATTTCCTTCTGAGATGTCCGTAATGTCCGTGTCAGTGATTGCGGCTGGTATTGACGGTGTGGAGGCCAATGACATAATGGATGGTGCTCTGGAGCTAGAACATAGCATTTGAAAATGTTAGAAGCTACTAATTTGATATTATAGATTAGTTTTAAAGATGCCTAATTGTTTCTTCAATTGGCATTTTAAATAAAAAACGAGTGAGGAGTGACTTGAGTTTCGTAAGATCCAATATTGAATAGGAAAGGAAGGTAATAATGACTTCAGAAGGATTTGCAATGTGCATAGTGCTCACAAATTTCTCTGCTTCCGAATGTGACCCTAGACACAGAAAGTACACAGCTCACTGAGCATTGTGTTTAGCACTGTTTATTGGATCCTAGTATTAGTATCACGTTAACAGAGTGGCTTCTCAATATTACTTTTTCACATGTTATGGACTCATTTGTTTTTTCCTATAGACAAGTCCCGATGAATGTCCGCCCTACTTCTCCTAAACATAATATTGTTTTTAGTTTACATAATTAGCGTTCTATTCATCGACAGTGTACAATGAAAGTGAAACACCTCGCAAGTGTATACAAATATGACAACACCGAGAAGCCGCAAGTCCAACGTTTTGGATGCATGTTCCATAGAATACATCACCATGGTTGGCCATCATTCTAATTCCAATACGGCTCAACTTCCAAGCCTTAATTTTTTTGAGTTAGTCATGGTCTGTATATACTTAATCTGATTCATATTTTGAGTACAAGAAAAAGTGTAAGTAGTGACGGTTTAAACATTTTAATTTTGCAGAAGAACAATTTTATTCTGAGCGGAGCAGTTTAATTCTGACCTCAGGATAAGTAACATTATTTCTTGGTCAAAGACGAAGTGTGTTATTCTGTATACTTTCTGATTTGTGAATTATTATAAATATTCTGCTAGTAAAAACATTTTCTGAAATTATTTTATCAACTAACTGAAAACAGTAAGTTGAAAGTTTGTGATATATCTCTCTTCTTGAGCATTGACGACACATAGTAATGTCCGAATGAACGTTTTATTTGCAGTAGCAATAAAACGTTCATTCGGACGAACTCTAACATGCACTCCTTTACTGAATCCCCTACCTTCTATTAATCGAGATCCTTAGCGTTATTTAAAAATTCGTGGTAGAACCTTACCTGTTTACGAAAACAACAACAAAGAAACAAAAAAAATCACAAACTCACCTCCAGAACTTCTAAGTTTACACGATTTCTGTCTAAAGAACCCTTTTTAATTTCAGCGACATTTCTTTTGAATAGTGATGCCCTAATGTCATTCCGGTACCCGGAAAACGTCAATGGAGGAGTGAACTCTAGAATATATCCCAAAATTATTGAAGGAAAAATGTTTCGTATATTTAACAACGATTGGTACGTATTTTAACAAAATATTACAATTGCAATATTTTCTGAAAATGAGAGTTAAAATATTTTCAGATCGTTTATCGTTTGGCAAGCGTATGTACGTGTTTTGAACATGCCCCGCACATTCGATACTTTCGGAAGGGTCTCGTCCTAGGTGGCAACGACCTAGGTGGTGGCAACGGCCTAGTTTTGAAAAATTAGTTCCACATTCACTATGCATATAACAAATGTGCATACTGATCGCACGTACAATTAATCCCTACACTTAATTATATGAAATTATTACTTACGGGGTAAAGAAAAGTTCTAATAAGTTCTAAAAGTTCTAAATTCCTAAACAACGAAAGAATAACTCCTTACGTAAACAAAGTTTGAGCAAAAAAAAAAACGCTAGGGCCCGTCACTGACACCCCCCCCCGACAAACAAACACATTGGAATGCGACTGTTTTACTTCATTACACCGATTAAACGTCATTTGGCCGATGTAGATCAAATAATCAATAAATTTTGTAAAGCGAGGCGACAACCAATGTTTTACAGCCAACCAAAACTGTTAATTGTGGTATTGGCCTTGTGTCGTTCAATACTTTTCGTCAACACCACTTGCTTACTAGCAAAAATCATATAAATGAGATGTATCCTATCTTCAAATAAGAATACTCAAATACCGCCTATAACTACAACCCTTTGGTTTCGATTTTTGAAACGAATATTGGACTGTTAAATCTCTAAGGAACACCAACCGATTACAGCGACTTTTCGTTCCTCTTTTGTGTTATTTCCTCGTGTTAAGGTGGCTCCACACATTCGCTATTCGGCGAACAGCGAGCAACCGCTCGCCGAATCCCGAGTAATATGGATGGTTCGCTCGCTATTTGCCGAGTGACGAACATTCGACGCTCGCCCTACCCACCGCATGTCGGTCTTTTGGACACATCAAAGGGAGCGAACTTTCACCGAACACATCAGCTGGTCGGGAACGGGAGAGCAGTAGCTCGCTGCTCGGCGAATGCCGAATGTCTGCAGCCACCTTAAAGGAAAGCGTGGGACGGGTAAGGCGCACGGGGCGAAGGGGACAGAAGGTGCGTCTCTTTTTAACAGACGATTGGGGTAAATAACTATTAGGAAATGACGGTATTAGGAAATTCGCTGCTCGGTGAATGCCGAATGTGTGGAGCCAAAAAATGACCAACCCTCCCCCTCCACACACACACTCACACACACACACACACACACACACACTCACACACACACAACGGATTTTCCCTGGCAGCTCGAGTCCCGCGGCGGCAGCACCTGTCGGAGGAGGACGGGCGGCGGCGGCGGGCGCCGCTTCCAGGGGCCTGGGCGCGGCCTTCGCGGCTCGGCGCCTCCGCGCGGCGGCCTCGCGGGCGGGCGGCGCGGGCGGCGCGGGCGGCGCGGGCGGGGCCGCGGGGCGGCGCGCGGGGGCGGGCGCCGGCGCCGGCGTGGGAACGCGAACGCGACGCCTTGCGCACGCGGTGGCTCCGCAGCGCAGACAGGCGCCGCATCTGAAACAGCACGCGCTCGACCTGGATTTCTTTTTTTTTTTTTCTTTTGAGACATTGTCGGTTGCAGTGGACTAGATAAAAATTGCTTCCTGGTATAGTTAATTTAAATTGTAGAAATATACGCAAAGGATCTATTTATACACAATGAAAATTAATATTCCCTAGATACACAATTACTTCGTAAGAAGGAACGTACGTACGTATGTCCTTCTGCAACTCGAGCTGAACATTTTTAACACTCATTTCACCAAGATTCTATGCATAATTAAACCAATATTTATATTTTTTAAATGGTAATTATTATGTTGAATGTTTATGATTAAAAAACAATAGGAAGAGTTATGTAATATAGCACACTTCATTACATACCTCGAACAAATATTCGACTCTTTTTCATAACAAGTAATGTAATTCCACTTCCATTCTTCTATTCGATAACACTTTTGGAAATGACAGTTTTTACATTTTAGGACAATAATATGTTATACAATGGTGTATAATATAACAAATTAGTTCGTTCTGAAACAATAATTAATGTTAACAAATAGAAAACAAATAGGTACCCGAAAGGGGTCACGTGAGAGAATTTTGACCCTAGGCATCTTGATGTACAGATTTTTTTTGAGAATGTTGTAAATCCTCGTGGTTTTCAGTATGTTTTCCGTACTATTTCATCGGCAAATTACTTTACTCATTCCATGATTGGGGGCTGTCAATTTATTTTTATATCGCAGATTTCTCTGGGTCGCAAAGATACGAAATACATCTGTAAATGGACTTTTCTAACATACTGCAGTTCTTTCCAATACACTTAACACTTCACCATTGTTTCAGTATCTACAAAAGGAAACCTCTCTTCCCAAACCGGAAGAAAATGAACGGGTGTAGATGTATTCCCCCTTATGTAGCTCTACTATTAGGAAAGAGAAAAATTAAGAAAATGTCAAAAAAGTACTTTGGGCGGCGATAGATGGCAGCTGGGAGGAGTATGTGGCAAGTCCAAACAGCTAGCCGAGACCAAAGGAAATAGAAAACTAATACGGGAAAGTCTGTGCCTCTCTGTAGCACGACTGGTTTCTCCTGATGGCAAACGTTGGTATAGGTAGAAAGAGATAACGCAAGGTGCGATGCATTTCTTCGCTCATCCGCTGTGGTCGTGGTACCTTCCCCACGTGGGCCGAGGGCGGGCGTTGCTTCCCAGGGGAGCCGCGGGCGCTGGCGTCGGAGGAGTCGCTGGAGCGCAGGTCCAGCGCCCACCACTCGGGCTTCGGCGGCGGTGGCGCGTGCAGCGTCGGGAGCGAGGCCGAGGGCGAAGATGAGGAGGAGGGCGCGGGCGTCGGGGCGCAAGCGGCGCCGTCCGAGGCCTCGTCCGAGAAGTACATGCGGCGCACGCGGTTGCGGAAGGCGCGCGACTGGTTCGTCAGGCGCCACACCATCTGGCGGCTGCGCCTGCGGGCAGACGCTTTGGTTTGGTCGGTGGTAACGCCCGGGCGTTTCGAGGCTCATCTTGGCCCACCCCCTACATGCGTGAAGTGACTGGGAAGTTTCTAGTATAGTCTCCTAGTTTTGCCAGGAGGTTTTGACTCCTACATTCACTGTCAGAGGCGCTAATGCACAATAAAACTTATCCATTACTTACTTGTGGTGTTCCATGGCTCCGCGAATTTGAATCCGAGAGGAATTAATATGAAATTTGAGAGACACGAATAAAGTTAAAAACGGTAAGAATTCAGTTCAAAACTGAATGTTGTTACATTATCCATATTAATTGTATATTTTCTCTTTGAAGGACATTTATTATATCATCTATTTTTACAGATATGTTGGTAACTTCAAAATTCAGTAATCGTAATAAACTAACATTATCAAAGACTTTGAAGTGAATTATCTGCAGGAAAATCTCAGAAATTATTGACTTTACTGATTTATTTCAACTTGTAATTTACTACGTAATAACTGAGCGCCGTGAGAATTGCAGTGTCATTGAAGGGAATAACATGACGCTCCAGAAAGGCTGACAATCTTATCAATCGTCTCCGACAATAGATGTAGCTTACGCATACGAAAACAATATCTGCCTTTCTGTGAAAAAAATTCAATCACGGCTATGAAATTAAGTTTATAGTGATTGTTTTTTAATCCAAATTTTTAACTTTTAAATAATGGTTTCTGTGTTTTTAGGATCCAATTTATCTCTGGTTTACTGTATTACTGCACGAAATACAGATTAACTGATCCAGGTGTGCGTGAAGTATGTAGGAGAATGAAAAATAGGGTAGTAGGCGAGTGTCATCATGCGACACTGAAATAACCGCAATCAGTGGATCGAACACGTATATAGATTGAGGGGGTTTAACTTCTATCAAGTTTTTGGGGTGTGAATTCTCGAGAAAAGAGCAAATTTTAATTAGAACGAAATCTGACTTTGATAAAATTATAATGGGATGGTTAAACATTAGTTGACAAAGAATTTGCAATGTTTAGTGACAGAATGTGAGGTTGACAACTTCCACTAATTGTCAAACAAAAACATGTGTTACTAAAAGCAGTTAATAATTGATTTGTAACAAATGTAGTTAATTGCTATTGTGTAATATTTACTTCAAATTTGTTTTTAAAACGAAATAAATAAATGAATTTTGAAACATTATATTTTCGCATAAATAGCAATTATAATTTTAATATGAGAATGAACAATAAATAAAACCAATAAGCGAATAGATTCTCGTCTGTCGAGGATGCATTTCCCCGAGGACGGCGCAGTGCGACGGCGAAACTGGAAGTGCGCCTTCCGAACAGACAATCAGTAGACTCCAGCCACGGAAGTCTACTACGTTTTCTAAGAAAGAAATTAATGAAAAGAAAAACTTTTTAAGGAAGACGAACAATGTTTAAGCAGCCCCAAAAGTACAGTATTTAGATTTTGTGGTGCAATTGATTGATTAGTGATTCCGGGCGCGTCAACTGCTAAGGTCAATAGTCCCGTAAGAGTAGAGCTTGTTTTTATCGGGGAAGGTGACGGTGATCTTTCCCCTTGAATGCCGAGATTCAGCGCCAATCTGCCGTCGGATTAAGGGGTTTTTCTTCAACCAGGTATCTCCCAACAATGGGGCACCACCCCCCCAGCCGGGACAAGCTCTAAGCTCCCAATCGATCTCCTAGCATGTGTGATAGTGTTAGTGTAAATTTGTGTAAGTAAGGGGTGAGGATAGGACAAGAAAGAGGAAGGAAAGATCTCGCGCGGTCCGTGTCCCGTTTGTTAGAATATTGCTCCAGCATCCGCCTGGCATTGATCGGATTGATTGATTGTTTCGCTTTGTACAGCCCTGATTTTTGGAATATAAACGTGGGGATAATTTTTTCCAAGAGCCTAAAATTATTCTTTACTTTTGGGATGGGTTTTAGATTTTTCCTAACGTTTTTTGATTTTGGTGTTTATTCGCCCATAAGAATCAATGTTAATTGTTTCGCTTTGTACAGCCCTGAGTTTTGGAATATGAACACGGGGATAATTTTTTTCTAAGAGCCTAAAACTATTCTTAAATATTGGGAAGAGTTTCAGATTTTTGAATTGATTTTGAGATTGATTCTGGGTGGGCGCTGCTAGCTTAGATGGCTGGAGAAACCACGTAAAAATACCGATGAGAGTTGCGGTGCAAGCGTTTAATTTTGCCCCTATAGGGCGCGCCCACCTGAAGAGGACCTGGCTGGTGTGCTCGATGCGCCGCGGGTCGGCCGCCGCGTGGGAGGGGGCGGGGCGGTGGGCGCGCGAGGCGGGGCGCAGCAGGTGCGCCGTGGGCGAGGGCACGGGCGTGAGCGGGCGCGGGCCGCGCGGCGGGGACGAGTCGGCGGGGGCGCTCAGGAACAGCGACGACCCTGACGACGACGACGACGACGACGACGACGTCGACGACGACGACGGCGACGACGTCATCGACAGCGACGACGGCCGCTTGGCGGGCGGCGGGTGGGCGACGGGGTCGGCGGGCGAGCGGGGGCGGCGCGTGCCGGCCACCGCCCGCCCGCCGCCCACCTCGGCGCAGGAGCGCGGCGGAGGCAGCGCAGTCAGCGACGGCGAGAACGGCGACGCGCGCGGCGAGGCGGGCGCCGACGCCGACAGCCGCGAGCGCGGACGCGCGTCCGAAGACGACGACAGCGACGAGACGGAGTCGGTCCAGCGGTTCTCCGCCAACACGCGGCGCCGGTTCCTCCGCGCGCGCAGGAACACGCGGCTGCCGGCGTTGGCCTCGCCCTTCCACCCGGGGCGCCTCGACAGACTCGTTCCCGGCGGGAAACCCCCGTCGGGCAGGCCCATTGTCGGAAGACTCGCCCAGCATGCGGTGGATGCAGTCGCTGGTGATGTCTGCTAATTCCGCGCTGGGCGTACGTAAATTTTCTGTTTTTGAGGTGGGTTGTTCAGTGGAAGACGCTCCCGATTCGGCAGACGCTGGGAATTCATTCCTAGCGTGTTTTAAGAGTTCTGACATCTTTGTAAGCGTTTTGGACAATGTAATTGTTTTCTGCGAGACTGTTGACTTAGTGAAGAATCTAGAATGCGAATGGTCCAGAGATGTCGCTGATGATGATTGTCTGCTACTTGCATCCATCGCAGGTACTTGATAACTGTTAGAAACCACATTGTAAGGTAGCATGCCCTTACTCGAAGAGTGAGTTTCTAGGGTTCTTTCCAGTAAAACCATGCACTGTTATCGGAGATGTTTGTGTGGTGAAGTTCGTCGAAGGCATTGCCTCTCTTTCGTAGATGGATGCGCCTACATCAGTCTGCCTACCTGACGTTCGGGCAGCAACACTGAATTCAGAATCATTTGGCAATGATGGCGTAGGTGAAATATCCATTTCTACTGAAGCATTTCGTGAAGCAGAACTCCCATCTACTCGCTCCAGCTGCGCAGAAGATGATCTGTGAGAAAAGTCTCTCTTCAAGGAGAGGGTGGTGGAGACGGATATGGAGCCTCTTGGAGGCGGGATGGCTGATGTGTTTCGCGTCTCAGTTGGTTGCGAGGATGCGAATTTCTGGGGAGGCGGAAGCAGAATTTGAGTCGTCGTTTTTACTAGTTTATCCTCATCCGACATACCAACGGGCACTTTCACGGTACAAGGTAACCTGGCAGTGTGTCCAAAGTCTTGGACACTTGGCATTTCGAATGAGAGAAGTTGCTGCAACTCCAAAGTTGTCTGAACGCTTTTTTCAGGGGAAGAGACACCAGTCAACTCCGCATCACCACGAGACTGCTCATGAATAGAAAGTTTATGGGTGGCCGATTCTTCTTCCTTGGATCTTGAAGGTACGCTGAACCTGGTGGGAAGCGGGGTGTTTATAGTTGGGAGAGCATCGTAGAAGTGCTCAGATTCCGAGGCTGCTGTCTGCGTGGGTACAAACACAGGGACGCCTGTTGAGCCGACGCTCGCATCGACAGGAACTGAACGTCGTCGGGGAAATCGGAGGTTCAGCGAGGGCCGCGGAGGCCGTTGGAGCCCTCGCGAGTCCCGGGACGTCGGGAAGCAGTGGCACCTGCAGGAGGGAGGGCAGTAAGACCGATAGGCCCCTATCAAAACAAATTTAAAAAATTATGACCTTTGCCCAATACCTAATGTTATCTCACATTATTCCGATAGTTAATTCCATAATATTATAAAATTTATTATTAATTCCGCAAATATAGTTTAGGAAAATGAATAGAAAAATACTTTCAGTTTATTTTCATTAAGTCTAAATTGAGCTACAATAAAATAAATTACAAAGAATATACAATTTCCCCACGCAAGCCTTCACAGATGCCTACTTCATTTATTTGAGACGGATCACTATTTCGTTAGTTCGATACAAATTAGAACATCTATAAGTATGAAATTTAGTTACGAGTTAAAATTCACATAAGTAGCACAGATTTGGGCGTAAACAGTATCACTGTCACCTGCAGATGCATGGAAATGCAATCATTTAAATGAACTAATTTAAAAAGTGCTCGAATGGTTTTACACCAACTCCCAGATATCATAATTCGTTAGCAACATTTCTGCCAATCCTTTGATCTTAGCTCACGACCAACAAATACCTAATTGAATTGCGTTGGAATGCTTCTAAGTATACACGTTGGGAATAATACATAATGAAAAAATGTTATTTTTTACTAATTAATTGTCAGTTATTGCAACCTATTAAAAATTGCTGGGTATTGCAAACATTGCCATTTACCCAGTTGAAGAGCACTACAAAGGTAAGCTCGTCACACTCAAAAGACTCCCTCGAGACTTCTAGCAAATTTCATTGTTGAGCTAAATATGAGCAAGGCCATATTTGACATTACTGAGCTAGACGCATTCAAAACATGTTTGAACAACTATTTTGAAGATATTTTTCTAGAGCAGGTAATTCTGTGTAATTTTGTACCTCCCCATAACACTTTTGTGGCTAGTTGGGTAAGCAATGTTAACATTTCCATGTAAATCCAAGGGCTAGTAAGGCTAGAAAACGTAAGATATACGTTTTAGTCAGTTTGGTGAAGAATTACCTTGAGTTACAAATGAATGATTCTCAACTTCAAACATTCCATACTAGGATTTGAGTACTGGTTAACCCTTAAGCACGCGCATCAAATTTCGGAACATAAGTGAGTGCGCCAAGCAGATTTCCGTTTTTTCTGCAACTACATTGTGATATTAGTGTTTCAATTTATGACACATATCATCACAGTCAATTAATAAAGGTGCAGTCAATTCATTACAGCCCTATTCTTCCTCCTCTTCGTATTCGAGCAAAAGTTTTGTAATGCGACAGGTTTCTCTCTCAAAATCACCCCTGGAACAAAAAGTTACTGTTTCTCAAAATAATACGATTTGAATTTACTATTTTGCATACAGTGAGTATAAAATATTTTCCATCAACGTGGAGAGATCAAAGTTCATTACAGATGGATAGTTTGAGACTACAACTATACGGGCGGCAAACAGTATGCGACAGACGATCCGTCGATGACTGATCCACCAATAATTCAACCCAGGATTGAGTGAGGACAACGAAACCTCACACATGGGAAGCCAAGACTACACTGAACGGTTACACGAAGTGATAACGAATGTCGACTTATCTATCGGAAATGGCGCAACAATATCCACCGATGGCGCACGCTGTGCGCCAACGCGTCCACTTAAGGGTTAATTTCAAAATATAATTTTGAATGTGTCATTGTGTCATGTACGGAATATCACATCCATATTGTAGTGTATAATGTTCTTTTACATTTGAAAGAAACTCTGACGAGGCTAACAATGTTGGCCGATATTTAAGCTTTACGTAAACATTTATTTATTTTTAACTGGGAATTTTAGTGTGGAAAAAGCTGTAATAATTTTTATCTGTAAAGCTGGTAAAGACACAAGATATGATGAAAGCTACAGAGCCATTAGTCTATTGCCAACTATATATACAATTTTTGGAAGACTAATACTGTCTACGACTTATTAAATTCCTCAATTCTCCCAAAGCTATTCCGTCGATTCAATTCGGGTTCAGGATTAATCACTCAACAACCCACCAACTACTACGACTGACTGAAGCTACAGTGCAAGGCTACCATCAAAAGAAACATGCAGCAACTGTTTTCCTGGATGTATGTCAGGCGTGCGACAGAGTCTGGCACTCGGGCCTAATTTATAAGATGCGACAAATAGGAGTTCCAGAGTGCTTACAAAAAGCTATCGAAAGCTTTCTCACTAATAGATCGTTTATTGTAAAAATCAATTCTTGGACCTCTAACCCACACGCCGTTGCTGCAGGTGAGTCACAAGGTTCGGCACTATCTCCTATTCTGTTCGGCACTATCTCCAATTTTGTTTCTAGCTACGATATCCCCACTGAGGATGACTCCAAGATAGCCTTGTACGCAGATGATATCGCCCTCTTCGCAACGCAATTCAACGCAATGTGGCCTAGCCGTAGCTGAGGACTACATTCAAATCACACTAAACGAATATGTTAACTGAACTCAAAGATGGAGTCAAAATAAACTCTTAAAATGTCAAGTAAAAGTTTTCATGTCACGCCGACTCAAAACTCCTGCTGAATGAAATCTTCACAAATATATTGTGTGGACTTCCTCAACGATAAAATACTTAGGAGTGTTGCTCGACAAAAGATTAACTTGGAAACCTCAATAAATCCAATAGCTAACAAAGTATCTGCAGAATTATCAAAACTCTTCTCTCTCATTAATGCACATTCTTCATTGAAAGGTGAGTGCTCACTGTTATTATTTAAATCCTTAAGTCTTCCATGACTTTGTGCACGTCCAGTTTGGTAATATGCTGCTTCTAGCAATCTTCAAAAAATTAACACTCATTCAAAATATATTTTAAGAAAAACTTTAAATGCCCCCTGGTTCACTTCCAAACATCCAGTTTCGCTGAGAATTAAAAGTGCCTTCATTAAGCGACCACAAAAGGCTCAAATTTTTATCAAAATCTTCACTCTTCCCTATGCTCCTTAATCTTTAGTCTAGGTCGCTATGCTGCATACTCACGTATTAATTCCAACTATCCCAAAGACACATTCAAACCATTGTAATCTCCAATAATTGTCAATTGATCTAAAAACTGAAGAAAATTTTCAACTTCGCTTCATTTACTATACAAAAGTTTACGTTCTTCCGAGTAATAAAAAACCTTACTTATGGATGGTCATTCCCAAAAAGTGAAACACTTGGTACTGTAAACCTTCTCGAAGGACAAATCCTTTCAAATGAGAAGAAATAAATTTTAAAAAGCTGTGAATTTTGATTTGACACCCAAGGTCATTTGTCACCGAACAAATTAATAATCTTTTATTGCCTTGCAGCCGCCAAAACGTTGCTGAGCGAAACCTCGTTTTCCAAAACGTTGTAGACACACTGGTCAAGAAGAATTAATAATAATCTCTCGTACATCACAATAAATGAAATATTTCAACAAAAGTAGGCTTGATGAATACTGCAATAACATTCCATATATTCAGCAATTATTTGCATATCAAGAATATCAAATACGTTGCTTTTGCACAATGTACCATGTGAATGGCATATATTTAAAGGCATATATTTCATCTTTAGAGCTTTGCTGTCGCAAGACTGCAGCCGTTTCGTAAGCAGTGAGTATGACAATTCAGTCGTTACGCGCAGTATGAGAATTGGTTAAATAACATGATCATATATTTACATTTTTCAGACCCGCCGAAACGGTTTCATTGTTTGTGGATTTTTTCGGAGTACCTGGGTATCTATTTGAAACCTCTAGTTTCTTTCAAATTTCTGTCGCTTTGGAAATTAAGTAAGGCCCGCAAGTTTGGCAAAATGCCTTTTCATCATCGTTATGCTTTTATGACTTTTAACATTAGGAATTACTTAATTATACTTACGAATTGTTTAAGTAGATTTTCATTTTGCCATTTTTTGACAAATTTAGTCCATTTTTGGTAATGTGACACTTTCGGCGTTTTTTGTCATTATTTTGCTATTTTTCCCTAATACCGATCTCGATCAAGCTGGAAACATACATGCGAGCCTGGACAACATGAAGGCACGGTCATATTTTGTCCTTTTGTAGACGCGGAAGCTCCAGGGTCAGGTAGTGTTAAAAATCTAAATGAAAAATATGTCAGATCGTAGCAGTAAAAATATTTGATTTCTTTCATTGATGCAGACATGCTTTGTTCGCTGTCAAGGAATCCCATCATATTACTGAGTATGTCCTGCTATCCCTTTTGAGGTCATAGCTCTTAGTATATAATATAATACCCTTCTCAGTTCTTGCACAAGAACTACACACGACAAAATATAATCCCTTCTCACTGATGCTATTTCAAGATTCGGCGGTCCACAATAGCATTTAATAGAGACCGACTGTCGAGTGGAATAAATTCGTAGTCATCATACCGGGCGGTCACGTGGAATCAAGATCATATAAAACTAGTGGTGCTACAACAGCACTTACTTTCCCGTATTAGAGGAAACAGCTAAGTAGTACTGTAATATTGCACTTTATGCGCTACTAACATCTTCGCTTGGAACTCACTATTTCCATTGCAGTGTTGTCAGAACTATGTGAATTCTACAACTTCACAAAAATAGAATGCAAAAGTTTTGTAACCCTGTATTGGAAAAAGAAGCCTGATACCCTGGAAATATAGAAATGCCTTCCATTGGGCCATGATTAGGGAAGAGTATTTTAAAACCATGCAACAAATTCTCTACTCACTACAAATGGTACAGCATTTGGTGCAAAACTAAATATTTGCCTGCAAATATCAATATAAATTAGACAATTATAACTCCTTTTCATACAGCTCCATTAGGTCACAACAATGACACTAATTCACAGATATTCGCGAGCGCAAAAGTGAATTCCATTGTTGCAGATCCTGCATTGTCGCTATTCTGAGAGCTATTAATTCTTTTTACTTATTTCAAATATTTCAAAATAAACAATTTCTAAAATATTAATGTGTAAGTCTATAACAAAGTTCGAATGTAAGAAACGAAGAAAGAAATAATATACAAAATTGCACATTCTAATTTACGACGCATCCAGCTGTCCGAAGCGCAGTAAATTTACAGCGGCCTATTACGTTTGTCACAAAATTAAAGAAAAACTACTCGTATTTTGAAAAAATTAAGCATGACCGTATTTATTTTATTTATTTATTTGTCAAAAAACAGAAACAGAATGGCACAGACTTTCCCGTATTAGTTTTCTATTTTCCTGGGTCTTCGCTAGCTATTCGGAATTGCCACATACTCTTTCTTGCCAGCTACCATCTATCATCGCCAAAAGTACATTTTTTTGTCATTTTCTTAATTTTACGGTTTCCTATTGGTAGAACAGAAACATTAATTTTAGAATATTAAAGAACACAAAAACCTAGCCGTAAATGGCAATTTTCTTTTAAAAATTATGTGCCGTTTAAGAGAAAATGGCGTTTTAGCACTACTAAAAATGCGAAATTTGAAGCTCATTATCACAGAAAATTTTTGAGTTTTCAAAATACTTTCTTTGAAGTTATTTGAAGCACTTACACTCACAAATATAATCATCTTTACAAATTGCGGATAATGTGCATATTAAAGATGTGAGAGATCTTTCAAAAAATTTACATTTATATAATTTTTGAAAAAAACAAAAAAAAACTCAAAATGAACTTCACGCTATACTAATGAGTGTAATTAGCACTATCCGTTACAAAAGTTTCAAGAAAAAAATTGCAGCCATATACGAGAAAATGACCTTTGAGCATTTCTGAAAATGCCGAAATTTGAGCTACTTTTCACAGAAAACGGTAGTGTTTTCGAGAAACTTTACTTGACATTATTTAAAGCATATATACTCGTAAATATAATAATGTAAAAAAATCGCTCGTGTATATAATAATGTAAAAAAACTCGTAAATATAATAATGTAAATATTAACGACGTGAGAGACAAGTAAAAAAATTTACAGTTTTGGTAATTTTTGAAAAAACCAACCGATAGGCCAAAATGGCTTTTATGTCATTGATAGAGTACATTTACCACTATCCCTACCAAAAGTTTAAAGAAAAAATTTGGAGCCGTTTTTGAGAAAATTTTGTTTTTGTATTTTTTTAAATTGTACATATTGCACGCAATATTGCACGAAAACTACCAAAATTGTGAAAAACATTTACATGACCTTTATTAAAGAACTCAATATGCAGAACAAATTTTATTTGAAGAAAAAATATCTATCTTCAATTTTGTAGTTGGAGAAAGACGCCGAAAAAAATTCAAACTTTCACAATTTTCGAAAATTCAGAGCTGTACGTGAAACTCGGACCTATGCCATGTTAAAAAGTGTATTTTCCTCCTATTCATACAAGAAATTTAAAGAAAAAATTTGGAGCCGTTTTTGAGAAAATGTTGAAAATCCCCGGGGGGCTTCATATAAAGTACCCCCAAATTTTAAAGAATCTTTTTCAAAATCACAAAGCTTCGACTAGAATCAGATCTGACTGCGGAATATCAGTTTTGAAGAAAATCGACCGAACGGTTTAGGCGCTAGCGTTGACCACAGACGGACAGACGGACAGACGGACGGAATGCAGTCAATCGATTTTTAAGTATAAAGAAGCAACAAATCATGGATTTTGACCACACCACGAGATAGAGGATTTTTTTTCTTAATTTAGCAACTGGTTTTATCCACTTATTCGTTTTCACGGCCCGGCAATTAATTTTTTTCCGCCGAAAATTGGCCATTTTTTCGCGCAGCATTACATAACTTTCCCTATACTACGTATAACACTCAGTGTATACGTACGTATACGGGAAAGTAAAACATAATTTCCTTACGTTAGTACTACTACAAATTAGTTAGAATAAAAATGCGAATCATTTTAATTGTTAATTTACGCGATATATTTTAAATGTGATATTTCATTGTTTACATGCCCTTTTGCACCTCTATATTAGCCAGAGTATACGCCTTTTTACATACCTATTTTAGGTAAAATAAATGCCTGAACTTCCGGTACTCTGGAGATTAGTATTATGGATATTGGAAAAAATGATCACAAATGAAACGCATTTGCAGGTGGAGACCTTGGGCAGGGCGGGGTGGGCGGGGTGGGCGGGTGGCGGGGCGCGCGGCGGCCGCGGCGGCGGCGGTGCCCCTCGCGGGGCGTGGCTGGTGCGGCGGCGCGGGCGGCGCGTCGCCCGCCACCAGGAAGAGGCCCTGCGGGGTGCGCACCAGCGCCGCATCCCCCAGCGCCGACGACGGCGGCGGGAACGACGCCGACTGCCCACCACCACCACTCCGTATTAACTCTTAGGGCCAATCAAGTCCCTCCTTGTACAGGATGTCCAGGGAGGGAACGTCGAAACTTCCAAAATAAGCTCTTAAGACAATTTTAAGCATATTTTGTCTAATGAACTCCTTGGATACACCGAATGGCTGAACCGCAATAAGAAATCAAATGTTGGGTTGAAAAAAATACTTTCCGTACAAACATTTGCATTGCAGAAGTATATGAACACTCCAGAAACTTGCAATTTGTTTATTTTTTTTGCAAAAGAAATTAATATATTTGTTCAGAAAGAAAAATTAATCCAGAAATAAAAAGCAGTCGAATTGTGTAAAATTGGGTGCGCTTTATTTCTGTATTTATTTTATTTCAGAGTTATTCGTGACACCTCCATGCATCCATCCAGACATCCCAATTTTCGGATCCAAAATTGCTTTTATCTCCTCACCACCTACACCACTCTTAAGGCTTTTTAATTGTTGGAGAATCTGTACATGAAGCACCTGTGCCATTTTCAAATTTTTCTAGAAAATGACTACAATTTTTTTGTTTAATTTTTTACTGGAATAAAAGAAAGTGCGTTTATCAAAATGTTCCAATTTTCATTAAAATCTTTGAACTTTTTAAAAGGTCTGGGCTTCAAATGTATCGAATCTGTCCTGCACCGCGAATATTAAAGAAAGAGATTTCCTTCTCAATGAAATTTAGGCCTCAATTGTAGATCTTTAAAAAAATATGGGTAGTTGAGCAATGATTAGTGACATTAAGAGGAGGGACATTTCCGTTTGCCGCGCATTCTTACTAGTTTTTAAATCTTCTCCATAGTACTCCCGTGAAGAGAGAAATGTATTATTATGGTTTTGGGGCGTATGTTACTGCCCAACGGATTGAGTAGCTAGAGAAAGAGCTTGTCTTGAATAACGAACTAAAATTAGCTTAATTCTAGCATTGTGTAAATTAAAAGTGCCTTCTACATACCTAATATAATTTTTTTGTCACTAACGATGTTCTTTTCCAGTAAGTTACGATATTCTTGTTTTTTCATTCACCAACATTCATATTTCATTGATTTAACCTATTCACTTCCGTCCATAGGGAACTTGAGCATATGTGTCAATTCCTTGATCTCCCGCACTACGCATAAATCACGTCGCATCGATACAGGATCTTATAACGCTAGAGGTATAAACGAATCCCTTCGCTTTGTCACAAATTAAACTTCTTAAAAGGAAAATATAACGTTACAAACCATTCATAAGAGATGTGAGTAGACTACGTGTGATTCGCATTTCTGATATTCCTATAACTTGCTCAATAATGGATTCGTGTTTATAATTTACCTCTGCGTGTGTCAACTACGGGTTTTTTGATTGTACATTTCTGTTTATTATACTGTTCACAAATACATGAAGAAATGTATATAATTCAAGAAATATCAATTTAAGCTAGAATCATTTGATCTACTACAATCATAAGATTGGACCATCCACATCCATATTCTTTATTGAAGCAAAATTTCCCATTATCCAGCTTACTACACACAGCATCCATTTCGAAGATATTGGGGTACGGTTTACCTTACCGCCCTGCGCCATTAAATGAAGCGTAAAGTCGAGCCTTAGGTGTGAGTTTCGTCGTTACAGTTTTGATGTCAGTCAAGTGACTCGCGGAGCTTAAAGCCAAGACGTTACAGTGAACACAAAGTCCGTAATAGGTTTCTCAAGCCGAGTTGTAAGGTCGGCAACGAATTTCACGTTTCAGCGGGGAAGGAAAACCTACACTTATCGGCTATAACAAGCACTATACTGACGGTACTATTGGCCAACGTGGTTGACGCGCCCGGAAACACCTAAATACCCTCTCCCTCAGAAAAGGGCCAATCCAAGTAAAGAAGTCCAGAGCATTCCCAAGAACATCGTGAAATTTCGTGAAATTTTGCTTACTCTCACCCGACTTAAAGGAAGGTTGTGAAGGATTAAAGATGAAATAGGGATTGAGATTTAACAGTTTGCTTGGCATCAATAATGACTATTAAACGTTGGCAACTTTGGCACATAATATTTCATTGTTCCTTATTTCCAAGCAAATGGAGTTGAGCTAGGTCGTACAACATTTTTAGTAGAGAAATCAGTACGTTATTACGAAAAAAACGTCTATCTAAAAGTAAAGAACCTTTTATGAACCATACACAAAGAAAAATATACTTACATTGGTAAAAGTAAAATGTAAACTGTTGCAATAATAGAGCCAATGTATACTACGAAACTTGTACAAAAGCGTGCTTTCACGAAAGAAAAAACCTAATTTTTATAAGCCAAGGTACTAATGCTAAGCGCACCTGGGGAAGGCGCGAGCGTGCGAGCGCTGACTGAGACGAGGTTGCGGGTGGAGAAGGGGGTGCGAACGGAGGGGGAGGCGGAGGCAAGGATTCCGGCTCCGGCACTCTCAGACTTCTTTCTTCGTCGCCCTTCTCGGGCAACGGTTCTTCCTCATCTTCTTCCGGAACTGTTTCCGGTACACCTATAACAAATGGTAACAAGGTATTACTTGTATTACTCTTGAATTGACAAGTTGTATTTCAAACGACCTTACATTCTGAAACAGTTTCGCTGTTTTTCCATTCTCTTTCGTTCAATTCAGCTTTCGAAATATTATTCAGTTACCGTGTTGTTCATTCCAGAATGCGGAGACAAATAAACATTGATGTCGCACATGCTCATACAAGTCACATATGCTAACACAAATTACAACTCAGATTTCTTGATTTACCTGAAAATAACTACCCCGGAAGAATAGAATTGTTATATTTCGTGTAATTCTTATTATTCTTACTATAGAAAAAATAGATAATGCAATATTTATTTAGACCCGAGTTCCTGTGCTTTCTCGAAGACAGATGCAATAATAAACGTTCAAATAATTGAAAACTATGAATTAATTTTAGCACAAGTTTATAACTAAGTTCACAATTATCTTTGAAGTTTCACAAGATCTCGCTGTGGACCAAGAAAACAATAAAAATAACGCAATTTAAATAATATTTTATCTTCTCTCACTTCTTTATTGTTCTCAAAAATATTTCTCCTCAGCGTGCAACTTTGGAAATGCAAATGTTTAGCAATAAGATCTCTTCTTAGTTTTGCTTATTAATTATGGTTTTAACATTTTGATCTAAAACTTTTTATATGTATGTAAAGCCTTTATGAATGAATATTCGATTTCTAAAATAAGACCAGTATATTAATTATGCGTTTTCCTTAAGTGTATTATTATCTCAACTATGCACCATCTTCTTCCTGACCGATTCTCAAAAATAAACAATCCGTAATTTAGAAAGTGAGTTTATTATTCAATTTAGCCGTTAATATGCACTGTATTTGACACATAGGGGAAAACTCAATAGTCGCACTTCTTAAGTTTTTTAATACCTCTCCATTCTCTTTTACTTTACTTACAGTTAGTTGAATTATGAATTAAAGTAGAAACGTTTGATTTGGCAATTTAAAATAAGAATATTCTTTCCCCTATACTGTAATTGAAACGTTTTTCATATATTGAAGTATGACCAGGTGAACAATGTTTTTATTTCATTGCAACGTTTCCACCTTTGGTTTGTATATTTCTTCAGGTATATACTGTACACTTGTATATTTATAAACATTAAATTTGTTTTTTTATTATTTGAAATAATTTTTATTTCATACTATTGTATGACTCTTCAATTAGATATACATTTATTCCGATATTATCGATTAAGAACAACTAGATAGTGGAAAAATAAATAATGTTCGGTGAAATGTATCCATTTTGGTCAGTTTTATTCACCATGCCCGGCTGGTTGGAGATACCTGGGTTGGGAAATCTCACAAGCCGACTACAGATCTCATCATCCAGAGGGGAAAGATCACTGCCACGTCTCGTGATAAAACATTCACTACACTTATGGAAATAATCCCCATAGAAGTTGACGCGCCCGAATACACGAAATAATCAGTATAATTTAAGCTTTTCCCTCTTGAACTTAGTATGTCGTGGCCCACAGTCGAACACAGCTGCAAGATATTCACCAGTCACGCATACAGCACATCTCTCTAATTTCACTTTGGTCACAACTTCGTGCTGGCGAACTGCCATGATAAAGACGCCCAGAAAGTAATTTAATTCCGGCTCATTGGAGCTAACACACTCTTCCATCACTCTCCATTATAGTTTCTTACACTCGACAAATGTGCGTGGGCAATCGATTAAGAGTTCTACGCGTGGACGGCAAACGCAAATATCATTCCTTAGTCTCGTAGTTGTAGTCAGAGAAAACAGACAAGACTTTGTTAAAAGCTCCAGGAAAATTAGACTTCGCAGTCTCAGGGACTTTTCTTAATCGACTGAAAATGCGTTTACACAAGTTATGGTTTAACAGTGGTTTCGTGTAGTTTTGGAATCCTTTGGTTCACCACTGTTACAAACTATATTTTAATTTAAATTTAGTGCTAATTAGATCAACTTGACCCACAATTTAAATAAGGTTGTTTAAATGGAATACATTACATACTCGATGATGTTGATTAAAACAATATGTATCGCTATTAATCCCATCACAGAAAAAGGTCTTCTTGCGAATGAAATCAGTCTCTGAAGTCAGTCATCAGGTATGAATAATTGGAAGAAAGGTGAACGTATCGTTGAATAAAACCGAAATTTTGAAAAAGTATTTTGTGCAAGGTACGTGCATTCAAATGATTGAAAAAGTAAAAACTTGAAAAACATTTATTACAGAGTGGCGTTCCCTTGACTGGAGTATATATGTGTTACTGTTCCAGTAAGGGAAAGACAACGACAGAGTTACTGAAGGAGAGTGTGGCACAAGATGTAGGAAGCGCGAGAGAAAAATTGAAAAAGAACGTAAAGTAAGAAAAAATGTTCTTGGGAGCATACGAGTAAGAGACGAGTCCAATGAGACATTGTTTCTTTATTATGATCGTCAGCCCCCAGCCTTTTCAATCATACCTGATATGAATTATTTTGATGCATTGTTTTGATGATGATATGATTTGAATGATGGTGGAATCTTGAAATGAGACTGGAGAAACGGAAGAAACTCTAAAAAACCTGTAGAGAAACCCTCTTTTTCCAATTCAAATTCCACATAGATCGACTGGCATTTGAATCTCGGTACTTAATGAAGGAAGATAGGTGGTCCGACCACTACACCGCAGATTATCTCTGAAGCGATTGTGACGGGAGGTAGGCCGAATGAGGCCGCGGTCTGGATGAAATTCAAGCAGCTTGCTGATCTGATCGGTAGTCTTTCGTAGTTTCTTCGATCAGTACCAGGCGAATGGCTGAGCATATAACGGCAGCGAATACCCTGGCAAACGGGACCTCCCGGTCAGAGGCACTGCAGTGACCTTTGCCGGTAGCGCCAGTACAGCGAAGGGGAGGCGCGCGGTCTTACCGAAGGCGAGGGCTGCGCAGGGCGCGACTTGGCCGCCGTCGCCGGCGTCGTCCTCGGCGTCGTGCGCGCGGGCGGGCGCGGGCGGCGCGTGCGCGTGGGCGGGCGCGCGAGGCACGTGCGGGCGGCGCGGGCGCTCGCCGAGCGCGGGGCGACGGCCGTCCGCCTCCGCGTGCGCGCGCCGCCGCAGCGCCTCCGCGTACGCGCGCCCCGGCGCCGCGGCCGAAGGCGCCGTGCGCGGCCGCGCCGCCGACGCCGACGCCGACGCCGGAGCGCTCGCCTACGCACCCGCCAGCGGCTCCACCCCCCGTCGCCACTGCGCCTCATCTACACTTGGGTTTTTATTTCTTGGCGATTGGGCGAGTCATCACGATGTAATACGTAAAAGATCATTGCTAAAGGTAATTGGCACGTTGTAACGCTCCTTGATTTCATTCGTGGTATAGGCCTAGAAGCAGAACAATATACTGCGATTTTTATAACTTCGCCCCTTAAGCCCCTATGGCCACGATGGAATATCATACGGCATTGCGCGTCTTTCTCAACCCTGCCGCTAGATGTCGCATGATAGCAAGCACTGCTTGATACGGTCGCCATCATGGGATATCTAGCGGCACGTCTGAGAACGCGAAATACCTGACATATTCAATCATGAAGACGGCCCTTGAGAGGCAAAGTTAGAAAAATCGCTCTATAATAAAGAATATTGGTGTAAATAATCAATATAGTGAATTGGAAGTGGTCTGAATAAGTGGGTATGATCAGAGCGATTTCTACATCAAAGATTAAGAAGATTAGGGCGATTAGAAAGAACCGTAAGGAAAAGGATAAACGAACTGATCTTTTTGGATCAAACTCACGTGGAGAGCTCAAATTTCTTTTTCTTCTTGGCTTCCGGAGGCTATGGCTGCTCCAACTCCTGTATCTGCTTCAACCTTGGTTACGGCATTCATCAACCTTGGTTACGGCAGGGGTACATCTTCTTATTCGGTTTCGTGGGATCATTGAAAGATATTCAATAAAAAATTTTATATTATTTATTGGTTGTTTAACTATATTATATCTGGATTAGGAGCTAATTTTGAATTTGATTTGAAAAAAATTATTTCTTTGTCAACGTTGAGTCAATTAGGTCTTATGATAAGAACAATTGGATTAGGTTATTATGTCTTGTTTTTTTCATTTGTTCACGACACTTCGCGTCGTTCTCGATCGTGCCACTAGGAGTCGCATGATCGCGACTGTATCGAGCAGGGCTGGCGATCATGCAACTCCTAGCAGCGCAACCGAGAACGACGTGAAATACCGTGAGATAATCCATCGTGATGACACACCCCCCACGCGACAAGAAATAAAAACCCAAGTATACAACTGAGGGTCTCATCGGCATCCTGCACCATGAGACGCCCGCCCCCATTCTTATTTACAGTTAACTAATGCACCCGGCAATGCTTCGCTGTCGCAGTGCATTACACAAAACACGCCACTGGCAATGTGATTGTCAATCACGTTTTACGCTACGCTGTGCAAACCCTTTAATAGATGAAAATCTTACTAATAGATGAAAGATAACTATAGGTATGTTCTATGTCCTGGTTTGGACATAGTTGTCAATTATCCTAATGTTAAAACGTTCTTCCTCAAATTTGGCTACCCGTTCGATATGACACTCGTCTTGGAGAAATTTGATTTAATTGTCTGATATTCAAGTAATAATTCCGGCCGATATTTCACAATCAGAGGGGCAGAATACCTGAATGCAGTGAAGACGCGCTTAATCATTGACTGTGCAATGGTTTGCGTAGACTTCAGGGGCGCTTGAGCCGCCATAAACGAATAAATCCAACCTCAGTAACGTCCTCACATGTCCCATTTAATTCAAACCACTTTTCAACACCCCCATTACTAATAAGAACAAAGTGTGAAAATTTCAGCGAAATCGGTCGTGTATTTTTTGTGCCTGTATGCGACACATACACACAATCACTTTTATTTATATATAGATATAGACAGTTTTTCATTTTTGCGGTGTTTGAGGAGATTGAAATTTTCTTGAGTTCGAACATTAAAATAAAAATAAAAATAAATAAAAATGAAGATTGCAAATTGATCTTAGGATACTGTTGCGTCAGTCTAAGAATTCTCTGGCTTAAATTGCTGACAACAGAACGGAGGTAGTACGTGCGAAATGTTTTGAACGATAATAATTATAGATGACAACAGGCAAGTGTACCGTATGTACTTGACAGGAGTTACCTTGTCATTAGTTGACTATTACATTGGCAACGCAAGGTTCGTGGTTTTATATTGCATTGTAAACGATGTCACCCTACGGAAATTCTCACATGTACCCTACAGAAAGTGACTGAACCAAATAGAATTATTTGTAGTTTAAAATAATCAATAAAAGTAAATCAATCAATCTAAAAGTAATTGCTAGCCATTTTTTACAGAATACTTCAAATAAAATATAAAATTAAAAATTTCGTGGTAAATACAAATTTTGTGTGCAGAAGTTTCCCATATTGTTAAAGATTGATGTAAATTAAAAATATTTGAGACATGCCGGAAACACTTTATTTCAAACTGGAAAGCTGGGACACATTGGATTGGCTTCCATGTTTCACTTGCTAGAATCGATGGCTATCGTCTAAGAAAGTGTTACAAGGATTTCCGAAGTTCTTTGCAACGCGTTTACTCTTTCAATCGCCATGATTGGCACCTCCTCCGCCGGCGGACTTACGTAAAGGGCGTAGACGTCGCGGCGGTGGTCGGCGGACTGGCAGCGCGCGCGGGCGCGGAGGGCGTCGCGGCGGTGGGCGAGGGCGGCGGCGGCGGGGGCGGCGCGGGCGGCGGCGCGCGCGGCGGGGCGGGCGACCAGCGCGGGGCGGTCGCCTTCTGGGGGCAACGCCCACGCGCCGGCGGCGGCGGCGGCGGCAGCCGCTGCGAGAGGCACGAAAAAGAAGAGAGCGCTGCTATAGTGCGATTTTTCTAACTTTGCCTCTGAAGCTTCTAAGACAGGGCTGTCCGACTTTGAAGGGCTTGTGGCCAAATATCAAATTCTATTTCAATAGTTAAGCTGCGGGCCGCACCGTAATTTAAGATGGTTTTTACCCTAACAACTGAGATTATACTGAAACAAATATTAGATATGACTTTTATTCAACATAATTATAATTAATTATTAATATACATACAAGAGAATTAATATATCATTAAATAAAAATTAGAGGAATTGTGTAATTGTATTGTATTTGGTTGGTATAATAAAATTTTTCAAAGCTGTCGCGGGTTGCACAAAAAGATCCCGCGGGCCGCCAGTTGGACACCCCTGTCATAACCACGAAGGAATATCGCACGGAATTTCGCGCCTTTCTCGGTCCTGCCGCTATAAGTCGCATGATCGTAAGCACTGCTTGATACGGTTGCGATCATGCGATATCTGGCGGCATGACTGAGAAAGTCGTGAAATACCGTGGCCTATTCCGTCGTGAAGACGGGCTTTGAGACGCAAAGTTAGAAAAATCGCAGTATAGCGCTCAAAGAGGGACGCGGAGCGCTTCCATATTGTTCGTGATCCCAGACGTACTAGTAGTATAATTTTTTGTTGTGAATTATAAGTATAGTTGATTATAAGACTTATTGGAGAAAAATAATATAAACTGATTTTGTTTAAAATTTCTTTTTGATTTTTGATATGTAACAAATTGTGTTAAAAAACAAAAGCGTATTGTAAGCGACGAAGGTACACAGCTTGAAGCAAACGCTCATGCGTCTACGCCGCGGTTCGCGACCGCTTGTGGCATAATGTACTTTTTGAAGTAGGTAAATAAATACTTCTATACCACATACAGGTAGTGGAAGCTATATTTTAACCACCAATTCCCTCTGGGGAATACGGTTTGATTGGCAATTAGATTCATTACAATTCAATAGACTCATCAAAAATAATACATAAGAAACAATACATGACATAAAATACATAAATTAATGGTGCTACAGAATGGCACAGACTTTTCCGTATTAGTTTTCTACTTCTTTTGGTCTAGGCCAACTATTCGGACTTGTCACATACTCTTGCCAGCTGTCATCTACCGTCGCCTAAAGTACATTACATTCGTATTTTGACTTTTTCTCAATTTTTCGGTTTTCTAATAGTAAAACAGAAATATTATTTTAAGATTATTAAAGAACAGTAAAACTTCGTCCTAAGTGGCAATTTTCTTTCAAAGATTTGGAGCCGTTTTTAAGAAAATGGCGTTTAAGCGCTACTGTATATTCGAAATTTGAATGTCTTTTTCACAGAAAATATTTACGTTTCTAAAAACTTCATTTAACGTCATTCGAAGCACTTTAACTTACAAATACAATAGCATTTACAAATTGGTGGAAATGTGTATACGTATTGTTTAATTAATAATAAAATAAAAGCAGTAAAATCTAACCAACGCAGAATTGGAAGAACTATTTAAATCATCCAAAATAGTTACATGAATTAAGGTCAAAAGACTGGAGTTATTGGATCATCAAATTCAAATAAATGAAGAGAGAGCCGTTAAAAAGGAATACGTAGGTAGAATGGCTGATTGAAGAGATAGAGATAGGCCTGGAATAATGAGGTAGAGGAAGATTTGAGAAACCTAGATTTTAAAAGATGGCGAAGAAAAGCAGAAGTTTGAAGAAATTGGGCTGTTGTAGTAAAAGATGCCAAGGTAAAACTAAGGGTACCGGAGAGAGATAGAAGAAGAAGAAGAAGAAGAAGAGTAATTATCCATGCATAATGCGTGTAACTAATGTGGTCAAGGGAAGAAACGCATTATTTGAAACTATATCATTCGTAGTATTTCATTCATACTAATTGACTCATAGGAAAATACAAGAGAATCTGAACCTGTCACATTTATTTATTTAATTGTTTATTTATTTGAGGGGGAGTCCCGAACGAACACATCCGTACCTGCTGCTGCCGCCGCCGCCGTGACCGTGGCCCGGTCGATGGGCGCGCGCGTGTGCAGGAGCGGCCGCGAGCTCTCTCTGGTGACGCTCGGCGCCACCACGACCGTCGCCGTCCCCGCCCGCGAGCTTTCGCCCGCTCTCTGCGACGAAGACTCGCCGGAGCCCTTGGCGCGCCGCGCGCCGCCGCCCCCGCCGCCGCCGCCGCCACGCCGCCCTTCGCACCGCAACCAAAGAACGGTGAACTTATACTTCAGTTTTTCTTTCTTCGCTTTTGTGTGGGTATGGGGGGGAAGGTGTCATCAAAATGGAATATCTCACCATATTTCGCGTCGTTCTCGGTTGTGCCGCTAGGAGTACCATGACTGCGACTGTATCGAGCAGTGCTGGCGATCATGCGACTCCTAGCGGCACAACCGAAAACGACTCGAAATACCTCCATTTTGATGACACACCCCCACGCGCCAAGAAAGAAAAAAAACGAAGTGTAATAGATAAACATTATCCATATAATGTTATTTCCTTATAACTGGAAATGTGTTTGGTACAAAAAATAAAATTAATACGAATAGCATTCAATAATCAGAGAAACAAACTGGTCCGAAGAAATAAATGTTTATTTTTTCAAAACAAGACTGTTCCTACTATTCAATATAATCCCCACCAACATTTATGCCCTTGGCCCTGCGGCTTAACAACTTTTTATACCCGCTGCAAAGAACTTTTAATCTTGGTGTTTCAACCAATTTCACACAAATATATTTGACATCCTCTCCTCGTTATTCTAGAACTTCTTCCCACGTAATTCGTCTTTCAGTGGACGCATGTTCAACCAATGTGGAATCTTCAAGTGTATTCGTCATTTTCCAACTTAATTTTGAGGTAATAACACAACAATGATGATCGCCCAGATAGTCAAAGCTGATCCCAGTGATGCCAACTTAAATTCCTAAAATTACCAAATTTGTCCTTCGAACTGTTTTTTCTCCAGACGGATTTGTCTCTTTAATTATTGAATACCTTCGAATAAAACTATTCGATGTACTTGTATTTAGAATATACGTATCCCCCTCACACTTTTTTGATTGAATCCGGGCGCGTCAAGTGCTAAGGTCATTAGTCCCTTAAGTGTAGTGCATTCTCGTTGTTCGGAAGGTGGCGGAAATCTTCTCCCGCTGGATGGTGAGATCCGTCGCTGTCCTCCCGTAGGCTAACGGGATTTTCTCCAGCCAGGTATCTCCCACCAGCGGGGCACCACCCCAGCCGGGGCAAGCTCCAAGCTTTAGACCTAGTGTTTAGGCATGTGTGGTAATATAGTGCTTGTAAGTGGGAGTGCCAAATCCGCCAGTTCCATAGCACCTTATTGCAACTTTTTTCAGTGATTTTCTTTTTTTTTCTTTTTGGAAAAATGAAGAACTACAAATTATTTTATGTTCATTATGTTATTGTTTTCACGGTATCCATGATATGAAACCCAATATAAATATCGCAGTTATAAGAAATAAAACTGCAAATATTAGTAGTAAAAAATTAAATTAATATAAAACTATTGGATGTACTTGTATTTAGGGTAGATGTGTCCCTCGCGTCTCCCCAGCCAGAGATGGTCTTGGCACACATATTTTAAGCGGTCACTTAAACCTCAACCTCCTCTTAACGAAGATTAAAAGATTACATGGAGCATAATTGTTCTATTCGCATGAAATAAAATAGTATTTTATTAAAATCTTTTTAGTGACCTTAAATTACAAAATTCAACTTACATACGTATCTAAGATCACTTACCTTCTCACGGTTAGTGTCAAACTCACCCTCGACTTGTCACTTATTCTCTTATTTGAAAACCTCACTTTAGTGAAAACCTTTATAGTTTTAGTATATGTGCGATTGCACAAAACTTAGCCTGGTGGGAAACGTTTGTAGTTGTATTCGGTTTTAGCGTAGCAAACTAAATAAGAAACAGCTACAGTTAGCCATTTAAGCCAAATCACTGTCGACCAGTGTTATTTTACTGATACAAACATTTTATGTCATTTTTTTCTAATATTTTATAATTGTTTTCTTCTGGCGAGCGGGGACCCAATGGATAGACGCCCCTAAGCAACTGTTTATTTTGCTAGAAAGTAAATAGGGCCTATCATCGACATTACTCATCGCTTTCTCGTGGTTAACAAAGCCCGTTTAACCTAAAGACGCGTGTTCCCTGAAATGTAGGCAATTTGGCACGCACCTGTGTTCAAATATTGCATCGAAGAAGAATACCCTCTTAATTCCGCAGCAAAGGGTCCCCCCGGATAAGATGGTAAAAAGTTTCCCCTCAACCAAATGACATATGAGTAGTTACACTATAATTCTAACATAAAAAAAATTATTTGAAAGGTTTCTTTGCCCCCGTCCCACCACCCACATCCATCTACAGCCAGAAACGTATTTGTTTTTAAATTTCAATTGTGTTCGTCAACTTCACACTATTTTATCCGACTGAAAAAATATTATAAATAAGAAAACACTTTATACCATCAGAAAAATATTTTTTGATATTTTCCCAGGCCCAAATTCAAACTACAAAAAATTAGAAAAAATATTTTTACTGTGACTTCGAAGCCAGGAACAGGCTCAAAGAAAATCTCAAAAGTTCCTCTCAAAACACAAATTGTTATGAATTTGTTCAGATTTTTTCAATTACTGGGCTGCAGTTAAAAAATAAAAAAACATTTCCCGTCTTCAAATCACCTGGACTTTAAGTATACTTTGAGATTACAGACTGCAACAGTTCTTTGCATTTATTTGAGTGTATATTATACATTTGTATACATTGTTGTACAATCCAGTAATATTTAACTTTGGAATGTAGTTAAAAAATTATCATTTTAAAAGCTTTCTAATTCTTTATTTAAGTAGTCATACTCTACGGAAAGACGATAATGTGGGCGATTTATAAGAAACCATCGACACAAAACCTTAAGTGTGATACTGGGGGATAGAGAATTACACCCCATCTTACATCAAATATATTTTAGAGGAAAAAAATAGAAGTTGATAGTTTATGACATACAGATGAGTGTGGGTGGTGGAATGAGGGTTCAGAAACCTTTCAAAAATATTATTTTTATTTTAGAATTGTAGTGTATCTACTCATGTCATTTGGTTGCGGGGAACATTTTACCATCTTATCCGGGGGACCTTTTCTTTTAAAGAAGTTTCTCTGAGCGGACGCGGCAAACGTTCCGATACGCCACTCATTATCTCGCTTCTTTTGTGTTTATTTTCAAAATTATTTTCAGCAAAATGGCTTTTGGTTTCAAGAAGATGAATCAGTTACTTTCATTTTAACTAGGACTTATGTGACGGTTCAATTGTTGCCTATCCTCAATCGAAAGGCTCTATACGACTTCAAATTTAGTGACTCATACACTCCATTTAGAGTATAGAGCAACCAAAAAATACATAACTAACAAATTTTCTTGTTACCCTAACGTATAATATGTCATTAATTAAAAATAAATAACTAAATAAATAATACACTATGAGAAAGTCACATGCCCATCGTCATTAACCGAAAACCCGTTATCGTGAAATTTGATTTATTTATTCAATTAATGATTTTTTATTTACTTTTGTCAGACCCAAAATCTTTGTTCCACTGAAGTGACAGTATTCCAATCATGGTTGTATCGCTTTTTTACTTTCTCGCCTTACGAATACTTCGAAAGAAGAGAAAGTTATATTATTCGCCAGAAAACTGTGAATTTTCGCCAGAAAAACTCTCATTGTCTGGTGAAGAAATAGTCGATAAACCCGTTGCTAAATTTAGAAAAAAAAATCCTCTAACTCATGGTGTAGCCAGAATCCATGTTTTTCCTCGTGTGTGTTCCGAATCCGTTTCCCCAAAGTAAGGTTGATGACCCGAATCACTGGAACGACTGTTCGAGATGAGCCCTTTCTTTTAAAGAAGTTTCTCTGAGCCGACGCGGCAAACGTTCCGTCTGAGACGGAGCGCTCAGAAAACTGGAACTGAACTTAAACGGCTTCGCTCACAGATTTGGCTGATTCTCGGAGTGAATGTAATCGCTCCCTGATGACTACTCGAACGAACCAATGGTGCAGTGATTGTATTGGATGAATTTGGGAGGAAAGAATGAAAACAAAGGAACAACAGAATCAATATGTTTGGAAAATAACAATCTTTGTACACTCGTATAATATGCGCGATGTATTATAATGTACTAGAATTAAATTGTCATTAATTTTTGTGTATTGTAACATTCGTTATAAATATTGATTGCAGTTATAATGATAAGTTTCATTTGTATTATAATTAGCAAAAACAATGCTTCACTTTCTGATACAATGACGGAAAAGCCTAATCTACTTATGGGCTAATTCTTTTAGCAAAGGAGACTGGTTGGCGAAGAAGGACATAAATTGAGATTGATAAATTATCTCATAGTGACTCAACGAAAGAGTTAAACACTTAAAATTGAATTTCCCTACATTAATAACTATTTAGACGATAAGATAAGTTTCAATAGAATAGTTTTATGTTCTTTCTGATAGAACATATTACATTTTGGGCTAATAATGAATTTGACAAATTATTAATCGCGTAACAAGGCTACGGATAGGAAACAACACTATCCTGTCAAAATATGTTCACATTCGTCATGAGTACTCACTCTAACTCGTGAGTTAACAGGAGTGTGCCTATGAAAAATGTATATAAATGTAATAGTAATAAACGGACATGCAAGCAGTCCATTCATTTTATTCAAGGCTGAGGTTGTTGAAAAACTAATATCTTACGAAAAATATAAGCCTATTAAGAAAGGCATTCTTCTTTTATTGTTCTGGCTTATTTCTAGTCTTTATAATTCACAGTATTGATAATAATAAAGATTGTGCAGTGACATTCTTTACAAAGTGATGTGTACTGCAAAACAACTTTTTCAATGAATTTATTCTGAAAAGAACTACTTTATAAAAGCATATTATGATGAGCTTGTACTATTGCTTCTCATAACAGATATTATTTTTAAAACTTCTTTAGTATTATATTCAGACGCAGCAACTTCTAAAAGCACAAAGCTTTAAACTGTCCCCAGTGGTCGACCAACATGTTGCAGAGGGGTGTAGAGTCAACAGATTCAGTTAATAAATGTATTAAAAATTCAGATTTATTTCATTTTTAAAACTATTTTAATTAATTATATTTAAAAATTACTTAATAAAAAATAACATACACACAAATTTCCAAAATATCACGAAACTTGAATTTGAGTTTTAGGTTGAAGGATATTTAAAACTTATTTTTCAAAATAAGTCTCCATTCATTAACCATTAAATTCAATCTCTGAAAATGTATTTCATAAACAAGGCAATCAATTCTGGAAATGAGGTATGTTTAATAGAAAAGGGTAGTTCGCGAGAAAATTTAGTTTTCTTGGGAAACAAACAACCTATACCTCACTTACCATTTGAGGCTTTTTCCAGGATGTAAACCAGAAAGTTTACTTTCTTATAAAATAAGACACTTTGTCTCTGATACAACTAAGCGGAAATATTCTCACCTTTAGAACTTGATCCACTTTCACTTTTCCAATCATCCTCGTCATCAAAGTCTTCACGAGACCCCTACAAATATATCACTTATTTTAAATTAGTCTGCTTTTCATTTAGATCCTATTAATGTTTCAGTAAATAACCAACACATACTACATTATAGATTGTGTAATCACGATACTAACAATATTAATGTGTGGATATTCTGTTGCCACGTGAATAGGTATTCCCAGACATATTACAATAATTATTCCAATGATGATTTCCTTGATAAAATGAGGTGATGTTGGAAAACTCCATTCAAAAGTTGTTGATAGAGGAGCTCCATCCATATTTTTACAAAATCCTTTTTCGTAATTTCAACGTGTTGGTTCGTCCTTGATCTCTCCAGATTGTCCATTACAATCGAGATTTGTTCCATTTATTCCTATGATTTGGTTCATGGAAAAGGTTAACGACAATCAGTCCACATTTGCGTTCACTATTTTGCAAATGAAACAAATGAAAAATGACACAAGTGCGCTGCATTCAAAGCATTTGCGAATTAATACAATGTAAAATACCAATCTTGTCGTAATCAATTGTTTATTCCATTTATTCAGACACGGTACACATCAACATTAATGAGCAGTATCGTTCCATCTCTATGTGCAGCATCCTCTAGGCAAGCAGGACGTCCACCCTTTGACAAATTATAAAATCAAGGTACCTGATTATTGTTGAGCACGAAAGACATTAAACAACTTGATCACGCCTTAACTTTAGACACATATACCACTTCGTAGGAAAAAAGTTACTTTAGTTATTATTTCAATTTTTTTGGAAAGTAATATACTCATATTTCAGGGTTTTTTTCTTGAAAACATCTTTTACTTTCAAGATGTTTGTTTATTTATTTGTTTATTTATTTATTTACGCCAAAAACACTTTAAAACTGTGTGTGACGATTATTGGATTAATGGATTATGATTTTTAAATAACGCACAATGTAATGATGAAGATATTAACTATTCTTTATTATAAAGTCGACTCTGGTTACAGAGAACTCATGTGTAGTGAACATTTGATTATAGTGATCTAAAGTCACTGGTGCATTTGAATGGATGTTACCGTTATACACATGGGAAAGGTTAGGCAAAGCGTCGATCTACATATTATCGATAATATAGTTTCATATAATTAGTATTAATTTTCATAGATCTAACGTGTTTATATGATTTCTAAGGAGGCTGTATAAAATATTACATGCTTTAATCGCAATTTGAAATTTCAGAATCGTAACTGTAAAGGAAATGATAGATTAACATTCATTTTAATTTACAACATTAACAAATTTAGATTAAGGTGACATTTACAGACTTTATGATTAGCAATATTGTTACATCAATAACCAATAAATTTTGGCCTAGAAATGTACATTCTTACGCTTTGTGAAAAATATGTACACTATTTAAAAAATGGATTTTTTTTTAAAAAAAGCAATTTTGACTATACACACTCGTAACTTGAAATTTCCATTTTCACACGAAAATTCGTTCTTTGCGTGAAAATGTATAGTTTGTGTAATATTTTGGGTCAACAAACTGGAAAATCGAAGATTACGTATTTTGGGAATTTAGGTGTGAAAAAACCTGCACTTTTGAATTTGGGCGTACAGACATTGGTATATTAATGCAAATGATACTAGGCTCAACGCAAAAAACCTTTTCTTTGAACTATTTACTATTAGGGGATTATTTTCTTATATTAGAATGGGTTTTCACGTAAGATTTCAATTTTTTTATAAGTCCATTTAAAGTGCTCTGAAATTTTACTAATTTTGGGTATAAATAAAAACAAGGTCAAAAGTCAACCTTATGCCCTAAATATGATGTTTCTAGCTTTTTTTACATCACATTGAACAAGTAAAAAAATTTGTAGACCAATCGGAAGGGTTTTTCGACCAATTTCATGTGAAATACTCATATTTCAAATACAAGTATTTGCCTAACCCTATCTAGATGATTGGTGAATTCTCCACATTAGCTATAGTGATCACAGGAAATACAACTTCTATGAAAATTAACTTTGCCTAAGGCCGTCAATTCCAATAACGCTAATAATTTTCAGATGGACGGTCTCCTGAGTTATTTTTGCTGCATTTATGGCGAATGAACGAGATTGAAGAATTGTACCTCTGAGGAAATTTTCAGCTCGCCCATGACAATTCTGTCGATCCTGGAGACTTCACCGATAAGAGATAAAAACTAGTGAAATCCCATCTGGGAAGGTCATTGTTCCTGCTGTGAAAGGGTCTTCCAGATCAGAAGAAAACGAATATGATAAAGAGGATACAAATGAAGAAAGGGTTCCAACAAGCATACATTCAAGGGCGTCAAGACTACTTAAAATATTTTGAAACTGGAAATTGTAGAATCCAGGAAGCACGGGCTCTGGAAAGGAATTGCAAAAAATATTAATAAAAATCTGCGCATATTAATAAAATAAAGTAGCTGTTAAATAAATAAAATAAGGTTCACTATACACGGAGTCGTCTATATTTTGTAATTCTCCTCAATGTGTCATTACCGATGTTTATTTGAAAATAATGTTCAGAGTTCGTTAAGGTAATTGTAAGAATGATAATTTTTAAATGTAGCGATTTGTCAAATGAGATGCTCATGAAAAATTTAAAATGTTGAAATTATTTTGCGATAATTAATAAAAGTAATTATGATTCGTTAACTTTATAGAGTGAGTCAAAACTGAAACATCTAAAAGGAAATATTAATTAAAATAAATTTACGAAGTAATCCGAGAGTAACTGTTGGCTTGTTTAATTGTAGAACATTAAACTTTGTTAACATAAAACTATTAATCATCTATTTGTGTAATTGGCAGTTCATTAAACATGGCCTTTTGATGTTTGACGCAATGCTGATTAACTTATGTTTCCAATTATTCAAAAGTGCGTTTTGAAAATACTCGTATGTGTAATATGAGATCATTTTCCGAGAGGTCATGGAGTCCTGTGATCTCTTGGAAATACCAAACACCGAGTCTTAAAAAATGTTGACTGTCTGTCCTACTTCTAGGGCAGCATTATACCAATTCTCATTATTGAACTTTATTTGTTATTGTAGAGATCATTGGCTGTCACCGTCCTTATCATTCCGTCCAGCGCACCATCTAGCGGCCACGAGCGCCACTAGCTGGTCAGGAGGTGGCGTCACCTAGCAGCTCGCGCGGCAACTGTTTCGGGAGCGGGCGACAGCGGCGCCCCGCCAGCGGAAAGTCCCGTGTCGGCATGCGCCGTGAAGCAACGCGGCGCGAGCCTCCAGCGAGTTGAGTGTGTAACGTGTTGCTCGTTCCTCGGGAGTGCCACACCCCCCGGCGGTGCAGCAGCGGCAGGCCATTCGCGAGCACGCAGGTTCGCGGTCCACGCGGAACTCGGCACCGTGCGAGAACCTTGGGCCGGCGCACGGTATGGGACTTGTGGGCTTGGAGTAAAAAGGCTCGGCCGACGCGGAGGGTCGCTCGCCGGAGTGTTTTTTTTTTAGAAGGCCGCGCGCGTGCCCGCCGTCTCGCGCGCCGCGTGCCTCTACAGCTGTCGCCTGTTTTTTTGTCGACTGTGTAATCGTAACCCGGTACTTATGCGTGCAGAGTAATGCGAGTTCAGTGATCGTGCGTCGCATGGAAGTGCATTGTGTCTTCTAAGTAATTTTGCAGCATAGCAATGACTGAAAAAAATCACTTCGCTGCGTTACAAGAAATCCGTTGTTGGAGTATAGAGGATGTCACTTACGCGCTAAACAATGTAAGTAACATTGTTTTCTTTTTTGACATTTATTTGGAACGTGCATTGATGGCTTTACAGGGTGTCATTGTAATAGTAGAAATAGCTGCAATATGTCAGTGACAGTATGTTTATTAAATGTTCGATATATTTTTGTAGTTTGGTTTGACTTTTAAATCAATTGCCTTGCTACTTGAAACAGAAAATTAAGCTTAGTTTTGTCTGTTACTTTTCTTTTTCCGTGTTCTTCGCCGCCCATCCGTCTGTTGTCAGACTGTTGTGTTATGATATCAGAAGGGAAGCTCCTATCTGCTTTCCGGCTTCGCTGACAAGCATGGTAATACGCCGCATAATGCATGTGGCGGTGAATCACATTGGACGATTGAGAGATTATCCCGAATAGTCCCATCCTTTGACGCGAACTTCCCTGGAATAATCGAAAGCGCCCTAAAAGAAGTTGCTTCATGACGTTGTCAAGAGCACCCGGTGTTGCACTCGTTACCTAACATTTTCTTCTAGTGCTCAAACCTGTTCTTCAACCCGGAATCGACCCGTAAGCGTGCAATTGCATCACGTAATAAAGTGGAAACGAAGAAGAAGACAGCGCCTAGTCTCCTTTGTCGTTTGTCCGCCCGTGGGTTGTTTGCATGTGAACGTTCCACGGTCCACTTTCCCGATCCGCAGAACCGGGCGACTTCTTCCCGCTTCTCCGACTCAAAACTTCCCGAGAGGGCTGCAGCGCAGCAGTGTGCTGAATACTAAGTCACTGTCGTCGTGTATGCCGCTGGCTCGGAGTAATCAACAGCTTCCGCTGAGGCCCAGCACAGATGTTCTCTGATGCGTCGGGCATTCTTCAACTGTACGTGTGCATTGCCCGAGCCTTAAGTGACCCTTCACATACACACAGAGAACTCATTCAGAACTGTTAACGAGAACTCGAGGGACGTGCCGAGGAAGCGTACACTATCGACTTCACAGGACTTTAGAACGGGAATTTATGCTCGTATGTCACTTTAGGATCTTGTATTTTCGTTGTAAATTTCATTATTTCCTTTTTGTTGTAAAAAAGTCGATTGAGCATACGGATACAATTTACTGCTTATTACAATACTGATGTTTGTGTTTGTTTAATAGAAGACTTATCAGTCATTAAGTGAAAACTAGTGCGAGAACAATGCCAGGAAATAATTTTTATTTCTTTCACCTCATAAAAAGGAGACGTTACTCGTCGAATTCTACTTCAGTTAGTATCAGCAGTATTAATAAGTGTGCACATTTGGAAATTATTAATGATAAATGTTTCGTAGAATTATCTTACCACAAATTAGAAACCAATGAAACTCTTTTTAACACATGGGTAGGGGAAAAATACTGTTCCTTCTTGAAGGTAGGTAGCTCTAAATGGAAGTATCTCAATATTATAAACGTTTTTTAATACTGAGAGAGAATCTGAAACTTTTTTGCATAGTAATATTTTTTGGAAGTAATACTGTTTATCTTTATGATCCTTTGCCTGTGTCAGATGGGTTCACCAGATGTATCAATTCAATAGGTAATAAAATTTGAGAAATTCTACACGATTATTTTAAATAACCATTTTTTAACTCAGGAAACGAAATGTGAGTTAGCTGATGATCTAGAACCTCACATTTTTTTCAATGTGTCTGAGAAAAATAACTTACGCCGTATTACAATGTTTTCTGCATGCGTTAAACTGAGATTACTACCTAAAAATGTAATTATCATTTGCTTGCCTAACACAAATACATTGTATTTTATTAGTAACTAAATAAACGCAGAAGCAAAGGTAAATAAAATTAAAAGTAGTAGTACAGCTAAATAAAAGCAACTCAATGAGCAGCCTCACTTTGTTGAAAAATAGTTACATAATCACGTTAATACACAGTGAACCTAGAAATAAAAATATTAAGGTTTTACTTTAATACTTCTTTTTGTTAAAAAAATAAATGTTTCTTAATTACTCCTACATAAATTTGCTATCATTTTATTTTCAATGCATCGTGTTACTCCTAAGAAATCGTTCTGGTTTTGAAAAAGAGTCAACCAGTTTGAAATCCAGTCATAGTTTTCATACGCATTCTGCTGATAGCATGAAAAGAAAACAAAGCTGAGCTTCGTGGTCTACATCGACGTAGTTAAATCTTATCGAGCACACTGTGCAAGAAAATGAAATCATTTGTCCTTTGTTAAAACTGGAATGACAAAAAACCCTGACAAATTATAAATTCGTGTTGGAATGACTTTCCTGTGTTGCAATAATCCATTTCGTATCTCGCAATAAAAATTTACAATGTCCTTTGGAAATGAAATTTGAATGCTTAAGATTTTTTCAAGTACAATTGAGAAATGATGTACTAAAACTTGCCATTTCTAATTTTAAAATAACTCAAAATAATGATATGGAACTGATAATAAATTAATTGTATAAAATATAAAAATAATTAATTGAACCGAAAAATTAAAATTACTAATCTGAATAATTCATCAATAAACTAAATACCCGACGTAAATAATGTGATACTAATACATTTCAAACAAACACAAATACAATATTACATGAAATAGGTAAAATAACGAACCCTGGGTAAAAATGGAAGTAATAACACGTTAATCATAACCAAATTGTATCAATATAAACTCCTTAAATTAGCTTAATAAAAATAGGAGCACTCAATTCTCAACTTAAACATTGCAATTCAAAAATGATACAAAGGTTGTACAAATACATGAATCAAACAATAATACAAAGAATTGCAATGGCACAATACAAAGAAAATTGGCATGGAACAAACTATTTAAACTAGCGTAACTAAAATAGAGAAAATTTAAGCAAATATCAAACAACGCTATAACACGTGGGTTGATAAGTGAAATTAGTAATAAAATAAAAAAAATGAACGTAAAATTATGGAAAGAATAGCCCCTAGAAGCAAAGGTAAACGATTGCGATTCAAATGCACGGCTTAAATGTGGTTGAATCTCCGGAAGACCTCATTTTTTCGGTGCAAACTTAAATCAACATGACACATTCGTATTATTGCGATATGCATCGGGTAATTCTAGGAATGTTGGCAACGCCAATTGTCCAACTCCAAACGAAACGAAAATACCGTGTGTTACTTGTAGGTAGATACGCCTGTGCGACAGTGAACTTCTTACTTTCCGATATTCGTACGTGTACGGAGTAATACGAACAGGGAACGTTATGGAATGCTGCGCGGAAAAACGGCGAATTTTCGGCAGAAAAAATTCATTGCCGGGCCCTGATATCGAAAAAGTGCATAAATCCAGATGCTAAATTAAGAAAAAAAATACCATAACACATGTGTAGCCAGAATCCCTCTTTTGTGGGTCTTTGTTACAGAAAAACTAATTGAAAGAAAAGTCCGTCCGTCCGTCCGTCCGTCCGTCCGTCCGTCCGTCCGTCCGTCTGTGAACACTACTAGCACCTGAACCATATGTAGGATTTTTTGAAATTGAAGAAATCTCTGTCGATCTGGCTCAAGTCGAAGCTTTGAGATTTTGAAAAATATTTTATAAAATTTGGGGATAGCTTTACATAAAGTTCCGCGGATATTTTCAAAATTTTCTCAAAACGGCTCCAAATTTTTTTCTTTAAATTTCTTGTAAGAATAAAGAATGATTAAGGTGGCATGTAAGTACTAATTTCACGGTTAACTCTGAATTTTTCAAAATTGCAAATTTTTCAATTTTCTTCAGCCTCTTCCTACAACTACAAAATTAAAGATAGAGATTTTTCCTTCAAATTAAATTTTCTCTCCATAATGAGTTCTTTCATTACGGTCACTGCACATTTTTCTGAAAATTTTAGTAGTTTTCGCGCAATGTTGCTTGCAATATGAGCAATTTTAAAAAATTACAAAAACACGATTTTCTCCAAAACTGCTCCAAATTTTTTTCTTTAAACTATTGGTAAGTGCCTAATGTATTCTATGAGATGACATAAACGCCATGCTTTATTCTTTTGTTTTTTCAAAAATTACAAAAAGGTATTTTTTGATTTGTTTCTCACGTCGTTAATATTTGCATTACCGGCGGTTTGTTCACAGTATTATATTTATAAGTACAGGTTCTTCAATAATGTCAAGTAAAGTTTCTCGAAAACTTAACCGTTTTCTGTGAAAACGAGCTCAAATTCCGCATTCAGAAATTCCGACCATTCAGAGCATTTTCAGAAACGCTCAAACGCCATTTTCTCAAAATTGCACATTTACAGCAATTTGTAAACACTATTGTATTTGTGAGTTGATGTACTTCAAATGACTTCTATCATTAGGACATCGAAAAATTAATGAAATGTCAAAAAAAATGTACTTTGTGCAGGCGATAGATGGCAGCTGGCAATGAGAATGTGGGAAGTCTGAAAAATTTACCGAAACCAAAGGAAATAGAATACTAATACGGAAAAGTCTGTGCTATTCTGTAACACCACAAGTTCTTAGTTGCTTTTTGTTCCCATTTAAAGACGACCAGAACAGATTCATAGGCATGCGCAAAGGAGGGGCCAGTGGGCAGTGAGAAATTTGAAAGGGACCCCCGTAGCCTTAGGTATTAATTAAACATTTTATTTCCGTATAATATTGAATCTCTGATTTTCCATTACATTACATACAAATTATTGAATGTATTGATTGTATTATAATTGATTATGGCAGTAATTGCATGAGAGGAACTATGTTGATTTGATCTTGGAAGATTCTTTTTACCTAAAGAAAGTCCCTGACAGGACTGCAACTAAACCTGTAACATTTTCAGATAAAATAATACCACCTTTAATGTAACCTGATATAAATAGAGAACTTATTCTTAATAAAATGGTACTAAGTAATGGAATTCTGTAACCTGAGTTCACAGTCATGTTAATCATGTTCGTAATATGACAATCATGAACATTTTATGTATCAAATTTCTGTGCCTAATCCAAACTCACCTCGAAATATTTTCAAATTAAATTATAGATTGAAGTTTCCAATATTTTTCCTTATACCTGTAATTTTCCTTCGTTCTAATAGTGATCTAAATCAAGTCATTAGCATGGACGTGTATATTAAGAAGTCTTAACATATTTGAAGTACTGGCTTGATCCGCTGCGTTTGTGCAATGTGCGGTTCAAATGAGTGCATTTACTTCTAGTAAGAAAAATTGCGTTATCATTTGCACGTGAAATCAGAAAGCTTCGCAAGCAAAAGATGAAATGTAAATGAGGATACGCCGTAAACCTAATGGTCGTACTTTTAGTTAAGTTTGTGTGGTCAGCAGAATACAGTGTTTGTACATCATGTTAGTCTTCCTTACGACAATAAACATTGCAGGATCAAATGGTCATTGACCTCCTGAGGAGCAGTTCTTCAGCCACGCATAAGCATTTCTCTTTGTCAATATTTGTTTTAAACAAAATGTGTATTTTAAACAAGACGTGCATTAGATTTATACGATTTATTCAATTTCCATTCACCACATCCTTTTCATGTACCATAAACAATGGTGAAGTTTCGGATGCATTTGATATTTTATCACCCAAGAATTAATATTGAAGGAGTTCCCTCATAGAATGTAGATTCATTTACATTCTTTGTAGATAGATATACCTGAGCAAAATATATCACGCTTTTCGTCAATATACATTCTTTTACTTTTGTAAAAGATATATTTAATTTAATTTGAGTTATTATACGTGGATACGAAAGTTAAATGTAGAGATGATAAGGTAAATCACGTACAATAAATTCTACAAGAGAGTCTGAACTGCTTTCTAGAAACTTTGTTTGTTTGTTGTTTTTTTTCAATGTTTAAAGAATATTTTCATAGAACCTGGTTATGGAATCAGGAAAGTCAACTGACAGTTGTACTGATTCATCAGACTGACAAGGCAGCATTGACAGAGACAATGAGGGTGAAGCAGTGACGGTAGCAGTGGCAAAAACGGAAACAGCGATCGAGACAGTGAAAACACCAACAGTGGCCAAGACAGAGACAGCTGTCGTGACAATGACTAGAAGGGGGCTCAGATATGTAGTTGCCTCTTCTAGTTCTAGACTGTGCACGCCTAAAAGTCTAACAAATAAGTAATTCAGGTATTTACATCGTTATGAATTTGTTCGTTGGAGATTTACATCCTTATACTTCGGTTTTTCTTTCTTGGCGCGTGGGGATGTGACATCAAAATGGTATTTCATCTCATGGTATTTCACGTCGTTCTCAGTTGTGCCGCTAGGAGTTGCATGATCGCGACTGTATCGAGCAGTGCTGGCGATCATGCGATTCCTAGCGGCACAACCGAGAACGACGCGAAATACCGTGATATATTCCATTTTAATGATACACCCTCACGCGCCAAGTAGAAAAAACCGAAGTATATGGAGTAACATGCGTCCGTCTGTCGGGCACTCACGGTTACTTATGGTCCACCAATCGAAGTAAGTAAGGTATCATTCGACGGGTCTTTTTCTCCCGATGGGGAAATCATCATTTTTTGCGGATCCATTGTGAAGAGTCTAAGAAATTTCTGTTAAGAAAGTGTTTGTTTTTTAAGCAAGAAAATCACATTGTAGCTTACGGCACCTATAGAGGTGATCAGTCGCTCGTTTGATTCCTCTCGATAAGACAAATCCATTAACACAATTCGTAGGCGGTTCCTTCTGCGATATTCTGTAATAATTGTAGATATAAACTTGTCTTGATGTTTTCAATGCACCTACGAGTATATCGGTAAACTGTTGTGAATTACTATACTACATTTACATGAATCGTTACGCGATTCGTCAAATTGACGATAATTAAATTTAATTGTGTAACGAATTATCGAAAACTTTTCATGGAGAAATTAAGCTCCTAAACGCGTTTTGGGGAGTTTTAAAGCCACCTACGAAGGTGAACATATACGTTTGCTCTTGATAAGACTAATCGATGGCTCTATTTTTAGCACGATCTTCCTGAAATATTATGGGAGAATTCTACAAATACGTTTTCGATAGTTTTATGCCACCAACAGAGCTGAAACGTTATGAATTGTTGTATTACCTCTCTTTTTCTTTCAAAATGAATCCTTAGAACCTGATTCATTATACTGACGATATATAGTTAAACCTACTAATACAATGAAACACATTTTTTTTAAAAAGGTACTTCTATCGGTTCTTTTTCAAGTAACTCTCTGTTTCTGAGAGCAGACGCGCCAGAAAAATTTTTATCTTTTAATTTAATTGTATTTGTATTGTATTGTAGTAGTGAACTTACATAGCTCACATAAAAATTGTGAACATGAATACACCCGCTGCCGGAGGCGCTAGGTTAAGCTAGTGGGGAGTAAGCGAGTTGTGATTTGCACAATATCATTGCAGCGTTGTAACAAAACTTCCCAAACTTTTTATTTGACCCTACTGTGCGTTGAAGCTCTAAACATTCATGTCGCTACCGTGTCCATCAGCCAGATCATCGCCTTTCCACTGCGGCGGCCACAAACCGCTCCAGTACGCCGGGCACGGCGGCTGTCGTGTGCGCTGCCCCCACGTAAGGACGTGAGAGCTGCCGAGCGCGTCGTCGCGGCCTTTTCACCTGTTCCACCGCCCGCCCCACTCCCCACACGGCCATTGCCGATGGCTTTCTATGGGGACTGGTTACATTAAGAGTAGAAGTCGCTGTCTGAATTTCAAAATGGGTTACTAGTCTTTCCCTTCAGAGATGTTTTCTCATGGCGGTAATTATAGTCATTAAGATGTGAATTGTTGGAAAGAATACAATGAGAAAGAACGCATAACATCTCAAACGTTACCCATTTATATGTCATTTAGAACTTTATATATCTCGTACGAAATATGTACGATTATTAGCCATCATCTTAATTTTACTGCGTTACTACTAATAATTTTGCTTCAAGCTTATAATATATTACTTTCTGGAGTTATATTGAAAATGACATACTAATTTGAAGTTGCAATCCTTTTTAATACAGGATTGAGGTTGCGCTCTGATGGAAGCGGATTCCCCGATATAATTTGTCACTATATCTGAGGTTTGTTAGCTTGGTATAATCCAGGGTTCAGAAAATTACTAGTTAAGTCCAACTCGCCAAAATGAATTCATTCAATCACTTCAGCATTTACTGTTTTTCTCCCCACATCTAGTAGAGTATTACTTGCTAAAATGCTATTTCGTGTGAAAAGACATTCATTGTATAATTCATTATGTTTCGTGCGTTGCATCTACTTGTTTACCGTTTTACTCATTCAACTTCTTTATTAATCGTTCCGTAACTTCTAAATCAGCTAGTGTCATCTTTATATTGAGAGGTGAAGTGGAATTAATACCCAGCCTTTCTGCACCGGACATGCTAAAGAATGCAAAACAATGTTGTGAATTTTATGCGATGCATTGTTTCACTGAGAACCACACCTGCTGATGCATTACCATGAAGAAAAGGTCGTGTTGGTGACGTCATCGCCTGCTCCGTCAAGTGTGAATGACACACTACCTTTCCAAAGCTCTGCGCCTATGCAAATGGCTACAAGAAGTGTCGCTCCATTAGTGCGTAGAATTTTAACTACTCTTGAAAGCAGTGCCAATAAGTCTTCTATCGTGTTTTACAACCGAGATATTTCATTTCGTGAACACTTCAATCTGAATGATCTCTCTCAAATAATAGACTCAATAAGCTCTAGCTTAGATCATCAAAAATACTAAAAAAAACATGGGATTTTGTAGTACAGCATAGGGTGAAAAAAGGTAATGGAACGTTGATATAACAAAAATGTTGCTGATATTTGAATATTTAAACAAGTATTTTTTGCCAGTTGTTACATCTTACAAACTATCAGATTTGTTTTTTATAATTCTTCAAAAAAGCTTAACTTAAAATAAGTATCAATTCGAGAATGGTCAGGCTACCTGAGCATTAGATTACTTAATTACCTTAAACATTGTCATGGAAGTTACATGCTATTAAATGGTCCTTAAAATTACGAAATAGCCATTTCCATTAAGTTTACAATTTTCTAGACTTATCAGGCCCGCATTTAAAGTGCTAATATTTCAATGACTGTCACCACCTTGTCACCAATTTTGGATGCGTTTACGTTCGGAAATATGTTTCGCAGACGTAAAAATACCAAGTTGTAACCTTATTACTGAGTAACAAATGTATTTTAGCCAGGAGACCCGGGTTCGAATCCTCGACGGGGTGACAATTCCTTGAACAAATTTAATAATTTATTGATGATATTTTCTCCAAAGTTAATACTCATAACAATCTCAGAAGTGTTATCGAAACTCCAGAAAATATCCCAGGGTATTGCTTAGGGAAGTAAGGCGTCAATGACATTGAAGTTATTTTTGCTCATATATATCTGAACTTATGGAAAGGATAACGATGATAGAAAGACCTTGCCCTTATGCATGTAGGGGCAAGAAGATAATAGCAATCTTTCTTCTCACAGAATACCCAATTCCTGCAAACTGCAGCGATTTGTGTTGGTTTATCATACTCGTGGAGGTTCACTTTGAAAATGTTTGTAATATTAATACAACCAATAGTAAAATCACGAAATGTATTTTAAGTGAGCTTTCTACTTGCTTAACTAGAAATCAGTAGGCTACTAACATTTTGCTTCATGGTTGTGTATGCAAATGAAAGTCATACGATAACATATCGGATATTTTTAGGAAAGTTTCAAACTTAATGAGGACATGATTTCAATGTATGATTCAGCATCGACTCATACCAATATGTGAACGGATAATTTGTGATCTAGATGACTTGTATTATTGTAGAACCTGACATATTTCTTAAGAATAAAGCGAAAAATTAAAATAATTGAGATATGGATATGGTTTCTTAAGAGGGTATTTAAAAAATCTCACACAACTTCCAAATATCTGTTTTATCAACGAGAATTAGAAACTTATAAACTGCGCGATTAGACTCTCTGTATCGCATTCCGGTGATTAAGTTTTAAATATTATTCTTATTAGAAATACAAGGATGGTTTCTTCACTATTCCCATTTTTTATCATTTCAATATTTTGAAAGTATTCGAATACGAAAAAGGGTGACACTATTTGTTTCGTAAACAAGAGAAATAAAGTACAAAAGGGCCTCTGAGTACAGCTTTCGTGGATAGGGATGGCAAAAAAAATCTATGTTTTTAAAACATCTGGAATATTGATGGAAAATTGATTAGAAACGAATACTGATTAAGGGTGATAGGGTGTATTAAGGCAGAATATACTTTAACCCAATATTTACATATTAGTATACGTAGACCTATTAAATTCAGGATGTTTTACTTGGAATGAAAGTGAATAAATGGGATAATAGCAAAACATCATATCCTTTATTTTTTATTTCCTTCTTTATATTCGATAAACATTATATTAAAATATTACTTATACGTGACCGAAGAATAAAACACACCGGTATTTCATCTAAGGACTCTAATAAAAAATAGAGGCAAGCTGGAAACATATCATCTATTTTATCATATTTAAAATATCGATATTTTAAACATCGATGTTTACATCGACATCGAAAACCTTTTGGTGATGAAACGAAATATTGATGTATCGATGTTTTGATAAAATTTGCCATCAGTAGGGAGTTTTTGCATGCGGACAGCACTATCGATCTTCTGCGCATGCGCAGTTCAAGTTTCGCGTCACTTGTGCATCTGCGCATGCGTAGAACATCGATAGTACTGTCCGCTATGGCGTGCAAAAACTCTCTACTATGGTGCGATTTTTCTAACTCCGCCCCTCAAACCCCTAGGCCACGATGGAATATCACATAGCTTTCAGTCATGCCGCTAGAAGGCGCATGTTCGCAAGCATTGCTTGATACGGTCGCGATCATTCGGTATCTGGCGGCACGACTCTGAACGTCGCGAAATACCGTGACATATTCCATCGTGATGCTGGACCTTGAGGGGCCAAGTTAGAAAAATCGCAGTATATTCGTGGCTTCTCTCAGCGCCAGCGATTGGAAGCTCTCGTCAGCGAGCCGGTATCGCACGACGCGGCGTGGAATGACCGGTGAGATGAACGGGACTCCCGCGCGTCGCGGCGCGGAGGAGGAGGAGGACCCGGTGGCAGGCCGCCCGCTGCGTCCGGTGCCATCCCGGCGGTCAATGCGCCCCTCGCGGTGGCCAAAGCCCGCGGGCGCCGTTCCAGGCCCCGAGCCCACCTCACGGGCGCGGAGCAGGCACGCGGCGAGCACACTCTGCGAGGCTGCCACCCTCACAACGAAATAAGCGTTGGGAACAGAAGCAAAACTCGGCAGGAGAGGAAGGAAGAGAATGAGAATTGGTTTCAGGCGCGTCAACGATGTTAGGCCATTAGTACCGTAAGTGCAGTGCATGTCTTATCCCTAGAAGTAGCGCTATTCCTCTCTGCTGGAATGTGAGAAACAGTGCCGACATATACGTCAGCTTACGGGGTTTCTGCCTCTCGTGCAGCTGTGCACCGCCCCAGGCAAGTGTGCACTGCCCAGGACGTGCTCCAATCTTGCAGCTCTGTAGGTAGTATTCTTGACCTTGGATTTTGGGAGTTTTTACTTTTAAATTTACTTGTGAAATATTTTACTGTTTAATGAACAAAGACATTTATTAAGTCCTTATTTTTCGCCGCCTGTAGAATTAATTTAATATCCGTTCCCAATTAATGTATAATATCGTACCGTATTATATATAATATCGAATCTTGTCGGTACCAGTATTGTCTTTGAAATTCGTCTTACCTGTGGCTTCGAAGGGAAAGTAGAAATTCCTGTCGGAATGACAGGAAGTCGCGAGCAACTGAGCGAAGGGAACGAGTTCCTAAGGTGAAATTGAAGGTATTGGGAAAGCACATGACATGAATTACTATTGAAAGTGAGAAGAAAATGTGTTTGTAAACATAAACGAGTAGACGTTTACTCAGAATCTATAAACACATTCATCTATCTATTTGGAACTAAGATAAAAGTTATTTTTCTAAAAAAAATTAATTTTAAAGACATCGCTGTATACAATAGCGGTAAAATATCTACAAGACGAGGGATGAGAAATATAAAAATTTGTTCTCTAACCGAGAATCTAGATGACTGTATATTTCGAATAATAAGGGTTGATAATTATGAGGATACTAACAATGGGTTTGCCTGTTTAAATAAGAGCTTTTATTGTACTAACCTGTTTAAACAACAGGGTAGTACATTAAAAATACAGTTGTAAAGTCTGTATCTGATTTGATTTTTTTTAAATGTAGAATATTGTTTAGGAATTTATAAATAGTAGGTTTGTGCCAAATGTAGAAGTTTATAAATAAATTGAAGAACTTGCAGATATTATATAATGTACTCTGAACAGCTTTAGCACACCTAAACGGATACAACAGAATGACATATTTTACAAGAATCATTTTCCTCTTAATCGTAACAGTCTATTCTTCTTCATCGAGTAGTAGTATAGTCCTCTTCGTCACATCTGTAGTCATTCTTTGTTCTCTAGAGTTTCTGTCGAAAATAAATACATAAATATTCTATTATACATAAAAATTCTCTACATATTAAAAAAAATTAGTCTACTATTGTGGTTGATACCTCTTTATCCTTGGAACTTTAACATAAATATGAGTAAGCCTACACTCAAGATCATTCTCTAAGAGAACTTCATTTCAAGGAATGATTTAACAACTTTATTTTCTCATGTATTGTATTTTTATGTCTCTTGTATTTTTAATTTCTTTTGTGATTGAATCCTGTATCCATATATCTGAAATCAATCGAGTTGGAGTTTATTGTGCTGTATGAGCATTTCTTTGTATTTTTATAGTGATGAAAGTTGAGCTATTAGTTGTAAACAAATTAAATCGTAGATGGAAAAAGGAATGCAGTTCTGACTTCAGAAAGACGTGCATTGTACTCCTCGAGAGTTTCTCCGCCTCCGAACGGGAACACAACCAACCACAGAGAGCGCTGACCCACTGGGCGTGGTGTTTAGCACTGATTATTAGCTTCGCTTCACCTCACGTGCAGACCGCCGTCGCACGGATTCTTGCGCGCGGAAATCCGCAAGAGCCCTTGGACGATGAAGGGGAGAGACCGGCTGGCGCACGAAGGAGCCCTAACGGTGCATTCGCCACGGATGAAAGCAGAAGAGAGGGGCGACAGATGCGACGACGGGCTTTCGTAACTGCGGAAGGATATTCGATAGATTACCTTAGACTAGGGTTGTCCAAGTGGCGGCCCGCGTTGCCATTTATTGTGGGCCGCGAAAGATTATTAGTCAAAAGTGAAAGTCTCTTGCATCTATGTCGGGCAAGAACATTGTGCGCCTAGCGCACGCGCCCTGCCGGGGTCAACACTGCCTTCATGTAAAAATAGGTTAAGAGTAGGTTTAAGGATTTTTTTGGTAAATTCATAAATTCAAAATAATTCCAATCTTTTTCACTGCGTTTTGCCTGATAAGGCAAAAATGGGGAATCATGCATGGTTCCAATACTCCTCCCTCGTTTGAGAGCAGCCGGGCAAAATGCCGATATCAACAATACAGGGAAGTCAGGTGAGCGGATCCCCCCCCCCGAGTAATGAAAATATGGCCCGCAACCACGTTACAGGTTGGCCACTCTGGCTCTTAAGGCCTTTCAAGTTGGACAACCCTGCCTTAGACACTTTCCTGTCCCGATCGACACAAGGTCCAGAGGGAAAATTGGAAAGAGAATAATTCAACGTAATGTAAGGACAGTGAGAAATCGCCCAGGAAATAACTGGCTGGAATTGCCAGATGACAACATCCGCTGCCGCTGTGGTGGCAGCCCTGACTGAGAGGTCGTAGGATTGGAGACCCGACGGGGGTGGAATTTCGACACTAATTATGTAGTTAGGTTCAACACAAACACTTTCTAGAAGAGAATTCTTATGGCCGGGTGCTCTTATCTGCAATATATCTGTGTTTTCTCCTACCAATACTAGGCGAATGCCGTAGGGATGATCTGGAAGGAAAAAGGATAATAGTGAAGGAAGATATTACCTAAAAAGATGTCAGTGAAGTCCTCAGCGAGTTAGAAGTTGAAGGGAGACGAATTTGTTTGGTGGCAAGAGCAAGGACTGCGGTTAACGAAACTTCGGAAGTTGTCAGAAGCGCTTGGGGGGGGGGGAGGCGAGACACGGAAGCAAACGGATTTCTGTGAAGTGTGAAATGGCAGTAAATAAGTTGCAGGCGTTAAGGAACAAGAGGCATTGGTGGAGGCGGTTTGAGTAGGACAGCGGAAGTGCCCGGTTTCCTCGAACGAAGTAGTGTGAAGTACGGCCACGGTGTAAGATATACAAGTGTGTTAATTAGCCGCCTGGGGAATATTTTCAGAAGCCAGTTTGAGGCTAGTTCCTCGCTTGTCCGTACGGTGCGCACGATCGGTTGGGGTCGCGGTGTAAGATATACATCTTAAGATGACATCTTAAACTGTGGCTATTACACGGTTTTACAAAACATTTCTTACCCATTTTCGTAACTGTTCGCTCTAGACTTTATCAATTCCACCGCGAAACGACAAATAACTGATTTGAAATTTGAAATCAGCTGGCCACAGAGCTGTCGAATGGATCACGACCAATCACGACCGTGCCCAAATGAGACCCAAAGATCGCAGCGCTTATATGCGAGAACTGTGAGAACTAGCCTCACATAAGCTTCAGTTTTAGATTGGGAGTGAACATACCTGTATATACTACACTCTCTCAGTCTGAATCAGTGAAAAACTACTGATTGACAGTGACTATTCACTGATGGCATCAGTTATAACCCTGCCAGTGGCAATCAGTGAACTGAACTGAACAAATCAGTGAAAATGGGGTCCAATGTTTGAATCAGTGAAACTTCAGTTTGAATCAGTGAAATGTGTGACACTAATTGAACGTGACGACTGAACGATCAGTGAGCGATGGTGGCGCGGCACTTTTACCACTGACGACCAGTGAAATGCTGGGGGTCATTATGAAAAGTTTCGCATTTTCGCTGATTGTCAGCGAAACTACACACTTTTCGACTGAAGGTATCAGTGACTTCGGCTCTCACTGATTGAATCAGCGACAATTTCACTGATTCAGATTCAGAGAGCACTGTGAGTACGGCTGTGAAATGCAGGTCCAGGGAAAAGAACGGGCCGTGCAGTAGCAAATGATGCGGTCACGGTGGCGGTGAAGCAGCGACCACGCCAAGTGCAGGTGCGCCCGGGTACACCCGCCCAGAAGAGCTGCATGTGCTGGGCCGGCGCAGTGAGGGTAGGGGGAGGGCAGGATGAGACCGGGTGGATGGGCGAATGAATGCCTAGGTGTCTGCAGTGGCGACTAGAAGGGGGGGGGGGCAGCTGGGGCAACTTGCCCCAGGCCTCAACTTAATTGGGGCCCCGAATACTTTACTTAAAAAAAATTAAAAAAGCATTCATATCTCATCCAAATTCCACGCTGTAAGTTATCTATGATGCATGCATCTTCATGGCGAAATGAATTTGTTTATGAATTGGAGTAGGAGGGAAATTTTTGTTTCACGTGTGGGGCCTTCGTGGTTTCTAATAAACATACCTGAAGTAGAAGAACGATTTTGATGGATTGGCAATTATATTATGACATGAATGATGATGAAACAATGGTGGAATGATAGAAAGGGGAACAGGAGAACCTCGAGTAAATCTATCGCGAAACCCCTTTGCCTACCGCCAAATTCCAAATGGATCGATCAGAATTTGTATTCTGGTACCTACTGGTGAAAGGCGGGCTGTCTAACCATTACGACACAGGTCGCCCCGTACCTGGGTGGGTGTATATATCTTTATTATGACAGCAGTTCCTAAATGTTATGACCGTACCTAGAATAGAGGAATGAATTTGACGGGTAGGTGATTCTGAAGATATGATACGAATGGTAATGAGTCCATGTGTGAATGAGAAGGAAGGAAAATGGGACCTCTAGACAACCTGCCGCGAATCCGCTTTGCTCATTCTTCATTGCACGTGGATCGACCGGGATTTGAAGCCCGTTATCCAGAGGTGGAAGACCAGCAGTCTGACCATTCCACCACGCTTGGATGGATGAGTAGGGGGCGCTCGGATAGAAAAATGGTTGAGGCGAACTAACGGCCAAGGTCATTTGTACTGTAAGTGTAGTACATATTTTATCGTGGGCGGTGGCAGTGATCTTTCCCTGCTGGATGACGAGATCCGGTGCCGACACGTCGGCTAGCGGGGTTTTTCCTCAACCAGTTATCTCCCACCAGCTGTGTATCGCCAGCCAGGCCAAGCTCTATGTTCCCGACTGATCTTCCCACATGTGTAGTACTGTAGTATGTGTGTGTGTGTGTGTGTGTATGTGTGTGTGTAATTAAGAGGTGAGGATCGGTCAAGGAAGGGGAAGGAAAGATAGCGCGCGGTCCGTGGCTAGTTTGTTAGGGTGTTGCTCCGGTATTCGCCTGGTATTGACCAGAGAAACCACAGTACAGTGCGATTTTTGTAACTTTGCTCCTGAAGCCCCGACGGTCACGATGGAATATCACACAACATTTCGCGTCTTTCTGACTCATGCCGCTAGATGTCGCATGATCGCAAACATTGCTTGATAAGGGCGCGACCATGCGATATCTAGCGGCATGACCGAGAAAGTCGCGAAATACCGTGACATATTCCATCACGCAGGCAGACATTGAGGGGCAAACTTACAAAAATCGCACTATAAGCCCTTGGACCTCCGGTCAGAGGCACTGCAGCGACATCAGTTGATGTCTTGAGACACCTTTGCTGGTGAATGATTTTGATGGATTGACGATTGTGACGATATGATATGATTGATAATGAGTCCACGTGTGAATGAAAAGGAAGGAAAACGGGACCTCGAGAAAACCTGCCGCGAACCGCTTTGCCCATTCTTCACTGCACGTGGATCGACCGGGATTTGAAGCCCGTTACCCAGAGGTGGAAGGCCAGCAGAGTCTGACCATTCCACCACGCTTGGATGGGTGAGTAGGGGGGCGCTCGGATGGAAGAACGAGCGGGAGCTTACGCGAGGGTGCTGACCGGCGGGCGAGCGGGCGGGCGGGCGAAATGGAGCGCGGGTCCCCAATTCGCTGCAGCAGCACAGCGCAGCACCGCGTCCGGGTAGCGGCACCGCAGCGGACGTGCTCAAGGGCCGGCGCGGCGCGCAATTCGCGGTCGACGCCGTGCCGTGCCGCGCCGCGCCGCGCCGCGCGGAAACGCCCCACACGCGCTATTCCGCTCGCGCACGCTTTCCTTGTCTTATCTGCGCCGCTCGCTGTTTTCCACCCGACCAGCGTAGGCCTCCTTCTTTTCATTCGCCAATTTCACGGCATTGCGAAGTGACGAATGTCATTCGCGAATTTCACGCCATTGCGAAGAGAGGAATGTTATTCGCGAACTTCTCGACATTGCGAATGAAGAATGCCATTCGCGAATTTCATAGCACACGCAGACAATTTGTAGTAAAAAAATGTTTTGTGAGCTGTTTTGATAAATACTTGTTTACGTATTTTTACTTGTCCACCCTACGGAAGAAGATGGCTAGGAGATACACGAAACTTGTTTAGGTCTATGGATGTGTCACGCATAACTCTGTCAGATTATACTTGGGTATTTATATCTTGGCGCGTGGGGGCGCGTCTTCACGATGAAATATCTCACGGTATTTCGCGTCGTGCCGCTGAGAGTCGCATGATCGCGACTGTCTCGATCAGTGCTGGCGATCATGGGACTTCTAGCGGCATGCCCAAGAACGACGCGAAATACCGTGAGATGTTCCATCCTGAAGACAAGCCCACACGCGCCAAGAAATAAAATCCCAAATATAGAAGAATATGAGTTTAAATTTGCCAGGAGTGAGATCTAATTGTACCGTTCCTGGCATCTTTAAGATACTTTAACATGGAAGTTCTTTACATGAGACACCTGCGATATTTTCAAAATTTTGTGGAAAATAACTACAATTTTTTCTTTAAATGTTTTGCTGGTATAGAAGAAAGTACCTTTACAAAAATAGTATCGTTTGGATTTTCATTAAAACCTCTAAAATTTTGAAAATTGCTCACTTCAAATTTACTTTTGAACCTGGCTCTCTCACTCCGAACATTAATGCCAGAGATTGGTTTCTCAACTCAGTTACCCCTCAATTTTAGATCTTTAAATGATGTCGTGCATTTTTTTAAAATATGTGTCCATTATTGAGTAATAACTAAAGACGTAAAGAGGAGCAAAAGTCCGTATACCCCGGATTCCCTCTAGTTTTATTAAATATCACTCAAATTTAACTTCTCACATTAAAAAATACATGGTATAAATGGTATTATTTAAAAATATAATTTTGAAAAACAAATTTCATTAAGAAAAAATGTCTTCAATAATGTAAGAGAGGGTCAAAACATGTTACACATTTTTGAAATTTGAGAGGGTTGACTGAAAATAGGACCTACGCCACATTTATCAGCGCCCTTTGCTCTATTCTAATCAAAAACAACAATAGAGAAAAACTTAGAATTTGATATAATTTTGAAAACGTCCAAGGGCTTTTATATATTTCATGTCAAATTAAAAGATGCGTTTTAAGCTCAAGGACTGTGTCTTCCGTCAGGACAATCGTGGAATATCCATTTATGCGAAAATTCTGGGCCTAGTGTTGTTCACAGAAAAAGGCAGGCGAATAGACTTTAAAAAACACTTTTCCAAAATCAGGGTATCGCAATACGTACATTCTCAGTTTCTAACTACTGAGTAGACATGAGACATTAGGAACAAGAAATTCCACATTTTGGCAGAGGGTATCCACAAAACAAGTTTTTCTGTCAAAAAATCAGCACTTTTCTGAAACATTACAACATTTACTGTACGAGGAGTACGTACATTTCGTTGACCTCCGGGCAGAAAAGGATATCTCTAGGATTCTACATTTGAAAAAAATAAAGGAGTGTAAATTCGTGAAATGATTCTGCGGTGTCAATTCTAACGTTCCATATATATAAGGTTTTAAAAGGTTTGACGAAAGGATGGTAGTAAATGAAAATATCTGGATGTGTGAAAAAACATTAAAAATTTGTAGCTGAAGCCTGAGGACTCCGAGCTCAACCAAATGGGAACTATCTTACGTCTGTAGTGATGTAACCGTCATCAATTTCAATAATCATTAAATTAAGTTCGACTCAACGCCTAAATGTTGTCCAATTGTATTAAGTGGTCTGAGACCTCGTAGATTTCGTATTCTCTGACTATTATGAATGAGTTCTTGTAGAGGAGAAAGGTCGACGTTGTCTAAGTCTTGAATGAAAAGACAACTACTTGGCGCTCTAGTGAATGGCTAAAGTTGCAATTCACGATATAAGATTCTCAAACTTTCATCAGTTTTCCTCATATTTAAGCGAATCACAAAAGGCTGTTTGAATATTTATTTGTAGTTGGAGGTTGCATGTGTGAAGAAGGTCTGTTGAATCATAGGAAGTCGCCAGCAGTGCAACGTCGCAGAACGTAGGTATGAGATTCAATGAATAACAGGGAAATAAGTAAATGTTATTTACCTTTATTATTATTATTATTATTATTATTATTATTATTATTATTATTATTATTATTATGAAAACGAAAGTGTAATAAGAAAACGAGAATACGTATAGTGAAATGCCGCCGTTTCGTTTATTTAAGATTTGCCTTGTAATGATTGATTTATATCTCAGGATAATCACTGCCAAGGAAAATTAAAAATCGAATTCATATGGTCGCAACGTCAGTACCGTTACCATCACAAAAATTTCCTTTCAGTCAGTACTTTAATTTAAATACCGGCTAATTGCCACATTCATTTTATGTATCATTCACTCCACAGTAATTGTTAATAAAATATGATGACCTGAAATGAGTGAACTTTTAATAAAAAACTAACCTGAAATTAAATGCTTTGATTTGACGTAGCTACCACGATATGTATTCAATGCTGAGCTGAATTCCATTAGTTGCTCCCCTAAGTTTTTTTTAATGACGATTATTTGTCTTTCTAGAAACTGAAAAAGCACCTCATAGATGCAACAGTTACCTCATTGCCTTCAACTCTGTAACATGCTAACACGTGCATAGTCATAATTAGCTAGCAATAGAAATTAAAAGGCAGCTTTTCGCCAAGATAGTATTTTTATTTGACAATTTACAACAATATACTGTCAGTTCTTTTGGTGCTAAAATTTTGAATGATGATAAAATTTCAGGCATGTCATTGAAATAAATATTCGGTCTATCCTTTGGGTATTAAATACATTTTGCAAGAATATTGCTTCTAATTCGACTGTTCCGACCTCAAAATACGACAACAAAATATCACTTTTGTCAGATGATTAAGCGAGCGCAAAATTTATCAACCGACTGTAATATTTATTTTTGTCAATACACTTAAATCACTTTTGATAACATGTACATTTAATTGAAGAAAACATTGACATCTCTATTTACACCGTTAAAGAAGATAACAAAGCTCCGGAGTTCAAACATTTTATGATCTGATTATACTTGTATTTTAATAAATGAAGCGCTATATCTTTTCTTGTAATATATAGATGTAAAATACTTCAGAGGATTTTTTTAATAAGAACTGAGTCCAAAACTCACTGGTTGTGAGAAAAAGCACAAATGCATATTTTTTTATGAATGGAAAGCGAAATATGAATAGGTGTGACAAAATCATGTCCGTAATTGTAGTCTTTGTTCTAATTCCGCAGTACTTACTAATTAATGATCTACATGATCATTATTCTCCTCTCTCACAGTATACTCAGTTGAAAAATTAGTTTAGAAGAAAGTACACGGATCTAATATTTGTCTCAAAAACTCAGCCCTCAAACGCATTACATTATTTTAGTTTTTATTTAGTTTTTTTTCTTTAACATTTTACATAATTAAGTCTTTTGTGTATCGATTTGACAATGAATTTGAGATTTGAATAAAAAATTAAATACTGTACGAATGTTCAAAATTAGTTGGCATGTTTTCACTTATCGTGATCCAGTGGTCAGACCGCATACATCCTGGGACTTGGATCGAATCCCGTTTGAAACATGAGGCATTTGAGACGGACAAAGAAGGTTCGCGACATGTTTTCTCAGGATTCTCCAGTTTTCCCCATCTCCCATTATACCACTTCGTCATCAACCATATCTTCATAATCATCTATTCATCATGTCACTTATCCATTCCAGGTGGGTCACCATATTCCTTAGGCACTGACATCATAATAGTAGCATATAGAAATGAATGTAAGGAATGGAATTAAGTATATGTTTGTTCCATTGTAACTCTCGAACGCGTGCTATAATTTGAAGTAAACATCGCACGAATACTTTTGAAGGTCCGTGAGAAAAAGAGTGCAATCAGTGCAGTCCTTTGCAACTCAAAATGTGACCCACAATATTTTTTAACAACCCGCTACCCGTTTTAATGCAACCCGCTACGCAGTTAGGTATAAAGAGATTTCGGTGGAGCTGTGCGGGCAGGGGATGGTCGTGGCCGAGCCAGGCGAGGCAGGGCGAAGCGCTACGGGGCGTGGACGGGAAAGGCAGGTCGAGGTGATGGGGCGGGGGCTCTTAAGAGCGGAAAAAAACAGGGCGGAGTCATCAGGAAGTAAAGGGAGTGAGGCGGGGTGTAAATAAAATCACTTAAATGTTTCACTACAGAATTAATCATTTTCCTATCAAATGCCATTTTCTCATAAAAGGCTCTGAATTTTTTCTTCAAACGTTTTGTACGAACAGTGTTTATTGCACTCTTTAACCCGTTTTGCGCCAGTGGTGCGTATACGCACCATTTATATAAGAATTTTTTATGGTAGGTATTTTTTACATAAATTGACGCAGTTTGTGCCATAGAAATATTGAATATCTGATGAGCATATGAGTATTTTTTTGCTTCAATTTATCTTCATGTAATGAAGGAGAAATAAAGTAAAATATTTTGTAATTTTCACCTGAAATGAAGATGTTTTTGAATTATTTTTTGTAATTTGAAAAAGTATAATTCTGAGTTTTATTTATGGTTGTCGATTATAACGAACAATTGTATTTTCAAGTACTATTTATGTGAATTATTTTCATTCTTTCATTTTCGTTAAAATTGTATTTTATTAACCATGGTGCGTCAACGCACCACTGGCCCATACCGTTGTATCTCCAGATATCTCTGTTGCCCGACCCTTCGAGTGTTGCTGCTAGGAATGTTATGAAAACAAATGCTCTGCGAGCGAGGGGAGCGCGAGTCGAAACAAAGTGGTTTCTGTTCATTCCCAGAAAACTATTTCTAATGACGCAACATATTTTTTTGGATTCTACAGTTGAGAAGTTAAGTTGCTTGGTAGGCGCGAATGGAGTCTCACGTCTACATGTTGAAATTGGATATCTTTGTCAGTGGAGATAGAAGGTGGTGGTGGACAGTGTGTCCGATTGTAGAAGAAAATTAGTGTGAAAGTAAATCGATTTTAATTAGCTGTAACTATTTATCTGAAATTCATTAACATTTAATTTCATAAATAAATTATTTATCACATCTTACAACTTTCTAATTTCTTCTGGCTATGAGGTAAGTGGTGGTAATGTTCATATAACACAAATTCTGAAAATAATTTATTATAACGAAGCAGATAAGTTACCTTCCAAAATAGCGTATTATATAATTATGTTATTGTAGATGTTCAGTTACTGTGGTTTGACTACTGAAGAAATAACTGTAGAGCTCGAGGCTATTGATGTGGAATGTGCGGATGTTGTGATTCCCCCAGACGTTGATGATTTGCCATGAGCAGAAATAGCTTTAGGGCAATCAAAAGAAATTTACATTGTGCAGATAACAAGAATTTGAATTTAGATAATAGGTTCAGTAAGTTGAGTCATTTATTCAATCTTTTGAACAAAATCTTTATGCAGTTTGAAGTTTTTTCATATAATTTGTCCATTGACGAACAAATGGTTCCATACGTCGGACGACACTCTGCAAAGATGTTTATCAAGGGTAAGCCTGTCCGTTTTGGCTTCAAAATGGCAGGAAGTACAGGTTATTTTTTTCAGTTTGAACCATATGGGGGTTCAAAGTCTCAGATAAAGGAAACTACTTTAGGGCTTAGCGCAGATATCGTCCTTCATTTACTGAAAGTTGTCGATCGTCCAAACCATCACAAAGTTTTCTTTGATAATTTCTTTACAGCCTTTAAATTATTCACTGTCCTAAAAGAACGAAGCTATTTTGCAACTGGAACAATTCGTGAAGATAGAATTCCAGGCACTCCCTTCAAATCATCAAAAGTTGTAAAGAGGGAAGCAAAAGAATTTTATGATTTTTCTTCGACTAAAAATATGAAGTACTTATCGTAAGATGGAACGATAATTCTGTTGTAACAGTGGCAACTAATAATGGTAAGGTTTTGCCCTTAGGAAATGCTCAAAGATATGACAAGAAAGAAAAAAGCAAATACAGGTTCAACAGCCAAATGTGATTTCAGAAAACAACAGGTATATGGGAGGAATCGATTTGCACGACAATGCGGTCGCGAATTATCGCATCTGTTCTAGGGTAAGAAATTGTGGTGGCCACTGTTTATCAATGCCATTGACAGCTCTATTGTAAATACATGGAAAGTTCATTGTTTGGTATCTAAAGAGAAAATTTCACAAATTGATTTCAGGTCATATGTAGCTCGCACTTTACTGCAAAGCTTCTTCTTTCGGAATCAGTTCAAAAACACGGAAAACTGTTAAAAGCAGCATCATTCCAGAAATAAGGTTTGATAACATTTGCCACCTCATTAGGAAACATGAACAAAGTACCCGGAGAAGATGCGGTGTGTGTAAAAACCACACAATGTTTTTCTGTATAAAATGTGAAAAGCATCTTCATCCAGAATGTTTTGAAAATTTTCCAAAAACTATTTTTTTCTTTTTCCTAATATTATGTAAAACTTATATTTTTGTTTAAAATTATACAATAATTAAAAGTTTTAATCAAGGAGTTTAAAAAATTTTATCATTTTGATGTAAATTGTTCTCTAATTAAGATCGCAGATACCCCACGAAGGGCCAGTGGTGCGTGAACGCACCATGCTGTAAATCATTGTTGGTTAAAGGGAAAATTTTTCTGGCAACATATATGTCATATTTGTCAATAACTGAAGATACACACAGAAATTCAATACTTTTGTATGATTATTTCTGTCATTGGCCTAAAATGGGTTAAGATGAAGAATTAATTTTGCTTTATTCCCTTGTTTTTTTTGTTTGTTTTTTTTCAAAAATTACACAAAGGGTTTTTTTTTAAATATCTCTCATAACGTTAATATTCACATTTCCTGCAATTTGTAAACACTATTGTATTTGTGAGTTAAAGTGCTTTGAATGACTTCTAATGATGTTTTTCGAAAACTCAAAAATTGTCTGTGAAAAAGAATTTCACATTAACAGAATCGCTTAAACGCCATTTTCTTAACAACGGCTCTAAATTTTTCAAAGAAAAATCAAAAAAGATTTCATTGTTCTTTAATATTCTTAAAATAATATTTACGTTCTACTATTAGGAAACCGAAAAATTAAGAAAATGTCAAAGAAATGAAGTTTGACGCAGCTGGCAAGAGTATGTGGCAAATCCGAATAGTTGGCCGAGACAAAAGGAAAACTAATACTGGAAAGTCTGTTACATTCTGTAGCACTATTAGTTACATTGATACACTCGTGTTAAATATAATTCTCTCGAATTCGCGTCCAGCTCGGCGTTTTGCACGAGTGTGCAACGGCCCAAAAGATGTAGGGTTTTTCATTTCAAAAGTCAAAAGATGAAGGCGATGGAGTTAAAAAATATATTTAACAAATCCAAAAAAGATGTGACACTGAAAAAAATAATACAAAGTAGACAATTGAAACAGTATACAATTGAAAATTAGTTAAATCCGCGGACCGATTATATGTAAGTAATACTTATAGTAATAGGTTTTTGCTTTCATAAGCAAGACGTAAGCTCTTTTTTGTGAAAAAGTAATTTAAGCATCGGTTCTCTGTGACTGTATTGGCTGAAACAGCATCGTGCAATATTTTTGCCCTGGGAAAAATGCACACGTCAGACAAACAGAATTAGATCCTTTGAATATTCGAAAAAAATACTTCATTTTACTAAAAGTACACGAAAAGTATGTTCAGATGGCATTTTTGAGCGTACTTAAATAAGTTTCGCTAATTATTTTGCGCGTTCTTTTCAATTAGGACACAGAATACAGCTATCAAATCGGAGTTGCGACCTCATGGCATGAACAGAGAAAGTTATATCTACTGGTCAATATGTATATTAATATTATTAATATTATATAATAGTACATTAGAAACACTGATGCAAATTTATATTTTAAAATGCGAGAAAAAAGTTTCTATAAGATTATGACGACCACATTCATCGTAAGTAATTACACTTTAGTAATGATGGTGAAAGTGAAAAATAAAGTGACTTTTTCTAAATAATTTAGTTGTAACGAAAGTATATATACATTTCTTCCTTAATTCACATTCAACCACGCATCAGCATTGGCAAATGCATTCTTTTCCATTTTTAAAGTTTTAATGATTGATTAATTGCTAGTAATTCCAGGCGCGTCAACTACTGAAATCATTGGTCCTGTAAGTGTAATGCACGTTTTTCATCTGGTGGTGGTTATGATCTTCCTCCGCTGAATGGTGAGATCCGGCGCCGAACTAACATCGACTAGCAGGGTTTTCAATAACCAGGTATCTCCCACTACAGAGACACCGCCTCAGCCGAGACAAGCTCTAAGCCCCCGACTGGTCTCCCGGCTATGGTATTGTAATGCATGTCAGTGTAAGTGTGTATGTAGGGGGTGAGGATAGGAAAGGAAGAGGAAGGAAAGATCGCATGCGGTCCGTGGCCCGTTTGTTAGGGTATTGCTCCGGCAATCTCCTGGTGTTGATCAGAGAAACCTCGCAAAACTCCGTATGAGAGCAACCAGCCGCTAGAATTCTCCTCCAGACAGAGACTAAATTCGACCTAGCCGACACTATAGTGTCAAAAAAATCCTGCCGTCGTCGTCGTGACTTGAACCTAGGACTTCTCGGTCAGAGGCACTGCATGGACATTAGATGATGCACTGAGCTACTTCTCCCGTTTTTTAAATTATTAATGCATGTTGTGAAACAGTGACCAAGTCATTAACAAGTTTATTTAAATATCGCTATCTCCTGATAAAGAAACAACATCCCAATCGGCCTCAATTTGCACTAATCCGCTCAAATTCGAATTTTCACAGCACGCATACCACCGTGAGAAGATGAATGAAGCACGAAGACTAATAATAGACCAGCTTTATCGTGCATCACGTACATTTAATATTCTGTTCCGTCTCAAAAAAAATTGCCGGGAACACGAATGGGTTGCTCATTTCTTGCACTTCTTGAACGTAGGAGGCTGTTGTAAGACATGATCTTGTCAAAACAAAAGATATAATTTAAGTTATTTAAACGTGCAAAACCTGAATGTAAAAGAGGTTCGATTTTACAAAAAAAAAGTAAAAAAGTTTAAAAAACAGTAGAGGGTGTAGTTAGAATATGTTCGAGGTTTTTTTTATATTTGGGCTACAATACTACGAAATTAGTAAATCCTTAACGTGAAATCCAAGGGCGATTACTCCTTTCCTAAATATTGGAAAATTTCAACTTTCATTTTTTCATGTATTTACTTCCAAACCCCGATTATGATCCGATAGGGTGATCACATGAAAATTGCAAAATGTTGGTAACGGCCAGATATTTAAATCAATAATGGCCAATCAATATTCTTCTTTGGGAAACCTTAAATCTCCAAAAGTACCAGTTCGTGTTACATTATTGCAATATTAATAAACTGCTTTGAGGGTATTCTTTATCTACAAAAGAAAGGAAGATTCTATAAGTTTGAACCAACTGGAAAGACACCAACTCCTATTTTTCAAATCGAATGCTTGAAGTACTGAGGCAGTGGCATAGTGTAAGATATATAGATGTGTCAACTAGCCGTCTTTGGGGCAAATTTTCTGAAGCCAGTTTGAGGCTAGTTCCTCGCTTGCCCGTGCGGTACGCACGATCAGTTTTGGTCACGTTCTATTATATACATCTTAAGATGACATCTTAAACTGTGGCTTTTACACAGTTTTACAAAACATTTCCTACCCATTTTCGTAACTGTTCGCTCTAGACTCTACCAATTCCACCGCGAAACGACAAATCACTGATTTCAAATTTGAAATCAGCTGACCACAAAGCTGTCGAATGGGTCACGACCAATCACGACCTTGTCCAAATGAGACCCAAAGATCTCAGCGCTTATATGCGAGTACTGTGAGAACTAGCCTCACAAAGCTTCAGTTTTAGACTGGGAGTGAACACACCTATATATCTTACACCATAGATAGTGGCAACTATTGGTTCTTCCGTGGTTCTCGAGCTTTCTTCCGACCGGGCGCCCGCCTCTTGGCCTGGGGTTCCGAGGGGAGGCCGAGGGGCGTTGGGCAAGAGGCGGCGCGGAGCGGTTGCGGCACGTGCGCGGCGCCGTGGGCAGTTCCGCGTGCGTCGCGCTGTCGCCGCCGCGCCTTGACTTTCGCTCGCTCGCCACGCAGAGTGACGTGTTCCACGCCGTGTTCGTCGTAACCCGCTGACTGAACCAGCGCCACTGCTCGCCGCGCCGCTGCACAGTGGCCTGCAAGGGACTAAAATGACCGCACTGGGTTGCATACGTAGTTCTGTTAAACTACGTCGATTTGGGTCACAGAGATTTAACCTAGGATTTAAAGAAACGATTTTCAATTGCAAATTGTAGATGGCGCCATATCATTATATTATCATCATATGTATATTTATCTCTCTTATAATCAATTTTGAGCGGTTTAAAGGGAGTCTTGGAACTTAAATAATAAATACTATTTTTCATCTTTTTTGCATAACTTGTATGCATGCATTTTTATTTACTAATTATATTTGTATGTGTATATCCTTCTGAATATAGGAATTAGGCCTGCCAATCTTCTATTTTTTATCACTGAATTCAAATTAGATGTCAATTGAGAATTTATTGAAAATGGTAAGATTTATTGAACTGCAGTTAAGTGAAATTGAATTTTTGTTGACATTTTTAACACACTTTAAAAATGCTGTAATTTACGCAGTCGCAAAATATCGTAGCTGCATTTACATTTAAAATGTAGTTTAATGTAATTTAAAATGTAATTTAAAATGTAAAATGCTCTTTAAACTGGTAATTGTTTCGTAAAAATCGTAGCGCGGTACTGCTTGTATTTCGCATTGCGTTTCGTGTACACGATATGTGCACAAAACTGTTTCAGAATTTTTAAGTAAGATTTGATTTCCACTGATTTACATGAATATATATTTTTCTTGCTTCAATGCGATGTGTGACGTGGTGTGTACAAAAAATGGTGTGAAACATCAATTTGGCTGCATCAACGTATAAAAGCGTAAACCAGTGGTGTCAAGGTCTTCTACTGGTGACAGCGGCACGCGTCGTGGCACCGTAGCATGCCACGAGCTTCTCTGCGCAACTAGCGTCGGGAAAGGAAACTATTAGAAACCCCGGCGTTTTACAATAGGAATGGTGTCGTCACTGGTGGCAGGGTGGAGGGGCGATTTCGTCGTGGCACGTCGAGGCTCGTGGCATCGACCTTGACAACACTGGCGTAAACGTTTCGATATTCCCACTATTTTTTTCCTTCCAATGCGCGGTTTGGAGCTGGTTTCGCCCCACTGTCCTCCATGTCTGGGACGGGTCGTGCGGGGAGCGCCTGTTAGTCACCCACCGCGCCTCGCAGGTGTGCGGCGCGGGCGCTCGATACTCCCCGGAGCCCCGCGTCCATCCCAGAAGGTCGAAGCACTTCAAGTGCCCGTGCGTCACGTCACGAAACCACGCCACGACTTCCCTCACGTTTCCTTTCCTCAAATATGCAAACTCCAAGCGATAAATGAGGCTCTCCTGACAGATTGGGAAACAGTAGAATATCGCTGACCGTAAAATAGTGCTAAGTCATCCTGAACTTGTCCTTCGACTATCATTGCGGTCGCTACGACTTGGTGATTCTCCAGCTTTTATTTTTAGTGAAGATTACCTGGAAAATAATGTTTATGGTTTGAGAAATTCAATGTATATTACTAGTACTCAGGCATATTTCGTGTATTATTTCGACAAGAGTTTAACTTCGGGCGTCTAGACATCTTCAAAGGATATTATAGTATGGATTGTGTACCTACTAGATATTATATCACTTCATGGATTAGACTTACTAGTTATAAGTTAGTCCACTTCATGGACTAACTTACTTAGAGATAAGAAATATTTTGATCACCTCTTAATTTGTATTTAAGTCAGAAAATAATTTTATGGAAGGAATATGGGGAGAATTTATATTTTTATTCGGTTGGGTATTCTTTTCAAGCTTGGATTTTGAGAGGTGGGTTATTTAAGTGATGTTAGCTAGGAAGTTGCAAGATTGATACTATGCTTCGTTGTGTATGAGAGGTTGTATATGCAGTTATTTCTTTCTTTCTCACTTTGTTTCTTTATTTCTTGTGAACCATGAAACGTTTGTTGTTATCATGTGTTGGTTTTGAGGTTGTAGTTTCTTCAGTTTGTTTTGTCTGTGTTGATCTATGCAACGCAGGCGTAGAAAAAATATGGGTCTAAGTATTGTTTTGAAACTGAAAATTGCTGTGGGTTGTTTCTTTTGACTAATAGTTTTAATTTGTGCATTTTTTTTTGTGTGTAATATTTTTGTGTGTATTATTTGAAGTTTGGCATCGTAGCTTTCAATTTAGTATGGTGATCATTATTAGCCCTATGCATTTGATTAGTTTGCGTGTACATTGTCATATCATTTGTTCATCATTTATGGTTAAATGTATAGGGGTAGTGTTATCGTCTTAAGATGAAAATGTTTACGTACTGTTGGTAGGATAAACTCTAATTTTCCACTTTTTTTGCATAACTCTTGGTTTGGCAGTATTTGCACTCTGTTGCATTGGGTTTAGCAAAAGTTGAATATTGTTGGTTTGGATTGACCTGTCTGGTGTGTTGTCATCACAAATTGTGGGACATAGATTGTTTCGAGAATGGTTAGATGTGACACGTAAATTGAATAGCATGGGTGAGACTGGTGATCCTTGGGTGAAATCATTTCCTATTATTTGAGATTCTGAATATTGATCGTTAACTGTTACTGAAGAAACTCTACTTGCGAGATGTTTCAAGATACTTAGTCAAGTATGTACAATATCACTTCTCTCCTCGCATAAGTTTAAATCTTGGAGAAACAGTTATTTTAGTAACAAGTCAACTAAAAGGTATTCAGAAAAGTCATCGACAATGTGACCCTATTACAGATGTAATTGGCAATTTTTTTACAAAAAATATTAAAGAGTGTGGCGCAGAATTTGATGTTGTGAAACTATCGTGAGTGCAGTTGTCTGTGGATATCTTTCACCAAGGACGTGATAAAAACAAAATATCAACACTACACAACCTTTGTAAACCGCTTAATGAACGCAATTGAAATAAGTTGCTTTGGCTCTTTGGTATCAGCACTGGCAGATGCATGTAGTCTGTTTCATGAGGAATGAGAAATATTTGAACCTTTTCGCAATGTCGTGAGTCCGTAATATTTATACACACGAACGGCGTATCTTCAAGGTTCGGAAGACGGGAACGTACAAGTTACTTACGTAAAGCTGACCTTGGTCAAATACCATAAGACGTGATGAGCGTTTAATTTAAGAGAAAAAGCAAAATGTTAGGAGGAACATTATATTAGAAAGTTTAGAGGGGCATGCTGATATTTTGAAAATAAATAGTTTACAAATATTTTAGTATAATTTATTTACAAGTTTTATAAAATTTCCAAACACGAAGTTCCCATCTCCAGAACCAGGTGTTGAATTGATTCGCGATTAAGGGTCTCTTACATAAAATATTTGAACGAAAACTACAAAAAAGGAATTAATTGAATTTATAATTTTATTTTGTTCTGATTTTGCTTTAATTTTATGCAAGATTATATAAAAAAAGATAATATGTATAGATTTGGCTGTTTATTACTGTTATTTAGTTTAATATATAAAGTCTTTCTCTACCTAAGTGTATTCACAGTGGCAATTGTGTTGTGAAATTTACGGTTTTCAAATATGAAAAATCAAAGAAACTGTAGTTTTCTTCACTACACTTAAAACATGAAATATTATGCTTTCTAGCCTTGTAGATAATATGTATATTCCGTTTAGGAGCACAGACAAAATCTCAGAGAGAAAAGATACAAGCAATGCATTTTCATCTTATACAGTTTTTTTAATTTAATAATTTGGTAACTCTCCCATTTGGATATTCTGAGTATAAATTCAGTATTTGTACTTTCTTCCTTTGCCATATTTCTTTCTCTCGGGCCGAAACTACTACTACTGCTTGAAACCTCTCTCTTTCATATTTTAGAATGTTATTCCGGAAGTCAAAATTAATGTGAAGACTTAGAACGTTATAGATCTACAAAGCTAGATGGGTGTATTTTCCAGATTCTCACAACAATCCAGTTTAATACTGTATGTAAAATATAAAAAGATCAAAGTTTCATTCTGCCACTACTTATTACATGGTCATACAGTTTTATTTATTTCCTTTGACGTCAAGAAAATGTAATTCAAATTCTTGTTCTTGGCCGACTACCATACTTCCGTTGAATGTTTATAAAAGTACTGTGATTCAGTAATTTCCTCTCGCTCCTCTGAATCACGAGACAGCGCCCGGAGATGAATGTTACAGCCTTGACCACAGATCACGTCGGCCGGATGTTGTTGTCGGTGAAACTGTCGTTAGCTCTTGGAGCAATCCTTTGTCGAAACTTGGACCTTGCACGCACTTTGGGAGGGCTTTTGCGTACACAACTGTTTACATATTTTACGTTTTTGAGTTCCAAGAGTCATTTCCTCGGAACAATTTCAGATCAAGTGTAGAACAGTACTCCAACAATGCGCAACGCTCCGCGACAAGCAATATTTCCCCCTCTCCTTCGGCTTCTTTTTCCACCCACGACACATTGTGAAGCCAATATTGTATTTTAATTTTTGGGCAGATCAGGTTCTTTGATGTTAAGGCAGGCATTATCAAAATGACAGTTTTGCCTTACAACCAAATAATTTGGTCTTCTCAAAAATTAAAATATACTCAAGCAGTGTTCATAACTTCAAATTAATTTGTTTTCAAACTTCGTAACGAAAAGCCAATGATTGATCGTAGGAACTATGATTGATGTTTTCGGGCTTGTCAACTGCTGTTGTCATTAGTCCCGTCAGTGTAGTAAACGTGTTTAATGTAGTACGAGTAAGTGTGCCTCCCCCGCTGGATGGTGAGATCCGGAGACGACCTACACGTCGGATTCCCCCTCAAGCTATCGCCCCTTGCGGGGCAAGTTCTAAGCTCCCGACATATGTTGTAGTATAGCGCATGTAAGTTAAACTGTCTGTGTAAGAGGAATGTATAAGTCAAGGAAGAGGAAGGAAAGATCGCTCCCGGTCTGTGGCCTGTTTTGCTTGGTAGGGTACTGCTTCGGCATTCGCCTGATATTGATCGGAGAAACCACGGAAATTCGGCCCGACGACTGAGATCGCTAAGACAGTAGTGCAATGATGATCTCGGATCGGAGGGTCGTGTGTTCGAGTCCCGTCTCGGACATGGGTGTGTTTGTGTTGTACTTACTTGTTGCCCCTACAGTTTAAAAGTGACAGTGGTCGATATATGACCAAGATGTTGAAAAGCGACCTTAAAAAAGCACGGAAAACTATCGACCAGAGCAGCCGGCCTGTAGAAATCTCCTCTACCCAGCTACTGAATTCGACCCATCTACACTGGTCTGCAATATTATTATACTAAGAAAAATCTTTTTTTTTTCATTTCTTTCTAAAAGAAAAATATTTATGATGATTTTTTCATTTTTTCTTTATTATACAAATAGTGTACGTACTTGCATAATATTGTCATTAGTATACGTCATTAGTATATGTCATTAGTAAACGTACTTGCATAATATAAAAAATTGCATAACAGTACTTGCATTACATTTATCAAAAATATTTTTCTTTTATAAAGAAATGAAAAAAGTGTTATTTTCTTAATGAGTATAATAATATGGCAGACCACTGTACATAGCTAACGTCGAAAATTTACCACCATCGGGTTTCGAACCCTAGAACCTCCAGGTCAGAGTTGCGGCAAAGACAACGGCGATGTTGACTCTGAGCTACACTCAGTCGGTCAAAAGGACTAGGTAGGTACGCTTGTAACGTGCAAATTGCTTTCGTTTTCGGTTCCAAAAAGAAGCAAACACAAAGGTAATATATTGACTTATTTTTGTTTATACGAAACGCCTAAGCCAACGATACTTTCAACTTCAATTCAAATAACATTGAGATTAAATTTAGGAACTTTCAATCATGAAATCTGATCTTCGCCGTGATGCTAAGAGCATGAAAGTTTGAAAAATTACTCTGTTGTGACCAGTAGCCGGCAAAGACGTTTATGCCTCCAAGTTAAAAGGCCGTTGACCGGAGACAAAAAGCGCGCTCTTCCGGACGGTCTGTTGCCTACCGAGTTAAACAGGACGGTAGCGCAGGATCCACTACGCATTACCCATGAGTCATTCATAAGTTTGTCGCCAGACTTTGTGATCTGTGCAATTTCTTGGGGGTGAGTGTTGTAACAAGGTAAAAACATCCAATAAAGTATATTCTCGAAAGTGAATGGTAAAACAGCATGAATATATTTATACTTGAATGAATATATTTATACTTCTAATTATATATGAATATATTTATACTTCGAATTACTTAAAACAAAAAATCTTGATTTAAAATATATTTTCCCCATGACCTATTAAAAATATAAATCTGAATTTTAAAAAAAGTATATTCGTCAAAGCACGTAAAGAAGTTGAAAGTTAGGTTCAACGCGAATCAAACCTAGAACTTCTTACGCGCAGTTGATCTGACTACTGAGCCACCAAGACGATCTTTGCTTCGTACAGATACTTACTGTTGTATTGTTCCCGTAAATTGACAAATGTTTTAAAAACTGTTTTTGAAAAAATTGAGGATTTTAAACTTTAAAATTGAGGATTGAGATTTAAAGTTCTAAGGACGTGGAACAATGAAAACATTATTATGAGAAGGATTTTTTTTAAATACTCAGCCATCAACTTGTCACCTTCCACTTTCTCTGTGCCAAGTTCTCACACATATCGTTAAAAACTACGAAAATCTGCATAATAGAAAATATTGTTTCAAACGACGAACTTAACTATGTTACGGGCTTGAGCTTTTGCGGTCTTCTCAGTGTCCCAAATGTTCTAAACGTTCTAGATGTCCTAAAAATTTATTTTTTTTAGAACATCTAACTTTTACATGTCTCATTTCTCATTTGTGCCGATTATCCTGATCCCCCCAATATAAATTGTGCTGAAAATGAGATTATAAAATTAAGTAAAAGGTATGTTAAAATTAATTTAATTAATTAATGGTGTTGTGCACTGCAGTGCAACACTAACAGTGCACTGTTAAAATACTCTTAATTTTTTAACCTTCTTCAGCATCGCGCTTATTTTCTTCTGTTTATGGAAGATATTTCCCGCTCATTCACAATGTCCTACCTAGGTCGGTATTCATTAGATCTTATCTTGACATCCATATAGATGAAGTGCTACAAAAATAACTTACGATACACTTTGCCTCCAAACCCGTAAAGTAATATGATTTAGCGGAAATGAGGCGATATGTTTTCCCTGAAAGTTGTATTTACAATGTTCACTATAACCAAATCTTTTTGTTAGTATGTGAGTCGGGACCAGTGACTTCAGTTCACTACACCATAAATACACTGCCCGAGTGCACTACATCCAGAGTCGTCCGTACTCTGTAAAATATATAAAATAATAAAAAACCATCATGCACTACTCTTCAAATCTGTATTATTTGCGATGTGGCCACGTATCACTGCCCACTGCCAGCTTCCAGTCGGCCCCCAGTCCACCGCTTTGCCTTATCATGGTGTGCAAGGTGAGCTGATTACTGTTCGCATGCAGAGGGGCATGCTGCAAGCGGATGCTTCCCTACTCGTCGAACGCGCCACGAACTCTTTTGACGACTTAAACCAGTGTTGTCAAGGTCGATACCACGAGTGGAAGTCCGTGGCACGGATGCCACGACGAAATCGCCTCTCCATGCAGTTCATCACCCTGCCTCAAGAGACAACGCCATCATTATTGCAAAACGGCGCTGTTACTAATAGTTCCCTTTCCCGACGCTAGTTGCGCAGAGAAGCTCGTGGCATGGCACGGAGCCGCGAGGCATACCACTGCCACCAGTAGGAGACCTTGACACCACTGACTTAAACCTTTAAAATCGCGCTTTAATGCGAAGTCAGAGAGCTTATCGTTCTACGTTCGTAACTTTTATGATTACTCTGTTAATCTTAACATATTATCGTCGGGTTAGATTTGATCTAGAGGAATTTCTTTTTGATTTAAAACCCACGATTTCTCGACAATTTCCCTTTGTTGCTACCTAATCTTCTCTGTAATTCAGTCAGAAATATTTTAGAACTCGTGAGAGGAAGATGATTTTTCGACGCAGAATGGGGTCCGGTTCTCTGGAGACCCGACATTATCTTGTTCATTATAGTGCGAAAAATCAAAGTTTGTTCTTTTAGTATACCCAACAACGGAATGTGAAGAGCATTGTGAACAAATTGAACAGTGGCTGGCTTGCATAGATGGCGATCTCAGACGACTATTGGTACATGCACTTACAAGAACCTTTTTAATCTCAAAGCTACCTCTATTCATTAAATAGTTGGATATGTTTAAAAGTAAAGTGTAATGTTTGCAAAGATGAAATTGTTATTTTTAAGGAAAGGGATTGCAAGAACATATTTTAAAATTGCAGTGAACATTGCATTTGGTTAAGTATAAATAATTGCGTACTAACAATAAAGAAACTCGAATTTAGATATGTCATATGCCACTTTTTCATGCTTGAAAATTTTATAATTTAATAGCAGGCTAGTGTCTATCTCTTCAAATTATTTTTAAAATTAGTTAACTTAATTTCGATTCAAACCAATAAAATTACTACTACTATTACTACATCATTATCTTGGAAATTGGAATTTTATAATTTGGCTTATTACTTCTTACTTTATGAGACTAGAAATGAAAATACTTCTTATTCATGGATATCCACGGACCCAAGCGTTTGTAACAAAAACAAACTATATTGCAAAAAGAAACATATTTTCTTTTACTGCATTTTGAAGCAATTTATTAAGTACAGAACAAGCATATGGAGATATAGACGCTACAGCGAGGCTCAGAAGTAACTTGGGTGACATTTCATGTAATTGCATTCAAATGCATGGAAAGGCCAAACCTTATCTCAACCGTTTTCTGCAACATCCAATTAAACAAGTCTTTATGTCCTTTGACAATACTCCATAGCGAATTTTCAATGATGCATGCTAGAATAATCACCGCCGTATTTTTTTTCTGCAGAAGTACCGTATTTAAGCGATGAATCATGAGAAAGGATAAGAGATAATTCAAACGCTGTGGGCTCGCAGCCTTCTAATGACCGTGACGTAACAGGGGGGGGCGGGCGCGGCGGGCAGAGGGCGGAGGGCGCCGGCGCTGCGCTGCGTCGATGACGCCAAGGCCGCTGCTGACGCCTTAGGTCCTGGCCCTATTAGCTCTGCACTGCGGGTCGAGGCGCTTGTTGGCCGCTTTCTCATGCACTCGTTCACTTACCCCAAACATTCTCTTTGAATGTAATACGTTAAGGAGAGATAACGGTTTTGTACCATTTATAAGATGCCGTTGGCGCAAAACCTCGTAAATATGCTACAGCTAGATAGGTAATAATCTCCAGTTCCGCAACAAATAAATTTGGGGGATAATTGAAATAAACGAATAATGGAATAGGGGAAATCAGGCGAACAAGCAATACGCAACACATGCCACGCTGAAACTCACTGTACATCGTATGTACGTGGCAAACGATGCGGTGTAACTTCTTCTTCTTGCTTACAGGCTGACGCGAATCATGTGTCTTACGCCATAGGCTACAAAATGAAACCTATTTCGGTGTTCTATTACATTTTTGAAGGAAACCCTCACTCCTTATCATGAGCTGTCAGAAACCTTGGAAGTTAGGTCCCAATATGAACCTCCTGTTCTCTTTCTAATTTAATGATTTCCAAAGTGTGTGTTCACACCGGGCCACAAAGTTTTATTATATTAAGATTATGTTTTCATTTGCATTGCTTGGAACATTAGGCACATCCCATTCTGATGCTTTATTACTCGTAATAAACTGGTAATGCGTCCAGGAAATATCGACAGCTATTTACAAGTTATCAACTAAAACATAATATGACCTGCAATAAAATTCACTGCCAGCAAACTTCTCGAGGACTTTCATCCCTAGCCAAAAAAAATCAGTTTTAATCATTTGGAGAACATTTGCTCGGAACAGAGTCATAAATTCAAGAGTACATGTGACTACACGATCTACTAAAACTGACATGTGATATCCAGTCGAGTGTTTAGAATTTCTGTTATTTGCAAATTTTACTTCAAATTTCCAAAGACATTCATCACGAATTTCTATTTAAAAGCTCTACTTGCATGAAATAGGATATTTTTTTAATAAGATCGCTGGTGAAGTAGGTACCTTCTAATAATTAAAGAAGGTATTGTCAGGTATCACTATATATTTAATTTAAAGATCTTGTCGATCGCATAGCGATCATCACCATCAGAGATAATCTTGCAGTCTATAGATGAAATACCTGACAATACCTTTTCTTTAATTAACATATTTTAATTTATTACAAATAACGAATTGACTAACAAAATATTTCCAGAAGTAAAAATCCAATAGAATGTTGATTCATTCTAAAAGTAAAGTTACTAGCTGACAGTGATATGTGATCTTATTAAGACAAAATCAGTTTAAATTGTTTTATTTACAATTATATTACTTCATTGCGTAAATTGTACCGAGTCCATAACCGACTTCGTAGACCTGAAAGTTCCTTGAGTCGCAACAATAGCAGTTCTTTGACACAGCGAAATAGGCGGGTTGAAGCCTGGTCGAGAATTCAAGAGACAGACTGTTCTGAACAGACGTTTTCGTGGATTTCTCCGTCCACTTGCAAGTGGATTCCAAAGCAGTGCCTTGAACAACTAGCCTTAGAAAACGCGTGATATTGCCTTTGTGTTCCGACTCCCATACAGTATCTAACATTCTTATTCGTACATTTTGCTTATACGAGGTAATATCTAATAATTTAGGTCAAAGTAAAAGTTTTTTCAAAAACAGTCTTTATAAAATGAAAAACAATCTCATTACAAACTGAAAAACATAGGTTCTGTATTAGAATTAGTTAGTGGTACATTAATTTATAAAATAAAAAAAGAGAGTAATGTTCAGTTTTGTGAAACTTTGGTATTCGTACACTAGAAGTAATAACACAAAATAAAATTAATAAAAGAAAGTGGCTTTTATCATAGTGGGGCATCGCCTTTTCATGGAAAGAACAAGGTTCTTGCAAGTTGTGGGTTTTATTTTCTTCCATTCTGCTTCGACAAAACGTTTTAGTTCTTTGTTTTTCGCGCCAGTTTTGTGAACTTCTCTCTTTAAAACTGACCACAAATGCTCTATGGGATTTAAGTCCGGGCTTTGAGGTGGTGTTTGTAGTAATTTTGTCAGGTTCCATATTAATGGCATATTGAGCCAGGGCTTGTGCTTACTGTCATTGTACTGCTGAAAATGGTAAAAGGTGGCAAGCCCGTTTCCTCAGCACTTTGTTTTACATTTTTTCAAAATGTCGAGATAAACGTTGGTATCCATAATTCCATCAATGAATTGGATCATATCAACCCTCTTAGAAGACAGACAACCCCACAACATAACTGATCTACCCCCACACTTCACCGTGGGAATTATATTCATAAACAGTCGTATGTATTTGGCTTCTTCCAGACCCGACGTATCCCATCTGACCCGAAGAGGTTTGTTTTACTTTCGTCGACGTTATTTGAAAATATTTTACTGTAGAACCCTTGATCTAGTAAGCCTCATACTCGCTTTGGAGAAAAGGCATGCGGTGATAGCTGTGAGATCCCACAAACAAACTTATCATAACTCAATAATTTCTTCCAATTTATTAATTTTACATGAATCCCCCAACCACAGAATAGATACTACAGTATATATTATAGTATCTATTCTGTGCCCCAATTATGGGCCACCCCCATAAGTTCTAAACGCTTCTCGGTATAGAAATGCAGTTTTCGCTGAACAGTGCGGAATTATGGGGGAAGTACGTATTATGCCGAAGAGATGCTTCAAATACTTTTAGTTTTTGAGAAATTTATTCATTTTTTAAATGGATTAATTTATTTTTCTTACTAGCAATGGATAGGTCATAAAAATAATAGAATGATGTATTATATGTTGATGTTTTGATACGTGCGCCCGTCCCCGCCCGTCCGTCACTCACGGTTGGACTTCTTCTGATCCACCATTCAGGACAAATGAGGTGTTTTTCGAAAAGTTATGACTACTAATGGGAAAGTATCCAGTTTTCCGTATCTTAGAGAAGAGACTGATCAAAAAACTTTGTTTGAGGAGGGGAGAGTTAAGCACCTAATATGCGTTTTGGGGTAGTTATAAGGCATCTGTGGTTAACAATGGCTCAATGTATTACCGCGAGAAGACGTAATGATTATCACAAATTGTAGAAAAAATATTTGTAAAATATTGTGGAAGAATTCTAGAAATAAACGTATGTCTGTGTATGTGTGTGTGAGAAAGAGAGACAGAGAGAGAGAGAGAGAAGGCACAATGGAGAAACCTATGAGTTATATTAAACTGCCTTTCCGTCATACCGTGAATCCTTAGAAGATGAGTCATACAAGTGACGACAGTTCTGTAATGAAACACACATCTCTAAAAAAAAGTACTTCTATCGATATTTTTTCATATTCCTCTCTGTCCCCGTGGGTAAGCGAGCCAGATTTAATGTGTTGTTTTTAAAATCTTTTTTGCGAAAACACATATTCAACATGTAAATACCCGCCGGGGCGCCACGGTCTGCTAGCCTTAAGCATTAATAATTGTGATATTGCTTATACAAATAGAACAATAAAACGCTTCAAATCATAAAATTCTGAAAACCATTTGACATTTTACTAATCAAATATTAAAATACCAAACATTAAAAGTACGCAGACTATAAAATCTGATTTCAGAGAAGTTTGAAGACTTGTCAGAAGTGAAATATACTCGTACGAATATATTCGTTGATTCTCGAGTGTCCATTTGCTGCACTGTAGTTGGAAGGCCGCGGGGTCATGACGCGGCCCACGCGGGCGCGACAATTCAGCAGTTAAGCTGCACTTGCGTCCAAAATTAAGCAAACTGCAGAGATGGCAGGACCAAAAGAAGATTCTCAGAATTCCTTCGAATTTGCAAACGCGAAAATTCAGACAACAGTACGTGTCAGCTATCATTTTCTCCGCAGTATTTCCCTGCCAGTTTGTTTGGCAGGTAATATTACTCTTCACACATTTAGAAATTGTACTTCTCTTTTCCGAATCTATTCTGTGTAGACAGAAAACTTACGTAATTCCATTTAAAAATTAATGTTGGAATTTAAGACCACATATTCAGACATCTTCGTTTCAGTATTGATATTGATGACGCGATACACTGATAGTGATGATACTGACGATGCTGGTTGGTAACTTCCGCGTGTCATATCTGATTATGGCTAAATCATCGAAAACTTGCGAATCTGATGAAAAAACCTTTGGCAAAGGCTATATCATCCTCGGTCGTTCTAATATTGGTCGATTCTCTTTAAAACCACAGTTCGCGTTTGTCAGCTGTTTGGCTATATTCTGAGCTCACACATTGACAGAGAATTATAAATTGAACCTGTTGAACAATATATCAGCACTCTTACCAAAAAGTTATTCTCTAATCTGTCATCTCCACCTTGCATTAATACTTTTGGCCAAGGAAAAACAAAACAAAATTATCCTACACTTTCAAGATATCGAAAGGTATATGCTCGGACTACCATGAACATGCAGTAAATTTAAAAATAATATTTACGAAGATTATTGAAGTAAAAAGTGAGGAAGAAAAATCAATATTGCGTAATTTTATTTCGTTATTACATCACATGAATGAATGTTGACGACTGCCGGAATCGTCCCAAAAGTTATTATAAAAACTGAAAACCCCTGTAAAACATTGCTGTTGAACAGGAAGAATACATTTTTTTGTTAAAAAAAAAGCTTCTTTGAGTCCGTTTGTTGTGGAGCGGGTGTTGGTGACCGCGAGCTCCTCTCTCATTCACGGGAAGCAGCGCGCGCTCTTTCAGCCCCGCGCGGGTATAAATACGACGCCGCGCCCCGGGGGGCGACGGGCGACGGGCGACGAGAGCGCGGACGCTCGGGGACGCGGCCGCCGCCGCCGCCGCAGCCAAAAAACGCCAAAGGTAGGGGCGTCTTTCGTCCGGGGCTCCGAGAAACGAGGCTGGGGAAAGTGAATGAGTATGTACACCGAAAACGAAGGTGTGATTAATGAGCGAGGAAATATTAACAATCGTAACATCCCTTCTATTATAATACGTTAAATAAAGATTATGGTTTTGCACTAGGGATGCGACATCGATGTATCGAAGTACGATGTTCAAAATTAAGGCATCGATGTTAATAAAACATCACCCCAAAACCATTCATGTTTTTAAACATTGATGTTTGCAAAACTGGATTAGTAAACAATGTTCACCCTGGAGGCATTCAATAAGAAGGTGGTCGCGTTTATTAATTTTTAATTAAGTTTTTAAAAAAAAGGAAGTCAAAAATTGTTCAGAACAATTAACACAAATTTTATTATCTCATCGGATATTCAAAAATATGGTATACATGATAATCGTGCATGCAAAATAATAAAGTTTCATTTATCGAAGAAAACTCGATTATATTTATTTTTCGCACTTGGTCTCTTTGGTCCGGAGAATGTTCGATGTATGGATGAAGGAAAATTATAAATTTTTCTTGTATTTTTTCGTTAAAAATATCTACCAAGTAAAAGCATCGAACACAAAACATCGATGTTAAAAGGAAACACGGGATTGAAAAAGCGATGTTACATTTATTAATGATTTTATAGAATATCGATGTTTTGCAAATATCAACATCGATGCCGCACCCATCTTCTGTAACATTTACAAGAAAGCATGTGCAGAAAACCTCATCCGTGTGTTGTTGCTGAAGGTGGTAAATTACTCCCCAGGTCTACATCAAAGAGATGTATAACAAAAAAAATTATATCGCAGATTGTGATAAAGAAATAACCATCCATGCAACCCGCAACACACTTTACGCTTCAACGTACGTTGCCGTTGTATACATCTTTGAAACGAACCGTTCCAAACCCTTAAAATCATGTTTTCAGAGGCACTGGTAAAATTACATATTCCATCATCTACCAAATGAGGCCTTTTTAAAAGTTCTATACATTTTTTACGGATATCCGCTTTCAGTGGCACGCATTGTCAGAAACATTTATAGTTGGGTTCAAGCGTGAAGCTAATTTCACATTATAAACAATGATTTATAAAGATGTTTGTTTTTCTTTGATATTTTGAAAGTCAAAACTATTAAATAGGAGTCCGAAAACTGAAATAATGAACATTAAAAAATAATTTCCTCAATGTAATTATGACTGAAAACTACACCATTGTGTTAACAGTCTATCTGTAAATATTATATGCTACCATGTTTTGTGTTATATTAATTAAGTTTGTAAAAATGTTCATTTAAGAACGTGGGATTGAAATATTTTAAAGCTAAAAATTCTTTGTGGATGTTGCTACGTGAACGAATTGTTCTGAATGCCATTGAGGTAAACATATTCAGTTACAAAGCACATTATGGCCGCCTAATCATTGGCCTTATTGATACATTAGTATCAATATTGATAATATTGGTACTATAAGGTAATATCAATATTACCGATTTTATTTACAAATATTATTATTAATTTGTATTATTATTATTATTATTATTATTATTATTATTATTATTATTATTATACCTAACAGTAACAAATAGAACGGTAATATCAGCCAACCTCGTGACACAGAAGCTTGGTACAGGTGCGCCCATGTATCATGGACATTATGGCTGTAAGTTTGAATCACGCCTAAAGCTTGGATGTTTTCAGTTATGTTCAGTTGTGACAGTGCCATGATGGATATTCCCAGTCCCTCATGTATCACCTCCACACCTAAGCCCTCCATTATCCCTTCCCCTGTTCCGTAGTTGCATGAGATCGGTGTACAATCTGCCTGTGTGCTTAACTGAGGAACAGGACCCCCAGCACAATGGTACAGGTGACGAGATGGTGCCAAGACATACATGACTCTATTCCTGACGTATATGTTATGATACAGGACTGTGATGGGCCTATGGGCTCTTCACAAGTGATGCACGTGAAGTGCGAGGGTGGTACTTCCGGAGAATTGTCCCCATGGAAGCTATATTTACCTTGGGAGACTCCGGTAGTCTCATAGGCGCCGAAAGAGACCGCAGAGGAGTGGGGCTAAACCGGAAAAGTTAGCCCCGAATAAGAAGAAAAGAGAACTATCTAGAAAGAGAAAGGCTGTACCATTTCGTAGCACCACTAGTATATTATACCGTAGGTGCAAGCCACCTTCACGTCTACTAATGTGCGAAAAACAAAACATTCAAATACATGTTATAAAAAATGGTCTTTCAACACCCATCCATCTGAGCAGTTAAGAGACTATTCTGACACGAAATTCTTTGCAGAATCACGAAGCCCATAGAACCCTGGGGGTCCTGACAACTGCCCACTAAGCCCATGTCTCAAGACGATTCTGTTTGTGAAATATGAAGAATTTGCGAAAGATGGAAAAAATATTAGAGAATTTCAAATTGTTTTAACCAACAGACTCACGAGATTCTAGCCAAGAATCAAGAAATTAACTTGTTCATGAAGTGACTGTTGTAAAACTGTTAAATATACTTTTACGTTTACTTATTTTATGTACGTGTTTTATGTTATTTTAGATAAAATTTCATAATGTAATAAAATACTTCCGCGACAAAGCATACGAACATAAAATGGTTGGAAAATATATGACGGAACTGTTTATTTACAGAATTAGGTAATTGATTTAAAACCAAATTAATTGGAACTAAAAAATAAACAAAAGTATACGTAGGAACTTATAGATTGAAAAATCCAAAAGAATCAGGGCTCCATTGTGCGTGAGGCGCAGTGCGTGCTTCGGAAGCAGCGAGAGTCGCGAGGTGAGGGCAGAGCTCCCCTCCGTTCGCGAGCCGGGAGGGGCCTTGCTGCTGCCGAAGACGCGCTGGGAAGTCCCGTGCGGTTGCGGCTTCGTCTGTCGGAAGCCGACGGAAAGGGCATCCTGCGCGGAAACGGAGCGGCCCGCTTCCGACCGGTTTTCGCAGGAATTCGAGTCCTGCTCGAATGATCATAGAAAATCTTTCGAATCATTTTGGAGTACCAAACTTTTCCCCAAATTCCCCCAAGTGGAGATTTCATCGTATTTTGGACAGTTGAAAGTTAAATTTTCGTCCGCTTGGTTCCACTTTTTAGTTAAAATTCTCTCAGGATAACAAACATTTGACGTATGATCATCCAAGACGAAACTCTTTTTTTAATTTAGAAAACCGCGTATGAAATTTTGACACATTTTCATCTCAATGAGATGTGAAGAACATTAATATAATATTTTTGTAGTCAAAATCCTTTATCTCCAAAGACTACGAAGTCTACAGCGACGAATATTAGGATATTTTACAGACTTCTTCGAAAGTACACAAATTTATGTTAATACACGTTTGTTGTTTTGGATTTAAAAAGAATAGAAATTACACACACGTATTTCGCATGCTCACGACGGAAGGACGCCAGCCTCCCAATAATGCCAGGCTGTTCCAACTCAGCTTAGAGCGCGGTCACACAATTAAAGATCGCAATTTTAAATGAAATATAACATAAATGTAATAAATAATAATAATAATAATAATAATAATAATAATAATAATAATAATAATAATAATAATAAAATGAAATAAGAAACAATACACAAATCATAACTTATGTAGCACCCAACTGTGTAATTTGGGAGTGGGCGACTGAAAGTTGGCAATCTTTATTTCAAATAGATTTTAAATAAAGATTAATTTGTAAACATATTACAAAAGCTTCAATGTAAGAAATGAACAAAGAAATAATGAAATAATATACATATTCTAACATACATAGCATCCACTCTATTCAAAAACCCTCTGAAATTATGATCAGTAAGTGAAGAATTTTCAGAGCGGGTAACTAATTTTGATGCCCAATTACTCCATAAATACTCATATTTTCAAAAAATTCAACATGACCTTATTTGAAGATTTGTTTTTGATTATCACATTTCATTAAGAAAAAAAAATTGTATCTAATGTAGTTGTCAGAAAAGGCCGATTGTTTTTGCAAAATTAGGCATTTCATAATATTCCTGCCTTTGTTTTCTTCTAATAATATTTTTCATCAATAATGATTTTTTTCTCTTCTTTTTCAGAATGGTCTAAGCGAATGTGTTGAAGCTTGTAAGAAGAGAGACATCAATGGGGACAAATTACTGGTAACTATTGTTTTATTTAATCTCTTTTTGTTTATTTCATGTTCTGCTTTAATCACCAATCTCATACAAGTGAATTTTAAATTGTATTATTTGTGTTTCTGACCTGCAAACCCAGATTTATGCACAATTCAATTCAATTCATTTCAATGACTGCCTGCTCTTCTGTCTGACCACAAATTTCACTATGCTTCTTTGCCATCTGGCAGTGAAAGAAAGTATCACTCAGGTTATGAAATAGGCAAATTAGATGCCTATCAGAGGCTTCTTTTAGGCTTGAGGATCTTCCTCAGCAGTAAATGTGCAACATGGAATAGCCAGCTTTAATTCCTCTACAAACAATCCATATTTAATATATAAATGCTTATGTCAGAGTATTATAAACCACAATTTTGAGTATTTCAAGTTGCTCATATCATGATTATCTGCGAGCAACCCTATGCACATTCGAATTTGTTGGTTTCCATTTCTAGCCATATGGCAAGATAACCTGACCAAGCATCTTGTTCATTCGTGTTCACCAAATATTAAATAAGCTGTATTTTAAAAGTACATGAATGTGACTTACTTGATTATCTCTCTCCGAGCCCCTTAATATCTGAACTAGGTGTTTGAAAATTCATGTAACATAATAGTTTTTTCTCATATTTTAATGGATATCTTAAACTATTTACTTTTCACAGAATTCAGTATCTTCAAACTGAAATTAATTGTGACTTCTTTTAGGTATTAAATATATAATATTTGAATGCTACAGGCAAACTGATTTTCAAGTTTAATTTTGTATTTAAAAAATTAATTTCTAACCACATTTTTATTAATTCAGTGAAAACTTAAATATGATTTAACCATTTTAACATTTAGCATTAACCATTTAACAAATACATTTTTGTTCTGCAGGAATTGTCTGAAATGAAATTAGGATTATGGAAAAAAGATCTCTCTATTCCCAATATTAGGTAAGTTTTACTTTTATTTATTTCTGAGGAGTAAATAAAAAGCACTTAAATGATCTATTAAAAAGAATAGTAACTTAACATAATAATGACAGTTATTTCTATCTTTATCACCTTTTATTTAATTTCATGTGTTCTTTATCTGTATTTATTTCTACTATTTGATAAAAGAATTGTGTATTTAGCAGCAGGACAAAATTGTCATAGGTAATGCCACAATTGCACTGGAAATTTCTGATAAGATTTACAATTAAATCCAATAGGTTTTCAGAATGCACCAAATATTACTGGTAGTAATGAATGTTTTGCATTCAGTGCCTTTAACAGTAGCAGAAAGCAAATGGGCCTTATTGATAACAGAAAAATGATATACTGTCTCCTGTAATTGATATATTGCAGCTTGTGACTGGCCAGTATTGAGGAGGTGGTATGAAACATTAGTAAGAAAAAATTATTGCTTTGAAACATGTTTTCTTGCTGGGTTCTTACTTGGTACATTGTTAAATGCTATTGGAGTTAACTTTTGGAGTGGAATAGTGTCTATAATGTTTCTAAATTCAAAATCCTTTTAATGATCTTAAGATACTGTACTTGTAATATTATTTTATTATTTCTTCACCTTTATATATAATTTTTGTCATATTTTTAAATGTATGGCATTTTTTATATAATAAATGTTATTTCATATGTTTTTTATACTTTCTTGTGCAATGTATTATCACACCTGACTACCATTCTTTTGAGATGTGTATTGTTCCCAAACTTTGTTGAACAGTTCTATCAAGATGTCCTTGAGTTCTTTACCATTGTTTTTTATTAGTTCCATATCAATTCCATCTTCCCCTTGACTTTTCCTGTTCTATTAGTATCCTTTCAAGCTCTCCTTTTGATATCTGTGGCATTATTTTTTGTTCTTTGAACATTGTGTTGTCCATTCTTGAGTCTGTCATGTCATCCTAATTCCATAAAGTCTTATAGTGTTCTGTCCATTTCTCCTGAATGAGATGTATGCAAATGACTCTTATGTGAACTCTGAGCATTCTTATATTTTTAAAACCCATCCTTTGTTGGCCTGTGATGTTTCTCTATAGTGATTTCACAAATTTCTGTGAATCATCTCTTTTAATTTGCTGTGTAAATCTTTATTCTGCTCTATGCTTCTTATATTCTATGCAATCATTGATTGTATGAGACTAGATATTTCTGATAAGCTTTCATCTTCTTGTTAATATTCTTTGATCATATTTATTTATTCAATATAATTTTGTCTTCTTGTTAATTAACAAGAATTGTATTCCTTAATTACAGGCCTTTCACCATTTTTGTTTTTGTGATTTTGGTGTTTCTTTGATTGCTTGTTTTAAAATGGTCCAGAATCCTTCCATATTCTGTTTGTCTATTGTTTTAATAATTTCATACATAAGCTAAATAATTTTTCTTTTGTGTGTTTTATTGTTGACAGAAAACTAGCATCATTTATACAAGACATTAGTAAAATGCCTGCAAAATTTACACTCTGCAGTACATCCTCCAACAGTGATGATGCTTGGGACACAGATTTTGAAACAGAAGATGATGATTATCATGAGGTTTGTAAACTAGAAATGTGTACTATAATCCAAAATAATGTATTATATTTTTATTTTGCAAGAGAATATATTGAGTTTCTCTTGTTTCAGACTGAAAACATTCCTCATGCAATAATCTGGAGAAACAATTACATCCTATTCAAAATTCCTCTCAAGAGAATGGGAATTTAGAAGTTCAAAATTTAGTCAATAAAACTTTTAATACTCAAAATGATGACAATCATGTGTCACCAATTAATAGGCTTAGTACTTGTCTGTCACGGAGTAAAGTTAATATTCCTTCAGTATTTTCCACATCACAACTTCCTCAAAATGGTTCCTCTACAAATTCATCCTTGGGAAAAGTTATAAAACCACCATTTCTAAAATATAATGGAGTAACTGAATCAGTTAGAAATGATCTATCTAAAGAAGGGAAGAATGTGAAACCTACAATACCTTCACGGCCACCAAGTCTGCACGTGTCATCTTCTAAGGATATTATACAGTCAACATTACCAAAACCACCAGCTTTGTAAGTTTTCTTTTGAAACTCAAATTATGCATTTTTAATTTAAATAATTCCTTGTATGTATTTGATGTTACAAATGTATATAGTATTCTAAATGATATCTTTAATAAATTTGAAATTATTTTGGTAATGTTCAATTATTATAGTTATAAAGCATACCCTTATTTTTTCAGTGATAAAGAAGGCTCAGTCTTAAGAGATATTTGTGATAAACTACAGTTGGAGGTGAGTTGGATTGCAAATTTCTAGTGCTTTATATTATCAATATATCAGACATATACCACATGCTATATTACATGCACAGATTTTAGTCCCCCACCATATGTTGAAAACAGTTTTTACTGTATTTTTATTTTACAATAAATAAATACAGTAAATAAATAATGAATAAGTAAATAAATACACTAAAGTTACAAGAGAACATTAAAGCTTCTCACTAGGAATACAATAGTATAATGAGTTTTCTGGGAATGAAACAAATTTTATTTATGAATCCAGTGAGAGATATAAAATTACTTTTAACAAAATTTTTACTTCTTTTAATTTCAGTAATACTAATGACTTCTTTTAATTTTAGTACCATTAGTACTTTATGCACATTGATAAATATGAAGTCATTACATTAAATAAACATTCTGTTACAGCCTGATATCATGGATGAATATGAAAGTATTGATGAAGATTTAATTAATGCCAGGAGCATAAAAAATCAGATATCTCAATTTAATGGTGTCAGTAATTTAACACAATCTGTACACCAAAATTCACAAGATAGCACTTGTAAATCTCTCAAATCTCAGAGTTCTGGAAGAGATCCATCACCTGCCTCCAGTTTACATCGAAATCAATTATATATTACAAAGAAAATAAATTCATTAACTCAACAAACATCAAAACCAGACCAAAACTCTGAAATTCCCAGAAAATCTCCGATTCTTCCCCCTGTGCAAATAAAGAAACAAGAAGAGCTTTCTAAAAATGCATCCTATATAAATCAAGAAATTCAACGCAAATCTCCAGTTCCTCTACCTCCTAGGAATGAGAAAAAACAAGATATTTCACCGACATCAACATTAACACTTTCCTCTCAAAGAATTCTCAAAAAACAAATGAAGAAAATTCAGAGCCAACAGTAACACCAAGGTTGTCTAAAGAATATGATGACAGCATATTTGATGAAGAAAGTATTAGAAATGACACTTGTGATGGTGCTCCCCATGAAGAGTTTTATGAAAGTATACCTGAACATGTAAGTTGAAATCCTCCCTGAAACACAAAATAAAAATTACATGAAACAAGTATTTTTACAGCAAAGTTTTAGGAATTTTAAACATTGTGCTTGAAATAACGGTATAAGATGAGCTACAGAAAATCCAACATTTAAGCAGGTTATCTTAATGGTATATTAAGGAGTTTAACTCCGAGGTGCTTATTCACATTCCTGCTGATAGGTGACATAATAATTTATTCGCGTCATGTAGGCATTAAAAAAGCTGTCTAAATTTTTCAGTTAAGAGATTCAAAAAACCAGTGATACAATCAGGGCAATATTTCATTAAGCCTCAAATATTTCTTGAATATTGATAATCAAATATGAGGCAGTTGCACTCTTAAACTGTCATTAAAATGTAATCTAAATAGCATGTAAGTGTTAAGTAGAATCTAATTCTTTACAACTTCATAAAATAACACTCAAGAACTTTAAAATCAGATTTTCAATTTTATGTATTTTATTGTGTAGTACAAATCTGTTATTCTGTACCTCACTTGCATGTTGCAGATAACAACAAAGCGTAATAATGTGGAAAGCTGTGAATATTCAGATGGATATTTACTCCCTAAAGCTCCTCCATCTTTACCTCCAAAGCCTCAACACTGTGTTAAATCATCAGAAAAAGGAAATGTAGGTATAGTAATGAATTCTGAGAATATACATATATCTAAATTAGTAATTTCCAATGCTTGCAGAAATTGAAAGAAAACTGACAATCTTCTGGCTCTATGAGAGATGGTTATGATTTTATTAGATATCAAGGAACCTGGCAAAGATTTTTAAAAACTTAAAAAATTAAACAATTTTTAATTTGATTAATTTGAATGAAATTATTTGATTGTGTTATTCTATTTCATACTCCACATACTAACTGAATGCACCTCTGCTTATGACACAGTTGACATCATACAAAAGCATGGCTCCAAGAAATATTATTAATTATATGCTATTATTATTTGCCACTATTAATTATTTGCTATTCATGGGTTGCATTATGAAACAGCAACTTTTTTTAAATATTTCTATCTTTTATATTTCTATCTTTTTTTTATTCTATATTTTTTATTGATAAGACACTCTACATATTGGATTAATAAATATGGACTCAAAATAGTGAATTATGCAAGTGATTGATTAAGGAAACTCAAATAAATTTGTGGAATGAAATGGAGAATAAATATTCTGTTGTGTGTTCTTTTGTAAGTCCCAATTTTTTGTAAGATTTACCCTACAAAAAGTTCAACTGATGATCTTCATTCACTGAGGGAAAATCATTCCAATGTGGGAAGGAACAGTAAAGACTTGCACTCAACCTCATCATCATCATCATCATGAATAATTTAGGTATAGGCCCAATGGCCTGTTCCTATTCTACCAGTAGTCCCCTAGTCACTGCCAAGATGTTCCTGGTCTTTCCATCTCTTCTTTGGCCGGCCTCTTTCTCTTATTCCTCTCGGTCTGTACTTTATTATCTGTTCTGGTATCCTGGTTATTTTCATTCTTTTTACATGGTCTTGCCATTTCTTTTGATATTTTACCAAGTCTTCAATTATGTTTTTGGTTTTTAGTTTCTTCCTTATTTCTTTATTTCTTATTTTGTCTTTCCTTGTCACTTTTAATATTGGTCTCAGGTACCTAATTTGGGCTGCTTCAATTCTTTGTCTATCTCCTTTTTTCAGTATCCAAGTTTCACTCCCATAGAGAAGAGTAGGTTTGGAAATGATGTTGTGGAGTCTAATATTTGTTTCTGTAGTCATGTGTACAGCCATTGATTTTGTTGTAGTTTGTCAACTTTGATTCAAAATCCTCTTCCTGTATTAAAATTCTGTTACCTAAGTAGGTTAAACTTGACACATTCTATTATTTTGTTTTTAATCACTATTCTTGAGTCAATCACTCAACCTGATAATATTTTATATATATTGTTCACAAACACATTTTTGGAATACTACATCTTTGCATAGGGGATTTGTATCAGTATCAGATGCTATACTGATACAATATAATCATATGTTATAGTGAGTTCAATATATATAATATAAGTTCAATCTGAATATCATGAATGTATTTTTCATTTTCTTAAAAATCAATTTTATAAACCCAATACTTGTCTGAATATTTTAAAATTTTGTTTTCTAAAAGAGATAATTTAAACTAAACATACAGTAGCCTATTGTGAAATGTACAATAGGGCAATGTTAAAATGTGAGTAGTATAAAACAATTAATATAATGCCATTATAATTTATGCATATATCATAAATGACCTTCATGTGTTTGATAATAATTTGAGCATTTGTTCCATGACACAGGGCCGGTGGTTGGTGTTAGGTCCGAGTGGGTAGTTGACCTGGGTGGAAGTCCCCCTCCTCCCTTTCCACTCATCCCCTCCATCATCCACCAAAAATGTTTATGGAGGGAAAAATATAAAGCAGAATTTTTTTAATTTGTCATTTTTATCATTAAATTATCATCAAATTGTTATCACATTTATTTTATGTAACTTCAGCAGTGTTAATTTTTGCAATGCAAAAACAATGCTGCCCACTGTATTTTTTATATAAACTCTGTTAACAATTTTTGGAAATCAACATCAGTCATGATGCTATCTACATGTCAAATCACAATACTGTAGAGCCATTTGGGCAGCATTTGTAGTTGATCGCATGTATGTTTTGAGTCGACGCAATACTGAGAATCTTCTTTCATTTCTGGAATTTGGCATTTCTGGAATATTTCTCTCACTCCAAATTCTGAGTGGATATTTTACCAAAATTTTATTTAATCGAACTTTTTTGTGTGGGTATAGCTACCCACCATACCCACATTATCCGCCAGGCTTGCCATGACTATTTGAAACATGTCAAAAATTATATTTCTTTTGAAAACAAATGAAAGGAGTCGTGTTTTATATACAACTGTATGATATTAAAAAGAAATAAAAGTTGATTTTCTAAGGCTAATAAATCTACTTAGAAATTTCATTGTCAGCACATGGATAAACAGATACAGTAATATCATCATAGTCTTCCAAATTATTAACTGATGAAATTCACATTAGTAACCATCATTAAAGAAAATGTTGTATGAAATAAATTCATTAATATTTTTAAATGTTGTAATGTCCAGAATGCAAAATATATTTATTACAATAACTAGAAATCAGATTTTTAGGAAAATGCCTATTTTATTGTAATGAAAATATTTAAAGGCAATTAATATATGTATATGAATTATGGAAAATTAAATATTCTGATGAATTTTTATTTTGTCTTTTTTGCCTTTTTTTGGTCTTTTGTGACAAATGTTGTTTTAGACATAGTTTTCCTTTCTAAATGCTTTTTTTCCCTTTAAGATGTATGTATTTTTCTCTGTAGTCTTGGTGACAAATACACTAATGAATTTTTTGAGCTGAAAAGCTTGAATTGTGGCTTCAGATTGCTAAAAAAAGTGGTGGATTTTAGCACTTGGTTAAGCAGGGAACGCTTAGGTGAACGCTGAGCACAGATTCGTGACGTATTCAAAGCACTCGTACATCAAAGGGCAAGGCAATGATCCCGACTTCCGACATGGATATTTTTCCATTCCAAATGTTCTGGGAAGTATGCAGTGTAGGCCAATCATTAGAACCTAGTATATCTCTGTTGGGCGTGAGGTGTGTTTTCATTCTGCTGGCTTATTGTATAGTTTTTTTATATTGGCTAATTTTAGGTGCAACTGCAGTGAAATTATTATTCTTTATTCCTCCAGTTTTATTTTTTATTGCTTATTTGATGCCTACTTAAAAACATTTTAGGGTCTTTTGAAGTGCCTAAAACATAAGTTTATAGTGCCTAAAAATATCCGATGTCTAATAATAACTAATTAACCAATCTTTGTATGCTTTTTGTACAAGATTTTCTGTAATAGGTATTTTTTAATACACAAGTCTCTTGCTCAAAAAAAGCTTGATTACAATAAAGGCCATTACAATTTATGTGCAAAATATTATCAACCAAGACATATAAGAATAATTTAATTCTGGAGAGAAATGAATGATGATTCAAAAAATGATGAATTAATAATTGTTAATTTTTTTTAATTGTTGGGTTGTTAAGTGTTGGATGACGATCATTACTTACGTTTTAATGCCACTATTATTAATTAAATATGATTATTAGGACTCCTGCTGCTCTCTTAGAAAGCAAAATTAATTCTGGTAAATGTTGTAGTAGCTGTACACACTTAATGTTTAGTGGCTTTATCAACACTTAATGTGTGTGTAATTAAATAATATTGTATTTAGTAATAATTTCAGCAAATTTTAAAATATCCATGTTATTAAACAAACGGTACAGACTTATCAAATGATATAAATGTTAGACCATAATTTTTCGTAGGATCTTGTACCATCATATTTATTCAGAAGAATGTGGTGATAGGGTTGAGATGATATGTAGTGAATAATTCAAGGTAAATAATGAGATATTTATCTGGGTCTAAAGAATTCTCTGCTAGCCTGTTATGTGATTTCTTAAAACAGTGAATAATATAGTGTTTATTTGCAACTTCAGGTCTTTTGAATTTCGTGGTTGAGATTCCGTTGAAAAAAGATCTTGTTGATGGAGTAGCCTATTTTTTGTTTTAATTGATTTTTTTTATAAAATAATTTTTACAAGTTTATTTATTAATTTTTTTATTTCATTGCCTTAACTAACTCTAAAAGGAGTGCAAGATGATTTATTGAAAATTAATTTCTTTTTAATTTCAGATCACAGAATCCAGTGGTGCAAGTGGGAGTTTATGGTCATTTGGTTCTTTGAAAAAAAATTCACAGCAGAAAACCCAACAAGGTAATCTGATAATTATCAAGGTATTAACTTATTTAGAGTTAGGAATTTTTGCCTTTTCCTGGAGATTTGAGAAGATATTTTTTGATGCTGTCGTGGGTTCCTCACTTTGTCCATGTACCGTCATTGTTTCAAATTCCAACTGTTTTGTATTTTAATAGAAATTTTAGGTGCTGCTTTAGTTTGGTTTCATACAACAATATGTTTACACAGTCTTCTCAAAACCTAATTATTCCATACCCTAGTTCTGAGAAATCATTACATTCTTCTTCTTGGTACATTAAAAGAGTCTTTGGTAACATGAAGCCTGTGGTTTTGAAATGTTAAATTTTTGCAGTCCTAGAAAATACTGAGAGTTTGCTGGAAATAAGTCTAACCCCATATTTTTTACCCACCTTTGATACAAACGAAAAGAAAATTTAAAGAAAAAAATTAATGTATGTTTTGTGAAAATAATTCTTTATAAAAATTAAATTGCATGTATTTGCGTGAAATAATTACGCGAAAACTACTCATATTTTCGAAAAATTGTATATGACCTTATATCAAGATCTGTCTTTAAAGAAGATATTTCATTCGAGAAAAAATCTCTAAAGTTTAATCCAAAAATTTGAAACCATTTTTGAGAAAATTTTGAAAATGTTGAGGCTCCATTGAAAGTTTCCCCCAAAATCAAAATATCTGTTTCAAATTCAGAGCTGGAGCTTTTTAAAATTGGTAGAGGAATAACAATTTTTGAGAAAACTCGCCGAACTTTTTTGGTGCTAGCTTTGACCAAAGACAAGAGGGACGGAGACGTTTTGCCGTCAATCGATTCATCGGTATCAAGGACACTCAAATATGGATACTGGCTACACAATGTGTTAGAGGAAGAAACTGACTAAATATGGGAACAAGATGTATCCACTTTTACTTTCTCACACTTATTTCCTAAGAAGAGAATATTGTAAAAGGCAGATTTGTTGAACTCTCTTATTTCCGGACACTCATAACGAAAAAGTGGATAAATGCTGTTCCTATGTAAATTACTTCCTTTAATACATTGTGTAGTAAGAATCGATGTTTTGTGGTACTTGTTACAGGTAAATCGATTGACGGCCGAACGTCCCGTCCGTCCGTCAATCCGTCCGCCCGCTTGATTGCCCGTCAGTCTGTGGTCAACGCTAACTCCTAAACCGTTCAGCCGATTCTCTCAAACTTGATATTCCTCTATCCATTTCAATGAACTCGAGGCCCTCTGAGTTTGAAACAGATATTTTAACGAATAGTTTTATTTACGGCTTAAATACACTTCGTGCATTGTTGGTATTCGCGTAATTTTACGTAATTTGTGTAAATTCGCGTATTTTTCACGCAATTTTGCTTGAAAATGCGAGCGAGAAAGTACGCGCTGTTTAGCACTACTGATTTGAAAATGACACTGGTAATAGAGCTGGCAAACACTCAATTTGTATTTTAGCAAAACATTCAATTTGTGTTTCACAGTGGGAATGATTCCAAAGATCTGTGTTTTAAGATCGGAAGGAATTTCCGTTGCCATGTTGTAGTCAGACTGACCCTTAAGCACGGACAACTGTGATGTAATGCACTAATTAATGTAAATGAAGGGCTTAGGATCAGATAAATCTAAGCCATATTTTGTCAAAACTTGGGGTATCATCTATTTGGCTCTCGACCTTGCGGTAGTGTAAGTAGTATTAAATTTTGACGACAAATGGCAGAGTAATAAAGTTTGCCATAGATTTCATATACTTATACAGTAAAACCTAGTTAGCACGAACTCGCCTAACACGAACTCGCTCGACACGAACTCGCTCGACACGAACTCGCTCGACACGAACTCGCTCGACACGAACTCGCTCGACACGAACTCGCTCGACACGAACTCGCTCGACACGAACTCGCTCGACACGAACTCGCTCGACACGAACTCGCTCGACACGAACTCGCTCGACACGAACTCGCTCGACACGAACTCGCTCGACACGAACTCGCTCGACACGAACTCGCTCGACACGAACTCGCTCGACACGATCTCGCTTTACACGAACAAAACTTCGACCCCAGCAAAGGATTACGGTAATACGAAACATTTATAATTTTCGGATAACACGAATTTTTATAACACGAACTCCGAATATTTCGGTCCCTTGGAATTCGTGTTAATGAGGATTTATTTTAGTTCTGTAGTAGACACGATTTGCTTTAGAACCCTATTCCCTCTGAAGTAATGTAGGACTATCTTCTCCCGAGTCCTTCAGTTATAATAAAGAAAAGGTTTAAAAAGATTTTACTTCAATTGTAAGTTAATATAAACGTATTATACCAGTTTGTTGTATTACCTTAATTTATGAAAGAAAAGTGTTACGTAACACGTTTGACACTCCATTATCCGTTGTATCGGTGCGTTACGTTCTCCACTATGACTAAACTTCCCTGTTTTCATGATCCAAGTAAAAAATATTGGTTTGTAGAAGAAGAATCCATAAACTCGTACTGATTGTTGCTTGTTGGTTATGAGAGATGGATTTTTGGGAGAGCACTATCCTTTTTAGGATAAGAAAGAGTCGGAAGAATACCTTTCGAAACATACGCGAAAGATACGCGGGGTGGATCGAGTGGCAATATTTGGGTATTGAAAGCCTCTATCCTAATTCCTCATGACAAGTTAGGCATGCCCTATCACGCAATTACAGAAGAACACTCCTCTTACTATTTCTTTAAGGACCGTGTGGCCGCTCTGACAACACATGCTGACCTCACGGTTACGCGATCCTTTACAAAACCTTAACTTTTTTGTACTCGTATCACAAAATTCGTAGCAACTGTCTCGTCTCTTTCCCCCCGGGTGTATCAAATGCAAGTCTTGAGAGTCTGTCGGAATGTCTCGTCTTTGGTGTCCCACAGAGTTCGACCACAGATATGATCATGATAGAAGTTACCGTACAGTGATAATGTTTTTGGTGTTCAGTAGTGAAGTAAATCATTAATATGATAAAAGAAATTAATAAGTTCAATTAAAAAAACTTACCTTTTATTACCTTGGATGTACTCGTATGTTCTCCTCCGTAAGTTCTAAGTGATAATGATAAATTACACTTGCGGTCGAGGGCTAACGTGTCGTATCATGAGCAAAAGTAAAGTGAGGGAAATAACAAAGGTAATATTGTTTTTTATGGTTAAATGAAACGAACACCGATTGTCTATTGAATATATTTTATAGTTGCTTCAAAGCTGCTATAGTTGCTTTGCTTTAAAGAAAATCAAGGACAAATTTTTCCAATACCTATTTATTCGTTTTTGTGTGAAATGAATAACAATATTTCGCGGGCTGTTATTTTCTCTTCATCGTATATAAAGCAGATGGCTAGAGATGTAGGAGCACTTACAAGTAAATCCGGCGGCGAAAGAGGAATTGATCTTGTGGACGTCCGTCGCCGCCGGATCAAGTCCTCCTACGTCTTGAGCCATTTGCTTTACACCTGTTGAAACATACATAACAGCTCTCTAAATATTTTGTTGTTCAGTTTCACAGTTCACACAATAATAAATAAATCGTTATTGAAAAAATTGTCTTTGTCTTTAAGGCAAAGGACACTTCAACAATAAAAAATCACAGGTAATACCACGAGCGCTTTAGACATTTAAACGAGTGGTATTTAATACGTATATTTCACGAAAACAATTTAAATTAAAAAGTAGGTTAATTAATTCACGTCATGAAAGTTAATCCGACATAATATTTGCGAACTGGCTGTCGGGCCCCAGCAGTGTCGGGGGTTCACAAGCGAGAAGTACTGTAATATGCAGAATACATGATTCATTAAGTAAATACAGAACACACAATATTGGGTTAATGAAACTCATGCTTTCTGTGCACACCGCCTCCGAAGATTGATGTATCGCTGCTTACGATTGACCAATAGTCAGGAAGCGTTGAGAAAAAGCTGGCAGAAAAATTGATAACCTTGATTGGGCCATTCTACACATATTGTTCAATACTATCGATATTAATTTCGTGAGTGGCGTAGTCACAATAATCATGTAATTTCCGTTTTCTCCTTTTGCCATCCAATATTAGATATGGTAGAATAACACCCCGATGGAATTTTTGTGTAGCCGAATCATTTTAGTAGATTTCTGGCCCGAAACTTGAAAAAAATTACGTAGTGCTGAAAATGTCTATTCTTAACTCGAATGAGAAAAATATATATTATAATATCCAGTGTCAACGTTGTGGATACTGGTTAAAGTTTTTTTTTATCAAAATTGACGTGGAAATGAAGTAATTTGCCGGATTCCAAATTGAATATTTTATATTTTAAAAATATAATTAATGGGCCCTTGTTAACATTTGTTTGAAAAAAAAACATTTTCGCGAAAATTCTGCTTGAAATTGGAGGCGTTATTTTAATAGTGTTACAACTCCATTGACACTAATTTCGAGATATTGAACCTTAAATTTAAATTATTACAAGAAAATAGGGGATGGAGTTTAACAGGAAATTGTGTTTTTCTTTCGTAAAAAGATATGTACTTGTTTGTCTGAAGATGATATGAATAAGCATAGTGTGTGCTTCACGGAATTTTGGGAGTGTAAAGGAGTTATACCATCGTAAAAATGAGGTTGGTGAGCCAAATCGGTAGAAGTAGTTCTAAGAAACGTTGGAAATGAAGGCAATATCGATATATTAAAACAGATTAAATATTAATTTAATGTTACTGTTGAGACACATTCCGAACCTTCTTCAAATCGTCGGGTTCCTACATGCAGATCAGTGAAATAAGCGTGATTAATGCTTGAAATGAATGAAAACAAATCAAGCATATCCTGTTTCTTGTCATTAACCTTCATTTGCTGTGATGAAGTGGGATATTTAAGTTTTTGAAAATCTTGGTTATTCCTCATCCACGGGAGGTTTGAAAGTTTACTGTGTAGAAACCAATGTCTTGATTGAAGGTTTACTGGTACATATTTATAAAAACTTCTGTTTCACAAATCTTTTTATCGATCTAATTTTTAGCCAGTTACAGACACCATTTGTTCATTTTTCTTCCTCTTTGTTACAGACTTTTGAAGGACTTTTAACACATAGAGCATTAAGTTTAACTTGTGTTAAAAATGTCCGATATAATTATATTATTTTTGTTGTTCTATTACCTAATATGAACCAAGCTCTTTATCATATCGCTGTTGACACTATAAATCACTCATCACGAGACTTGTAGAATACCACTGGTGTTGTACCACTATCAAAATACTCGTAAGTAGATTGCAATCTTCTGTGATTCACTTTTATTGTGATGCGCTGTGTTGCCCACAGAAATAACTTGCAGTTCTATCATTGACAGAATAAATATATAACACTTGCTCGGATCTGAAAATGGAGTTAACTCAATTTCTCAAAAAAGTGGAGTAGTGCCACTATTAAAATAACGCCTCCAAATAAAAGTGAAATTTCGTAATTTTCACTAATAATCAATCCAAATTATTTTGGACGCATTGTTCTTTCCTCCTCTCTTAAATTTAAATTCTCTCTTGAAGAAGTGTGTGTTTTCTTTGGTTGTCTGTCATAAATTAGTTTATTTTACATTTGCATCCGTCTTTAGTTATGAATCTGAAGGGAAATGGATTTTGAATATATTGCAAAGAGTTGTACTACGTTTAAATTCTAGTTTCTCCACCACGAGACACATTTAGTGCATCAATGCTGCTTCCGAATCTCCAACGTATCGGAGATTTTCTGAACCAATGGATCAGTAGACCATAAGAGATGATGGGATAGGGGAAGAAACGATTGAGCGCGGTCCTCGAACCGTATTCAAGTGCTGCTCCGGTATTCGCCTGGAAGCGATAAGAGAAACCACTGATCAGAGCAGTCGGCTTACGAATTCGATTCCGGCAACCACCACAAACTCAACTATGTTAAACACAAATACAAAATGTTTGGCACCTTATCGGGACCTCCCAGTTGATGGTAAGCTCGATTGGCAAGGCGTTGGCTTCCGGCTTGCCGCCACCGGTTTTGGTGCGTGTTTTTTCAAAATAAATTAATAATTATTTAATCACATTAATTTTTACTAGTAACTTGAGAAAAATTTCAATAATCTCTTGGAGGGACAGTTGGTTATCTTTTGGCAGGACGCGGGGCGAAAATTATTGCTTAGGCCGGGCCATTTTAAGTTTCCCATGTAACCTCCATTTCAATTGGACATTGACGTGTATCTGTTTTACGCTGTGGAGTTTCCTTACAGCCTACATTTGTTATCTACGTCAGCGTCTTCTGTACACTTATCAATTTCATGGCGCCATTACTCAAGGAATGTACATTTCCTAGGCCATAGCGTCAGTAAAATGGTAAAATCATAGAAATTGAAGCTCTGTATCAGTCATTTCCCAGCGCAATTAACTGACTCCTGGTGTGGGGAGGCTGAGAAAGAGAGCTCTCGCCTGCGCGCGACGAGTGTGGAAGCAGACAGCTGAGAAAAGGCGGGAGGAAGAATGTCGGCCATCTGTTAAGAAATGTGCCGCGGGGTGGGCGCGATGCAGCGACCTTTTTTGGAAGGCGTTTTTACCATTTCATATGTGTGGGTCGCTTCCTTTGTTTTATTTCTCTTCCAATGGACCCTCAACAGCTTACAAACGCCGGTAGCCGACGTTTATGTGCCGCGGGAGAGCAAGCAGAAAGACTTTTCACTGTGCACCGACAACTGATGGAAGTATGGTGAACAAAGTCTGTGATTTCAAATTAGATATTACTGTGTAAAATAAGTTATTAATTTTAAATATATAAGAATGTGGTAACTTTAGTGATTGTGACAATGAAAATGTGTGGAAGTGAAAAGAGTGTCAAGAAAAAGAGGGAATATTGCGGGCAACGTGGAGAAGGATAAAAGTTCCTTCCCTCGCTTAGACGACAAGTATTTGTTGTTCAATTGACGAATCATCTTCTATGTGAAATAAACGTAGAATACATAATTGCGAAAGATTTTTGAACGTATTATTTTGTGTAATGTAAGCTGTATTGTGAAAACTGTATTTGCACAGTTGATCAATGCAAGAAATTAATTCTAATTCCATCTGAACTTAAAGTTGTTGAACAAGTATAATGAGTGTTTGTTTCTACGTTCGTCTTGCGGGACCGCTATTAACAAATTTAGTTAATCGCATTGGGACAGAAATGGCCGATGGAGCAGTAGGCATGAAACAACGTATTCTGTACCCCATAAGAAGGTTGTTGTCTCGATATGATGATGTCATGCCCCCTGATGAGGATTACATTGAACAAGGTATGGATATACAATATTTATACTTATCCTTCTTATCTTCAAATACTTCGAATCAGTTACGCTAATAGAGGTGTATTGTACCAAAAGAGGGATCCATTCCAAACATTATAATTAACCGCTAAAATGGGGACAATTATTTCTGCGTGTCAAAAGATGGAAAGACAATATAGTAATAGATTGCATAATTATGTAACATCTTTTTTTCTCCTGTTAGTATACAAACACAATGACGTGTGACTTTTTTGGTGCTACAAATATATGTTTCGCGCGTACGCACAGTGCCTCCCTCTGAATTACTACTTTCTGTCTGGCTCCTCTTTAATTCTGTTACCCTCTAATCTGCTTTTTAATTCTTTCCATGCTTGCTATCTCTCATCCTCTTTCTAGTTTGATCTCTCTCTCTCTCACTCCCCCTGACTCCCTCACTCCCTCACTTTCCTCTCTCCTTCTCCCTCACTCCCTCATCTTCCCCTTCTTTCCCCTCCCTCTCTGTACTCCCCCTTCCCCTTTCATTCCTCTCTTCCTCCTTTTTCCTCATCTATCATTCCTCTCTTCTCAACACATACGCTCACACACGTCCACCCCCCCCACACACACACATACTAACACTCACTCTCTGAATCTATCGTATTTCTTTTCCCCTCCCATTCCCTCTCGTCTGTTTACCCCAACGTACTAGGTATCAACGACAGGGAACGAATTTCGGGCCACTGGACTATTCGAGCAGAAGGACTCCCTTCTCACTAAACTTCTTAAATGTCAGCCAGCTTTTTAAATATGAATTTTAGAAGATTTTATGTTAATTATTACCATCATTACAGAGATATTAAGCTTTACCAACCGTTCGAAAATTTTTCCGTTGTTATTAAATATATTCTCAACAAGTGGTGCTACAGAATGGCACAGACTTTCCCGTATTAGTTTTATATTTCCTTGAGTCTGCGCTAGCTATTCGTAATAGCCACATACTCTTGCCAGCTGCCATCTATCACCGCCAAAAGTACATTTTTTTGTCATTTTCTTAATTTTTCGGTTTCCTATTGGTATAACGGAAATATTAATTTTAGAATATTAAAGAACACAAAAACCTCGTTGTGCCATTTTAAAGAAAATTGCGTTTTAAGGCTGCTAAAAATGTAAAATTTGAAGTTCTTTTTCATAGAAAAGTTTCGAGTTTTCAAAATACTTCATTTGAAGTTATTTGAAGCACTTACACTCACAAATTAAATCGTGTTACAAATTGCCGGAAATGTGCATATTAAAGATGTGAGAGATATTTCAAACAAATTACATTTGTGTAATTTTGAAAGAACAAAACAATACCTCATAATAAACTTTACGACATATTAACGAGTTCAATTATCACTATCCATTCAAAAGGTTTGAACAAACAATTTGAAGCCATTTTTGAGAAAATGGCGTTTGAGCGTTTCAGAAAATACGGAATTTTGAGCTAGTTTTCACAGAAAACTATTCAATTTTCGAGAAACAACATTTGACATTATTCAAATCACATGTACTCAATACAATAATGTGAACAAATCACCGCTAGTGTAAATATTAATAACGTGAGAGACAGGTTACAAAAATTACAATTTTGCATTTTTGAAAAACCAAAAGAATAGAGCAATATGGCGTTAATGTCATCTCATAGAGCACATTGAGCACTATCCCTACAAAAAGTTTAAAGAAAAAATTTGGAGTCGTTTTTGAGAAAATCTTGTTTTGTAATTTTTTAAAATTGCACATATGGCACGCTATTTTGCTCGAAAACTACAAAAATTTTACATGACCTTAAACAAAGAACTAATTTTGGAGAACAAATTTCATTTGAAAGAAAAATCTCTCTCTGCAATTTTGTAGATAAAAGGAAGACGCCGAATAAAATTCAAACTTTTGCAATTTTCAAAAATTCAGAGTTATCAGTGTCGGGTCAAAATCGGATTCTCACAAGAAATTTAAAGAAAAATTTGGAGCCTTTTTTTGAGGAAATTTTGAAAATGTCCGGAAGGCTTCATGTAAAGTACCCCCAATTTTTAAAGAATCTTTTTTCAAAATCTCAAAGCTTTGACTCAAACCAGATCGAGCGGGGAATATCCATTTTGGAAGAAAACGTACCTATGGTTTAGGCGCTAGTAATGTTCACCGAAGGACAGACAGAGGGACGTTTTCCTTTCAATCGGTTTTTCGGTATTAAGGACCCTCAAAAGAGGGATTCTGGCTACACCACGTGTTAGGGGATTTTTTTTCTTAATTTGGCAGCTGGTTTTATCCACTTTTTCATTATCAGCGCCCGGCAATGAATTTTTTTCCGCCGAAAATTCGCCGTTTTTTCGCGCAGCATTACATAACTTTCACTACACTACTTATATTACTCCGTATATACGTACGTATACGGGAAAGTAAAAATTGTTGTAAGACCAATATAATCTAAATGTAATGAATTGCGTGATATGTTCACTGTGTTTTTATTTACTTTATGAATTGTTAAATTGTAAATAAATATTGTATATAGAGTATTTTTTCATTGTGCTGTAGTAGAAACATTACAGTAACGTATAGAAAACAAATTATTAAAATATCTGTTCAATTTAAGCATTTTTGTTAAAATATATTAATAATTTGCTAAGATTTTGTTTTTCAATATTTTTGGAGTTTCTCTTTGCAAATATTTAATTTTAATTGTAGGTTCTATAAATAATACATTATTTTCGCCTTAAATGTAAGAAATAAAATAAATTAAATATGAAAGCTTCCTTTAAGAAAAATAAATAAAAAGTGTAATATGCTGTATCGTGCTTGCAGCCGCAGTTGAATATGTGGAACGTCTTGTGAGTGTTGCAGAGAGTGTATGGGCATTAGTGTTCAGAAATACTAATGTCAACAAATATACAGTAATTTAAATTTTTAGAGCATTATTAAGCTTACACTCTGAGCTAATGATACAGCAGTATCTTACAGTGTAATCGTGCAATAGATATTGCTCCTTGTTAGTAGTTTACGTAAAGAGATGGCATGGCTGTTGAAGGATATCATTTCTTTTGCCTTGTTTCTCCCTCCAAATGGATGAGAATTGGCGCATAAATGACGCTATCACCGCTCATAACACGTACATGATCTAGTACTACTTGTACTCAATGCAGAACGTTACCAAAGTGAAGTTTGCAGGCAATTCGGATGTAAATATATAAACGACATTAGTAATACATCTTAAGGTTTTGGAACAGAAATAATAAATGCCACATGAACCACAATAAGCCTACCGTTCGTTATTCGTAAATATTAATATCTCGATTTTGATAAAAATGTAGATTATCTTATTAATAGTTCATATTTATGAAGAGCTTGGAGCAGTAAGCAGATGAGACACACATCGACCGAATGCGATTTTTCTGTATTGCTAACAAATTAGTAACTCACCTACAGCTCTACTCTTACCACTAAAAGCAAAAGGAGTGCTCAACAAGTGAAGCTACATTTACTGCACATAGTGAAGCTACATTTACAATGAACATTTGAACATTAACATTAACTTACATGAACATTAACTTGATGAACATTTGTGAGACAGATAGACGGTTTTCCTGTCTGCTTGTCTGTCCGTCTGTTTCTCTCCCTCTGAACATGGTATAGATGGAATGCACTGGGAATGTATGTAAATATTTATAACACGCGAACGACACAAAACTTTCACTCGGTTGTTGCACTCGGTAATGAACAAATTTTCTCAAAAATTAACTGTACAAAAAATGTTGTAGAACTTAATACTTTAAGCACGCGAGTTAACTCGGTGGGTTAGTTAACTGTCATGTAGTCTTTATAATAAAATAGTATTATATCAAAAAATACGTTCATTTTACTTTCTCGTCTACTTCATACTTTCCTAGTAAAGAGAATGCTTTGTAATGTTGCAACGGCAAATGGCGATTTTTCGTCAAAAAAACTCGTATTTTAGGCCCTGAATATGTGAGTCCCTTTCGAATAAGTGGATAAATCCTGTTGCTGTATGTAGCAGCAAATTTCTTTCTCTAATACATTATGTAGTTAGAATCTTCGTTTTGTGGGTACTTGATACCGAAAAATTGGTTTAAGGCAAAACATTACTCTACGCATTTGTGGACCACGCCAGCACCCTACCCTTTAGAGGATTTTCTCAAAATCTTATATTTCCCGATCGATCTACCCGTCCTCGAGGCAGAATTTGAAACGGATATTTTGGTTTGGGGATACTTAAATGAAGCCTAGCAGCGTCAACATTTTCTCCAAAAAGGCTCCAATTTTGGGAATTTTTTTCTCGGATAGAGCAAACTACTCCCAAAAATGGCATTGGTCGCATTTTCGCTGAAATATCTTAATTTTCGAAAATTCTGAATCCTACTACGAGGTGACTAATGTCATGTGAAGGCCCTCGGCTGTCCGGGTGGCGCCGCGTCGAGGCACCCCAGCCCTGAAGAAGGCCACGATATAATGGACGAAACGTCGGCGAACGCTACCCGAACATCACTGCCTTCGACGTGGCACCACTCGGACTTCACATAACTTCGAGAGCCTTCACATAACTCTGATCGCGAAAGCCTACGATTGCACCAAGGTTCTGAATTCAAAATTAGAATGTTTTAAGTTGAGTTCGTGGTATGTGTGCATTCCGACTCCATCTAATATTGTGACACGATCATTCCACAACCTCGTGACTTGACAGGCAACTATAAGAACCGAGATGAGACGAATGAATACCATAGGCAAATACTGGAATTATAGGATCGAGATAGGTCTTTGTTCGGGAAGCGCGAAGGTGCTCTTCTCTAGGAATGTCTTGAGGAGAGCGGTAGAGAGCGGAATGTCTTGAGGAGAGACCTTGGTAGGCGCCTATAGATGGGGAAGCGGGTGGAGCAAAACTAAAAAGCCAGCCCTAGCTCAAGAGAATAGAAAATTGACTTGCACAGAAAGTCTTATGTCATTCTGTAGAACCACCAGTTTTGATATTTTGAGTGTACTTTACTGCCATGAATTTTCCCAATATTTTCGAAAGCCCTTACAAAGGTTCTTCGTAAGGAAAGGAAGTTATGTAATCGCGCGCTGGAAATCGGTGAATTTCCTGGAAACAAATATTCATTGCTGAGCCCTGGTTATGAAAAAGTTAATAAATCCTGTTGCTAAATGTTGGAGGGAGAAATCCTCTAAAACGTGGTATAGGCAGAATCCATGATATGTGGGTCCTGTGCGTCCGTCCATCTGTCCGGCCGTCTAGACGGCGGCGTCTGTTCATTCGTATGTGGTCAACGCTAGCGCCTAAACCGTTCAGCCGATTTTCTCAAAAATTGATATTCCTCAATCGATCTGAACAAACTCGATGGTTTAAAAGTTTGAAACGGATATTGAATTTTTGGGGGTATTTTTCTGAAGCGAACATGTCCGTTTTTAAGCGTTGGCTCGAATTGGTATCATACGGCGCTTCTGTGACGTAGTCGCATGAGTGACGGCGAGTTAACTCTGAGATGTGAGTTCGGGTCTTGGAGAGGAAAAAACTTCATGCTTGTTGAAAACACTTTTGCAGGCTTATGTAGTAGTATAAAATAGCGGAGCTGTTAGAAACAATGCAAGAAAGTATGTCCCTTTGTAGCACCACTAGTTTGACATTTTTGCTCAATCATTTTCCTCTCAGAGAAAATGTTAAATTGCATTAGAGTACACATATTCACTCAAAAGCTTTACAAATATTATATTTTTTATTACCTTTGTTCATACGAGTGTAAAGAGCTTTCAGAAATATTTTCTCTATGCTAAAATTATTTTTTCAGCAATATTTCTAAACCTTCAACAGGGCCGTCTCTAGTCTGTCTAGAGATGGCCGTAATTTCAATCGTGTAAATAGACTTCGAGATATTTTTCTTTAATTATTAACTATTGTATTAGAAATTGTATTTGAAAAAGTCTGAATAAAAATTCAGTCATCAGATGGTCACTCATCTCAGGGTCAGGACGAATAACCTTAAAAAATTAATAATATTTATAGTGGGAAATAAATTTTATTTAGGTTGCAAGATCTATAAAATAAAAAAAAAACGCTATTTCGTTTGAAACAGGGTAAACTGACTAAATGCCAATGATACTGACTTGGTTTCCTCTCTTTCTGATATTGTACAGACATCTACATTTTTGTCTGAATACTATAATATAGTTTTCACGAAAATGAATGTACCAGTAGATGGACATCAGACACCTAACATGTTTTTTGCTGTTTTTGTAGAGTACATTTATCGGGAATACCGCCTTCTTCTCTGTCTCTTTTGCCTCCATCTCCTTCATCCCCGAATCCTTCGCCTCCGCCTCCGAATCTTTCGCGTCCGTCTCCGTGTCCTCCCTCTCCATCTCCTTGATCTTCGCCTCCGTCTCAATATCATTCGCCTCCGTTTCAATCTCATTCCTCTCAGTCTCCGAATCTTCGCTTCCGTCTCCGTGACCTTCGCCCCATCTCCTTTACCTTCGCCTCCGTCCCTATCGCCTTCGACTCCGTCCGCTCTTTTGCCTCCGTCTCCTTGTCCTTCAACTCCATCTCCTTGGCCTTCAACTCCGTTTCCGTCCCCTTCTTTTTCGTGTCCAAAGCCTTCGACCGCCTCCGTCTCTTTTGCCTCCGTCTCCTTCGCCTCCATCTCCGAAGCCTTCACCTCCGTCTCCGTGTACTTCGCCTCCATCTCTTTGGCGTTCGCCTCCGTCTCCGTGCCCTTCGCCTCCCTCTCGTTCTCCTCCCTTGCCTGCGGCCTCTTCCCTTCTCCACAGCTTCCGCCTCCGTCTCCTTAGTTCTTTAGAAACGTAGTAGTATCGAAGTTACAAGAGAAGTTCTCTCCTGCCAAGCTTTTCTCTGAAATATTTTGAGTTAGGAATACAAAAATACACTGGTGCCCCATGCTGAGCTCTCTCAGTTCCCTTTATGACGAAAGAACTCAGTCTGTGGGAATGCACCAGAAGAGCACGATATTTTGCAGAGGAGTGATCGAGTTGCGAAGGTAGCTGATACGGGAACGTATTTTATACGTCGAAAAAACGGATAATCAAGGAAATATTACGACAAAAGATCAGCTAACTGCAATTCTTTGAAACTTGTCAATGCTCTTTATTTTGTAGTAGAGTTTTTAAATTTTCAAATGAAATGGAGCGATTTGGATCGTGCGGGAATCAGTTGGGTGTAACATACTCATCTGGTCAAAATTCAGTCGTAAGACGCGCTATGTCGACAAACACAGTTACTCGCAAAGAAAAATCATGGTCTACAGTCTCGGTTCACTATTCTCCCTCTGCACCAACCGCAAGTGCTCGCACATTTACTAGTAAGTTTTTTAATTTCTACTAAGCTCATTTTTTACTTTTTGTTTTCAAATGTAATTATTAATTTTATTTCTGAGACGTATGTTGAATCTCAGAAAAATGAATATTATAATAATGAAAAATGCAACCAACAATGTAGGTACTTGCAGCAAAAATTGTGCAAGGTCTGAATGTAATTTTGAAAATAAAATTATGAAAACAGAGAAGGATCAGTGACACTGTCTGGAAACACATGTGTTCTAGTTCCGTGCCATAAGTAACAGGATGCTGAGTTTTTGCCTCCTCCCTCCTCTTTGCAGGCTGAGTTTCTATAGTTTTATTTCTGAATTTTTGCTTGTTGTAGTCATTACTGTAGCAGTCTCTGTGTTAGAAACATGAAATTCTCTGCTGTTAGATGAAAATTGTGTACTGTAATTGAACAATTTTTTGATAATTGTTATTGTTTGTGTTGTGACTTTGTTATTGACTTTTATAAGATGGTTCTTTCACCTGAACCACATTTGCTGAAAATGTTGATGTTGAGACATTTGCACATAAGTAGGTATCAATTTCTTTATTTCCTAGTGTGTTTCTGAGAGATTCATTTTTTATACATTTTTTAAAATTGTTGCATGATTCTAATTACCTCTACCAAAAATTAAATATTTTGGATACATGTCCTTTGGTAAAATTTAAGTCATAATTAATCAAATATACTTCTCTTATCTCTCTTTTTAATCACTTTTGTCTTCAATTATACAGAGCAGCAAGCATACATCTCAAAATTTTGCTTTGCTTATCAACTTTATTTACTGCTTCAGTTGTGTTACTATTATTCCCTGAGTTTGTTTTGTTTTATTTTGCTTTTGTATGTACCAAGAGATAAATTGTTTTTCTAGAAAAATCATCCCAAGATGGAAAGAAAAACAACACTTTGCCAATGCCACGATCTTATGTATCAGAGTCTCCAAGACCAAGTGCCAGTAGGCCATTGCCTCCACCACCACCTGATGGTAATGCCAAATATGAAATTAAGGAATATATTTTATATTTATACTCTTTAATGAAAAATAAAGGATAATATCTCGAATTAACCTTTCTGTTAACGATTTTTTTAGGTGGAGTACAGAGAGTGGTAAAAATTCCTTTGATACAAATGCCATGGTATTTTAATGTCGATCGAGCTAGAGGAGAAGAAATTCTTCGAAACAGTAAGATATAAATTATTTTAGGTGTTTAAAATAATTTGTTGATTAATTGTTTACTAAATGTTTACTATTACTCATTGTATCTGTAATTATCAAATTTCCTTTAAGGTGAAGATGGAACATTCATGATTCGACCATCATCAAAAACCCAAAATGCACTAACTCTCACTCTTAAATATGGTAAAAGACCTTTCAATATATGTGTCAGACATCGGCCTGATGGACGATTTGCATTGGGCACAGCAAAGCCAACAGAACAAGTAATTATATTAATTTTAGTGTCTGCTAATTACCATGTGACCTTACAAACCTTTGCAAAGTTTTGATCTATTTTCCAAAATATGTCAGCATAAATACTCAGAGATATATTTCTCTAGTATTAATTTAATAAATTAATTTACAAATGAAAGTGTCAATGCTTGTGATTAATATTTAATTATTTGCAGACTTTCTCCTCCGTGGAAGAATTAGTTAATCATTACAAAACAAATGAATTACTGCTGTATAGTAATGGAAAGCAAGCTGGAATTGTTGTACTTACATCTCCTCCAAGGAAAGATCCATCAAATCAGTAGTTAAGATGGAGTACATTCTAATTCCTAAAGAATTAAAATGAATGATGGTAAGATAAAATGAACTGATTTCAATACCATGACTTCTTGTCTGTTTGAAGTCATCCAAAAGAATTATATGTTTGTAGCTTTTATTCTTGTTAAGATAAGTGCATATATATTCAGAACAATATTCTTGTTTTTAAGATTTATCAATGCACGATTAATCACAGTGCAATGTTAGCTCGATGCTAAACCATAAACATTGGGAAAGATTTTAAATACTGGATTACAATTTGGAAATTTCCAACTGCACTCTAGTACCTTAGTTTTATTCATTAATGAGTGAAAATTAATGCAAATATTTAAATACTCCATAAATTGATATGCAATTCTTCAGCAGTTTTGAGATTTTATGTTATTTTCCTCATCATCATTAGGGGCCATTCAAAAAATGCATGTGGTTTTTGATTGCCCCCCACCCATCAACCACCACCCCCCATCACTATGAAGTATTGTAAGGTGTTTCTCTTTGTTTCAGAGATGCATACGAGTCTCAGATTTACAGCTGCATTTATAATTGAAGATTTGATTGAAACTTTTTAAACACATTTTGTACAAAACTAGGAAAATTATTTAAAATTTGTGCAGCACAAAAAGGATGAACAATTATGTAATAAGCAAAACTCTATTTACAGCATCTGTAACATCTTCAATATTTACTAGTATTCATGACCAAAAAAATAACTTTTCTTAATTAATGAATCTGTGATTGACTTCAATCAGAAATACCTTTTGAATGTTTATGATGTTTTTTATTACAAACTAGGGAAGAAAATCTTTTTTAGTGTACCTATCATTTTGTGATATTCCGTCAAGTGTTGTTGATAACACCCATACTTGTGAATTGAATATGGCAATTGAATGATATATTTTGAAAAATGGTTGATAATTGCACATTAAAATTCTATGTATTCTTAGGCTTTTCGTAGAAACATTTGATGAATTTTGAAATGAATATTGAAGAAAACATTCCAGATTATCTTTAAAAGGGAACAAATAATGCTTATACATAATTACAAAGATAATGTTTCCCAAAGAGGACAATTTATGGGAAGCAAATTCTTTATTTTAATGTGTTGGGCATCTTTTTAGCATTTATCAGATTTTTTGCTTGTTCTATTTAGTTAAAAGATGAATTACAGTGCTTGTTAGTGACTGTATTTTATATGAACAAACCTTTACTGCTAACTTCAATCCATGGTAAAATACCTTTTGTTGTACTACTCATTAACTTAAAATTCTTGATGTGCAGAATCCAGTTGAAGTAGTTACAGGTTTCATTAACAAATGGTGAATTTAACAAACAAGCAAAACATTTTTTTTTTCTTAAAATATTTTTGCATGTTTACTTTTCTAACTATTGAACTACAGAATCAATGAAATTGTAGTTGAACAAGCTACATATTTAAACTTATTTTTACACTATTTATTCTTTTTATGTTCAGTATTCATTTTTCCTAAAAATCTCTTTCTTCTAATTCTTTGTGTATTGGAAAAATATTGTAATATTTAAATATTATCTATCAACTTCAGTTATCTTAAGACCAACTTCATAGAATTGAGATGAGTTTTATAATAGGAGTTATTGGAGTTCTAGTCTTCTAATAATTATGACCTATTAACATCATTCTGTCAATTTTCCCATGACAAATAGTCAAATGTAATATATTAAAATCTAAATTATAGTGAATTGGAATTTTTACAAAGTTGATAAAATGTAGAAAATACGTTACAAAAATCTTATTACAAAACTTTTTTTTCTATGAATAATTTTTTAATCTCGTACTGTAATAAGATGTATTATAGTACTTATTTCATAAATAACAATTATTCTTCATAGTAAAGGTAAATGTTTATCTCAATCTTCTCAAAAAAGCAGCTGTCATGTATTTTTGTAAGATTTATATTAACAATATATTAATTATATTGAAGTGTACATTGTGTATAAAGTAAAAGGTATCCTATATTTAACAGATGAAAAATAGTAGGTCATGTACAGATTGTATTTTCATTTAAGGGAAAAATAAGAAAATGAAAAACTTTATTGACTGATTTTCAAAATGAGTGATATTTAAAAATATGTATGATACTGAATTATTTGAAAATATATTATCACATAAATTTTGTAGTAATATGTTATCATTTAAAAATGATTTTTTTCTTGATTCTACCATATGCCTTTTCATTTTCTGGTTTTTATACTGATGATCAGTGGCAAAGAGTGAGGCAAGAGAGGATATTAGTAACTCTATCCATAGGAAGCTCAGAGAAAACTAGACCTGGGGCTGTAGATCTATGGGAGCCCCTATTTAAAAAAAAGATCCCTCCCGTAAATATTTGATTATTTTAAATGTCTATTTTAAAGTTCATTGTAGTTCAACTGCAATTAAATAAATATAATTTTTTATTTAAAAAATGTTTTGAAGAAAAGCAACAGCATATTCATTTTTATATTTATATTTTATAAAGTTTATACACAACAATTTATTGTAAATAATTTTGAAATACCAAAATTGTGATTTAGAAGACCATTGCAAACTGGTGTTCTTGTGACTCCTCCGAGATACTTGAATTTCTCATATCCTTTTTATTTATTTAATGTCAAAAATGAAGTTCAAAACAGTGTGTGATGTACTCTAAGGGGAGGAAGTTGGCAAGGCGTCATTGCATACAATGAAAACCCAAGTAGAGGCCTCATTATGGATGTATAACACGAACAAATGAGTCAACGTCCAGCGCCGTTGCAAACACCGCAGCACCGCAGTGTCTGTGGTGACGTGGCAGTCGATATAAACTACGCGCCTATAGAAGTGACATTTGAACCAAATTTTCTCAAAGGCTTTTTTTCCCTTCCAAAAAACAGAAGCTGATATTCTTCGTTAAATTTAACGTTGCAATAGTTGTATTTTTATTTTTAATTCTTTTAAGGTAGGTACGACTTCGCGCTTATGACTCCGCAGGTATGTATTTGCAATTAAAAAATAAATGTATTTTTCGCCCTTCGCTTATTTAAGAATATTTCAAATGGTAGTTGAAGGTAGCAATTATCATATTACACTACATAACCATTAACAATATTGCGAGAAAGAATGTGCTGTCAATAGTTACACCACTGTGCACCAGTAGATTTAGGCCCGCAACAGACTACACCGGGAATGTGTTTCCAGAATTGTACGACGAGAAATGTGGAAAATCGAAACAAGTGACACTTATGGATCTCCACACACTAGAAAGAGTTTTCTCGTTTGCCTCTGCGGAGGCGAAAGAGTTCCTCGCTCGAGTCGGTCGGCGAGCGAGTTTTCTCGGACACATTTCTACTCAATCACTTGTTATACATTTAGGCGTTCGCTGCCGCAGGAAAACACCAAACAGTGCATAGAACTGAGTTTGGTTATAACATTTAGCAGTAAAAGATGCGATATACTACCAGTTTTCTAATTGTTTTCTTGAATTTTCTCTTAAAATGGAAATGAACAAGAAAAAAACTTGTATGGAAGATATTCTTATTTGTTTGAAACTTGCTCATAATGAGTAATATAAAAATAAAAATTTGAAGCAAGAAACTTGAAAAGATATTTTGAAATAATTGAATTAATTTATTACTTTTCTTAATTGGTATTTATGAATTAATTTATTAATTGTGAATTTTATTGTGAATTATTTGATCATTCATTATCTATTAATTATTCAACCAACAAGTATAGTAAACCAGAGCGGGGAAGAGATTACGGAGCTCAAGAAAATTTGCTGAAGTACTACTTCTCCTTTATACGTTACATAATTTCCTTCTTTTTTTTTTTTTTTCATTAATAACGATTTGTATGCAATGCAGTAGTGTGTTTCTCTCTAGGTTATTCAAACTCTTTAAACAAATGGTTTACAATTAATTTAACAAAACAAGGATTTTACAAGTTAAAATTACATAAGAGCATTCAATAAAACAAGAAATGGGACTCGCAGATGATCTCATAGCTAAAACTGCTGCCACCACTCTCGGCTTGTAGAACATAAAGGCATTTCGAGATATCGAATAACCTCTTTGTAGTGTGTGGACGCAGCCTCGCCGGCCTCTTTCCTCATTTCTAGTCGCACATTTCTCTCTACGCATTCCTCGATGTAGTCTGTTGTGGGCCTTACATTCTCGCATTTCTTCCTAAGGTTTGGTAGGGATAGTGCTCTATGAGATGACAATAAACATCAGTTTGCTGTATTCTTTGTTTTTTTTTTAAAAAATTACAAAAATTAAATTTGTTGGGTGGTGAATATTTACATTAGCGACGATTTATTCACATTATTGTATTTAGGAGTACATGTGCTGTAAATAATGTCATCTAAAGTTTCTAGAAAACTGATTATTTCCTATGAAAACTAGTTCAAAATTCCACATTTTCAGAAACGCTCAAACGCAAATTTCTCATAAAAGACTCCAAATATTTTCTTTAAACATTTCGAACGGATAGTGCTAATTACACTCTTTAATATGAAGTAAAGTTCATATTAAAGTAAAGTTATTTTGTGTTTTCAAAAATTACACAAATGTAATGTTTTTGAAAGACCTTTCACACCCTTAATATGCACATTTCCAGCAATTTATAAGAACTATCGTATTTGTGAGTTGATGTACTTCAAATGACTTCTAATGATGTTTTTCTAAAACTCAAAAATTGTCTTTGGAAAAATAGCTTTAAACGAATTTACAGTAACGCTTAAACACCAATTTCTTAAAAACGGCTTCAACTTTTTCAAACGAATTTGCCATTTAGGACGAGTTTTACTGTGCTATAATATTCTTAAAATAATATTTCCGTTCTGGACTTCGAATATTGGATTTCTGGCTTATTGTAAACAAACGTATTAGGTAAGAACTGTTATTTATTTACCCGTGGGTAACAGTCACTGTCCCTGACATAGTCACAGTCAGTCAGTCACAGTCAGTCAGTCAGTCACAGTCCGTCAGTCACAGTCAGTCAGTCACAGTCAATCAGTCACAGTCAGTCAGTCACAGTAACACCGACACCGACACAGTCACAGTCCGACCCTAAATAAACCATTGCTGAAGAGAAAACAAGCTTTCTTTTCCAAATCATATCAATTGGCAACAAGGAAATCGCTCTTCGCCTCTGGTTCCAGAGGTTGTCCACCTCGAAGCGACGAGCCCCAAGACGCGCGCCGCCCCGTCGCGTGCGCGATTTCAAAGGCGCCGCACCGTGTCGGCATGAAATCGTTTCACTGTTTATCCATTTGGGATGTAATTGTCCAAAGAGATACGAAGATAACAGTAGCAGCAACAGCAACGTGAACGACGACGAAACAACACTAATCTGCACGTACACTCTTCTCCTCGCCCTGGTTGGAGCACACGCACATCTAACGGCTTTGGTCATACAACTGCGTGACGTCTCGTGATCCTAGGAAGCTTAGGATATGCGCGCTCCATGAAAGAGATTTTGACCGACTTCTCGGTTTGCAGAAATTAAACCAACCACTAAACTGAAAGACAGGCTTTAAATGAATTGCTGCTGAAAGTAAATGAATACTATTGGAGAAATAATTTATTGTGCATGAATTTAAAATAACGTGTAAATGAATTTGAAGATCACAAAACAGCGATCAGGTTCGTTGCATTTGAAACATAAAATAATTTATTCACTGTTGTAATGAAATACCAAATTAACTGGTTACGAGTACATTTCTATTTCGCATAAAATCTAAAAGAGGATGTACAATGCTCCCTTCAAAAAGCGCTTACTATTAATGGCATGGACCCATCATCTCCTCTGCGTTTCTAAGTTTCATTCTCATATAAATTCGCGGCATCCCTGATTACTGGCATAAGACCACATGGCGTCCATTGTATTGCATTTGACGTCCGTTGCCCGGAGGTGATCGTGCTCGTGTGGCCTGCCAAGCGGCGACCATCAAATTCACGGATGCCAACGGCGTACGTTTCGCAACGCTCGTGTGTCGCTAGCCTCAGTACCCGAAAAGGGCGGACAGGGAGTTATCACTCGCTCATTTCA
>JAHLJT010008756.1:90787441-90799941 GCA_031308135.1 Acheta domesticus | reverse complement strand
TTGAACGAGAACATTGGAAGCTATACTGGGTTCGAGAGCGCGAAAAGGGTGATAATGCGATCTAGTGGCAAGCGGTAGAACTACCGCATTTCATGAAGTTAAATGGCAGAAATTGAAAACTTAATAACTTTTTCAATTTTGCAGCTAGAAAGCTGAACTTGGACTCATTTTAATCCTTAAAACACCTAAATTTGAGAACTTATTACTAGAAGCCGTCACCTTTTCTGGTTCTCTTATAAAACACATATAAGGATGTTGCAAAATATTAAATAACTTTCATTCTAGTTTAATTATTACAAAAATGTTAGCCCCCTATCTGAAAATTTAACCATGTCTAGATATAGGCAAAACTGAATATTATCATAGCCCGAAGATTAAATTTGGTTGGCTGGTTTTTCTAAAAGTGACCAGAATACATGAAAATCTTAAATTATTTGTGGACACGTAAACTCAAATTCCACAACTATAAACTCAAACTAATTTACATCAAAATATAGCTTCTCAGATGTCTTGAGATGTCTTCTTGATAAAGGAAGCACAGTTAATCACACGTGGAATTTGACATCCTGGGGGGGGGGGAGAATTTCAGTATAGGACACTGTCACTCACTGGTAGACAGGTGTAATATGCTGGATTATTGCAGGAAGCTCCTGAAGCTTTGTGGTGGTATGCGGCACAGGTTGTCAGCGTCCTGTGCGAGTGGCAAAGGGCAGATTTTCGGCAGAGGGCGGGTCAAAACACCAGCTTGCGTTTTGAGTTTAATAACACGCACTCTGTGGTCTCGGCCAGGCAGGATTTCCAAAACTTTGCCGAGCGGCCAGGAGAAAGGCGGCAGCCCTTCGGATTTGATAACAACCAACTGGCCGATCTGCAGATCAGGGGAGCTGGTTCGCCACTTAGCTCTAATCTGCAATTGATTCAAATATTCATTAGTCCAGCGTTTCCAAAAAAAAGACCTTTGAGCCTGGATAGCTTGGGACACTTTTAAGGAATTGTTTATGGTAGGAGGCGGAGGGGGCAAGGCTAAGGTATTTAATTGCCTGCCTAACAAAAAATGGGCAGGAGTGAGGGCCTCTATTGAATCAACGTCATCTGAGATGGAACATAGAGGTTTTGAATTCAAAATCGCTTCCACTTCGGTCAAAAACGTGGTAAATTTATCCAAAGTTAACATTTTGATTTTTATTGCCTTATACAATAAATCTTTCACGGATTTGACCATCCTTTCCCAGACACCGCCATGATGGGGCGAGTACGGAGGAATGTATTTCCATTCGATCTTATTATTTAATAAGAAATTTTTCCACTCCTCGGGAATGCTTTTAATTTCTTTACCCATCCATTCAGCCATCTTTCGCTAAGCCCCCTTAAAGGTTTCTGCATTATCACTATATAAAACCTGGGGCTTTCCCCGCCGGGCAATAAAACGGCGAAGAGCGAGCAAAAATGTATCCGCAGTGGCAGATACGACAGCCTCGAGATGTATCGCTCTGGTAGCCATACAAGTCAATAATAAAATATAAGTCTTCTCGGGCTGTTGTGAATGGGAATTTGCTTTAACTAGAAAGGGCCCTGCATAATCGAGGCCGGTATGCAAAAAAGGAAGAGAGGCTTCCACCCTACAAGCCGGGAGTGGGGCCATAAGTTGCTCCGCGGGCCGCGGCCTAGCGCGAAAACAAGTTACACATTTTTTCGTCACGCTTTTTACGGCGCGAAGCCCTTTCAAAGGCCAGAACCTGGAACGTAGTAATGAAAGGAGAGCGGTCGGTCCAACGTGATAATTTTGCTCGTGAACATGTTTGATTATTAACTTTGTAATAAAATGCCCGAAGGGGAGGATAATAGGGTGCTTTTGATCAAATATCAAATCAGACTGCTGCAGTCTGCCACCCACCCTCACTAATCCATCCTCGTCTAAAAACGGATTTAAAGAGGAAAGCGAATTTTTGGAGGTAAGTTGTTTTTCATTAATCAGATTATTAATTTCTGAAGAGAAACATTCTGCCTGCAAATATTTTAATACCACAATTTCAGCTCGGTTGAGCTCTGAAGCTGTAAGAGAAAGTTCTTCATAATTAATTGATTTAAGCGCGGGTTTAACGCGCTTCTTTTTAGAGTTTTTAACGTCTTTCACGCATTTGCGGCAATTGGTAATAAATCTATTAACCCACCCGGTAATACGTAATAACTTATTATACTTTGAAAATTTGGTAAACAGAGGAAGGGGTGGGGCCGGAGCCTCGAACGGCGCCGTGTTAACTTGACACAACTCGAAAGAAAAATCAATGTCTTGTAGAGGCCATTGAGACATAGGCATTAATAAAAAAGCGGGTCCGTGCCACCAAACTTCACAGGTTATTAGTTTGTTTGGTTGCATGCCTCTCGAGGCGATGTCGGCTGGATTTAACTTCGTTGGTACATGTAGCCACTTGTAATCTTTAGTTAGAGATTGAATTTTAATTACGCGATTGGCTACGTACGGAGTCCATTTCGCGGGTGGTTTAGAAATCCAATTCAGAACTACCTGGGCATCTGACCACAAAAAGACATTGTGAAAACAAATAGAACTTATTTTTATTAATTTGTCAGCGAGCGTGGCTCCTAACAAGGCAGCACAAAGCTCCAATTTTGGAACTGTGAGAGCCGTTTTCACCGGCGCAACACGAGTTTTCGAGGCAATGAGAAAAGACGAATTGTTAGACACTACATAGGCTACAGCGGCGTATGCAGCGGAGCTGGCATCACAAAAAACATGAAGGTTATTACTTTCTTCAAAAATAGGGATGTACCGAGGCAGAGTTAAATTGTTTAAGTCAAATAATTTATTGAAGAAATCACTCCATGATTTCATTAGATCCACGGGGACCTGCTCGTCCCAATCGATTTTTATTTTCCATATGCTTTGCATAAGAATTTTTGCCGTAATAATGCATGGGCTTAATAAACCCAGGGGATCAAATAACTTACATATCTCAGACAAAATCGATCTTTTCGTAACAGGAATAGGTGACTTTTGTGTGGAAAAAATTAATTTGTCTTCTTTCGCGTCCCACACGAGACCCAAGGTTTTCGTAACATTTTTGTCTGAAAGTGAAACAAATTCCTGTGAAGGCAGCAATTGCAATTGATCTAAAATATCAATGGCATTAGAACGCCATTTGGCGAGTGGAAAACAGCCTTTTTTCAATAGACAAATTAATTGCTTAAGAGAGTCGATAGCAACATCCTTGTCAGAGGAACTATATACTAAGTCATCTACATAGAAATTGTTCTTAACAAGATTCGTAGCTAGGGGAAATTCAACTTCATTATCAGATGCCAGTTGTAACAGCGAGCGAGTCGAAAGAAAAGCAGAGGCCGTCAAACCGTAAGTTACGGTATTCAGGCGATACGCTTGCGGCGGAGAATTCTGTTCGAAACGCCACACAATTCTCTGGAGGTCGCGCTGTTCAGGCGTAATCAGAACTTGACGATAAAACTTTTGAATGTCTGCGCAAAATGCGTATTTGCCAAAGCGGAAGTTAATCAACAAAGGAAATAAATCAGGTTGTACTACCGGCCCTGACGGCATCATAGAATTTAAACAAAAGCCGGGGCTGTGGCAAAATGAACCATCAAACACAATCCGAATTTTGTCATCTTTAAAAACCGGATGATGGATTAAATAATTAATTTTTCCGCCGTCAGCGTACTGATCTGAGGCGAGCTCCATGTGGCCTAGCTGCAAATATTCTTTCATGAACTCAAAATATTGAGTTTTAAGTTCAGGATGTTTATTAAAACGCCCTTCTATTTGGTAAAAGCGTTGAAGCGCACTCTTTCTGGAAGGCGGCATACTAAAATTGTTTTTGAGCAAGGGATACTTTACTACGTAACGACCCTCGTGGTTACGAGAAAATGAATCTTGAAAAACAGTTTCACAGTAATCATTATTTTTAGAAGCAATTTCTAGGGAGGGAATTTCTTCTGACTCCCAAAATTTTTCAAAGTTAAGTTGTTCTGCAAAAAAATTGCAAGAGCTAACACGAGGTACATTAAAACATTTCATAGTGCCAGTCACAATGAAACCAAAAGCCGTATCCTTCAACACAATATTAAGTGATTTCGTGCGAGATAATTTAATCTTTCTGGAGCGAAGGCAATTCCAAAAAATGTCGGCGCCTAGTAGCACGTCGACAGGAGCAGAGATATTAAACTTGGGATCTGCCAATATTACGTCCTTTGGAATCTTCAATTGCGTAAGATCGAAATCGTACGCGGGGATTTCAGAAGTAATTCTTTCCACAACCAAAGCACTAAGATTAACCGGAAACTGTTATTTAACCTAGAGGCAATAGACATTTTAACCATGTTCAGCGATTTTGTAACTGCGCCGCCGACGCCAGTAATTTTAACTGAAGAAAGTCGAGGTTGTAATTTCAATTTCTTTACAGCTGAGTCTGTAATTAAAGAGTGAGTACTGCCGCTATCCAAAAGCGCACGTGATTTAACAAACTTATTTTGTTCCGTTTTAACAAATACACAAACTGTAGAAAGCAGCGCTTTAGAAACACACGAATGAACGTGGGCGCTAACAGTATCACATTCTGCGTCGGGAGCAGGCAAATCATTGTCACTATGAGTGAAGATCATTTCTTCATTTTCCTCTTCCTCGCTAGTTACATTTTCGTGCTCAACCTGTTGTACGTGAACCTTAGTTTTAGATTCTCTATGCAACAAAAAGTTGTGCCTATGATTGCATTTCCTGCAGGGTTTTTCTCCGCATGTTGTATTGCCATGACCTGCTTTCAAACAATTGTAGCAGAGCTTTTTAGTTCTAACAATATTGTACCTGTCCGTAAGGCGATTTCTCTAAGAAATCTTTACATTTCACAATTGAATGAGAATCTCTACAAAGCGGACAGATTTCCGCCTGTTCAGACACGAGAATTTTCGTGCGAATTTTAGGAGGAGCTAACCTCGCTAATTGTTTCTCACGGGAACGCTTGTCCGCGGCGACGTTGGCGAGGCAGGTGGCTCTCGCTTCTAAGAAAACATATAATTGTTCTAAAGAAGGGTCGCGAATGCGAGAAACATGCGTTTCCCAATCTTTGTGAGTTGCCTCATCTAGCTTTGAAACAATAAGATATGAAATTACAGAGTCCCAATATTGGACAGGTTCTTTTAAAACTTTAAGCGCCCTGATATTTCGCTTGAAATGATCTATCAAAGCGAACAAATTGGAAGAGAGTCCTTCGTATTCGTAGAATAATTAAAAAGGGAGGCGAGCAATCTATGCTTACGCAATTTGGTATTTTCATACCTTTCTTTCAAGAGGCGGACTGCTTCGCAATAACTGTCAGCAACGTACGGCAGGCCTTCAATTAACCCTAGCGGCGTTGCCGGTAAGACAAGATTTAGGTAATGCCATTTTTCTATATCTGGCAAATCAGAACTATGAATAAGGGAATCAAATAAAGAAATAAAATGATCCCATTCTGAAGCCAAACCAGAAAAAATCGGAATTTTTAATTGCGGTAGCCTCGGCTGACGGAAGTCGCGGAAAAAGATTGCGACGCCGATTACTGAAAACAAAAGGTTCTTCGTATTCTGACCCTGGTTCGGGCGTCGAATCAGTGTCACTGTCAGTGGAAGGTTCCGGGGGCGGCTGTGAATTTGTCACACGAAATGGATTTGAATTACGTAAAGGGGTACTAGCGAGAGGTAGGGCCTGGCCATTAGCTTGCATTTTTTGTTCTTTAACATGAACCGAGTGCTTGGCCGCCAGAAGGCCCAGCTTGGTTTAAACTAGACAATGAAGCGCGCTGACGTTTTAAAAATTTTGATCTTTTTAGTGGCTTTCGTAACCAAGGCGTAATATCTTTCCTCAAAATCTTTCCTCTCATTTCCGGGCTCACCTTGAGGGTAACACGCATCTAATTTAGACTGAATCCTCATAAAATCCGCGTAAATTGTTTTTAAATTTTCCAAACGAGCTGAAATTTGTTTTACATCACCGTATTGCAGGAAATTGTTGAAAACAGTGAGTCGTCCTTTGTAGTAGCTGCGGGTCTTGCAGTATTTTTCAATGCGGGCAAGGCGAGCTTGATCGGCTTGTTCCGAAAACCTCTTCTCCGGAATCGGTGGTGGTAGGAGGCACATCGGTATCTAAGTGAGCCATACTGGTAACTTTCAAATCCAATTAATACTTGACACAAAAATTAGAACATTTTCAAAGGCTTGGAATAGAAAAATGCAAAATTATTACGTAACAAAATAACCCTTGGAACTAAGAATAAGAGAGAATACAAATTATTAAGCATAAATGCAATATGAAAAGTGCAAATAAAAACAAGGTGAAAGCCAAACACCAGTTGAAAGAATACAAGGTCGAAGCAAAAACAAACAAGCACCAAAATTGTTACGCAATAATTGAAGCAAAGCGGACATCCACGAATTTAAAAATATGTTGAAACGAAGCGGACAATGTCAAGTAAGAATTTCTGAAACAAGAAAATCGAGCAACAAGGCGGCATCAAGTTATGACGCACAAGTCCTGTCACGGTCGCCATTTCTTATGTTATGTTTCGATGGCGAATTTAAGTATATAGAGGAGAAATAAGATTTAAATTAATTTATACGGTCGCCAGAGACTTTTTGTCACGCACGAGAAAACGATAGAACACGTACAACTGCCCAAGGAGAATTCAAAGTACAAAAATGAATGTAATAAAGGCAGAGGGACCGGAAATGATTACCTAATGGATTGAGCGGGCCTAACACAAAAACCCTAGGCCTTGGACCCTTCCTCAAATTGGCAGAGAATCCCAGTGGGGAAATCTACGATCAGGAACGAGGAAAACTTGTGCGGGAAAATAACTTGAAAATCAAGGATAGCATGATTATTACACACCCAGACTCGATAAATATTCAACGTTATTTGCCAATTTATTTCAGCACCAAATACCTGAAAGAAAGGAAAGAAACAATTTACAAACAAGCTGAAAATAGGGAAATAATTCAAATTTATTCAGGAATGAAACATCTGTACAAAGTTTGAATCTAAACAGAATTACTGGTCACTGAGATGAAATAAGCAATGTGACAGAGGCCCAATATGGAATACCTCTCAAAAAAGGCATAAGAACAAATCAAGAATGGAATACTTACACAGTAATTACAATTTCATAGCGGAAAACAATTCAAAATATAATACCAAAAATCATTTTGCAAACCCCAGAAAATTACAACAATGCATAAGCCTAAAAAATGAAACAATTTAAAATACACACAAATTACAAAACGAACGACCTAAAGAATTACAACACAATAACAGCGCTAGATTGCTACAATTCAAAGCAATTTAGAATCGACAGAGCTGAGTAACGAATCAACTTTGAACAGTAAAGGCAACAAACGAAAGAACAGCCGGAATGAGGCAGCCTGCGAGATGAGAATAAATTCTCGTACACCCGAAATTTAGAAAAGGGATTGACAATTAATATACAAAATATTGGAGGGAAAATGATAGGCTTACTGGCTGAATAGTGCACAATTGTATACACAGACAGCGTGGTTTTGCGTGGGGACAACGCAAGCAATAGGCTTTGTCAGTCCGACGCGCCGACTCAACCTCGCAAAAATGTCGCAAAGGCCACGGAGGTCAAAGCGAATTCCGCCAAATGGACTACAGGATTACGCCTTGTGCGTCCCTGCGCGAGTCTGCGGATCGCCAACAACATCTCACCTGTTTTGCGCCAGCCTCGACCAACGAAACGTCTACGACAGCAACTTGGACAGCTCAGGCCGCAAAACAGCGAACGTGAGGACGCTTTAAAACGCGCCCGAATGCAAAACTCTCACGCTTGTGCACAGCACTCACATACCACTGATCTCATTAATAAACACATCTACGTTACCACTCCATTACTGACGACGAAAAGGGTCGAGAACACGCACAGCGGTGCGACAAAAAGAACGAGGCTCTGCCCCGGCGACTACCCCATTACCGGCCACACTATCTTAAGAGAGCCCGTCATAAGCGCGAGACAGCGCTTTAAATAGGAGAAAAACGTCACAGCAGCGTCATATGACGCGTCACTCAGCTAAATCGATTATTTTTCACCGAACAACAAGTAATAACAAAGAACAAACAAACGTGCTTTGAACGAGAACATTGGAAGCTATACTGGGTTCGAGAGCGCGAAAAGGGTGATAATGCGATCTAGTGGCAAGCGGTAGAACTACCGCATTTCATGAAGTTAAATGGCAGAAATTGAAACTTAATAACTTTTTCAATTTTGCAGCTAGAAAGCTGAACTTGGACTCATTTTAATCCTTAAAACACCTAAATTTGAGAACTTATTACTAGAAGCCGTCACCTTTTCTGGTTCTCTTATAAAACACATATAAGGATGTTGCCAAATATTAAATAACTTTCATTCTAGTTTAATTATTACAAAAATGTTAGCCCCCTATCTGAAAATTTAACCATGTCTAGATATAGGCAAAACTGAATATTATCATTAGCCCGAAGATTAAATTTGGTTGCTGGTTTTTCTAAAGTGACCAGAATACATGAAAATCTTAAATTATTTGTGGACACGTAAACTCAATTCCACAACTATAAACTCAAACTAATTTACATCAAAATATAGCTTCTCAGATGTCTTGAGATGTCTTCTTGATAAAGGAAGCACAGTTAATCACACGTGGAATTTGACACAGTAGATTATAGAATTTCTTTCGGTACTGGTATGATACTCTGCATTTACATTATTAAAGAGTCATTCCATCAATTGTATTGGAACTTATGTTGTGTATTTACGTTGGAACTTAATTTTCGAATTCACATATCTGAAGTATTTCTCATTTTTTTACTAACCTCTATGCTAAAGATAGAGGCAATTAACGACTGTACTTTTTATCTGGCATTTCATTACTACAGTTGTCTTCAAATGTTTAACTTGCTGCATATTGTTTTTCTTGGGGTCAAAAAGCTGGCGTGGGTCTGGCGGGAGCCCATGTACCATACTTATGAAGAATTCTTATAAAACACCAGAAATGAGGGTATCCGATTTGGTCAAAAGGTCATCAAGTCCTGCTCTCTCTCCTCTCGTGATGACCCCTGTACTTCTGAGGTGAGAGCTTAGAGAGTAGCTAATGAAAACAGTGCGAGAAGAAATTCGGCGCCTGAAAGCAAGAGCATGGGATAAAGCAAGGAAAACCCCGAACAGAAACTATGAGAAAAGAAGACTCTGTAAGGCACAGCGTAGCCAATTCTCTGAGTAATGCAACATAAATCAACTTGCTGCTTTGCAGCGAGGGAGGGCGTTCCTCAAAGGAGAAGGAAAATCCTGACAGAAACCTTTTGGTAGAGAGAGCTCTGTAAGGACAATAAAGTCTAATCTTTCTAGAGGAGTAAAACTTACACAAATTCCTGGACCTACAGGGACAAACGGATGGGCTTGGCCAGTAACCTTAGTCTGGAAAAATTAACCGCTAACGAACTCAAGGCTATTGAAACCGAATGGTCCCACTATTACATATATAGATCTATGCAGCGTCTCGAGATAATGAGAATGGATTTAAACATAGTTGTTAGAATGTAGAACTAGCTTCAGGCCGGACAGAAGAAATTCTGACGAAATTGTATACACCAATTTACATGATCAGGAAATTGCATAAAGGAACAATATTTCTTTATGAGAGGCGAAGCACGAAAAAGTATAATGAATTTTGAAAATCAGAAGCAGAATACTCGTATGTAAGTTACGGATAAAAGGCAGATTTGTAATACAACAAAGGCAAGTGTCTATGCTCCAACCGAGGATGCAGAACCTGCAGAAAGTGAGAAATTCTGTAGATGAAGTTATAAATGTGTGTGAGAAAGTATCTAAATATGATATTTTATGATTCTAGGATTGATGTTTCGTGGTTTGCGTGCGCGTCAACTACAGAGGTCATTAGTCCCGTAAGTGTAGTACGTGTTCTTCCCTCGGGAGGGTGGCAGTGATCTTTTCCCCCGCTTGATGGCGAGATCCGGTGCAGACCTTTCGTCGACCTGCGCGGTTTTGCCTCAACCACATATCTCCCAGGGCACCGCTCCAGAGATATTCCATTTATGACACACCCCCATGCGCCAAGAAAGAAAAACCGAAGCATAAGCTCCCCACTGGTCTCCGGCGTATGTGGTAGTTGCAGTGCATGTTAGTGAAGCGTGTGACCCCCAACCCCACCCCAAAAAATTGCAGTCCTGCAATCTTCGAAAAATCTAGGATTTTAAACGAACATGAGACATGCACCATTCTCTTAAGCGTCCTTTACACTATCCAAGGACAAAGTTGAATAAAAAAAAATTGGTCCCATTTTGAGGAAAATTTGAAAATGTTTTTGGGGATTCATGTAAAGTACCCTCAAAAACCAAAATAGCTGGAAGCTCCCAAAGTCTGAGTTTGTTCGGATCGATCGGGGAATATGAATTTTGGAGAAAATCGGCTGAACGGTTTAGGTGCTAGCGTGATTACTGACGGACGGACAAATATGTTTGCTGCCAATCGATTTTTCGGTAACAAGGAACCACAAAACATGGATTCTGGCTACACGACGTGTTAGAGGAATTAATTTACTACAAGAAACAAGATTTATCCCCTTTTTGCGTACCAGAGCCCGGCAAATAAGAGTTTTTCTGCCGAAAATTCGTTGTTTTCGGCTCACGTTTACGTAATTTTCTCTTTTGACGAAGTTAGTGCGAGAAAGTAAAACTGGAACGGTATAGTCTGGACGCCAAGACCCACCAAAGGAAGGCTTAATGGAAGAAGAAGGTTTCTTCTTCATAAATTTTCACAGGTCCTCTGTAGAATCCATGACCAGTAGAATCACAATTTACACAACTACTCCCTTAGAAGAAAACGAAAAGGATTGACGAAAACAGAGACGGTGATCCAGAACGATTAGGAGAAAAATATCCCCAGTATGACGCGTAAAGAGAAAAAAACTGACAATGGCTTACACTTAAAAAAGTAATAAGTACAGATCATTAAAACCTCGTTAACGCGTGATCTGCGTGCAAAATTATTTTTGGAGAATTTCCGCCGTACTTTGAGGGTTGCGGGGAATGCCGATTTTCTGTTTGTATGAGTTTACCGAAGAGGTCAAATATGATAAGATCAGATATTCTAAACATCAGAATAAGAAAACTAGCGGTGTTACAACAGCACGTACTTTCTCGTAGTTTCTCAAATTGTAATTTTCGGAAATTCAGAGAGTCAACGAAAATGACACTTGCGCTATTGTTTTAAGCGTCCCTTGTGTCTGCCCTGACCAAAAAAATTGAAGAAAAAAATTGTGGTCTTGTTTTTGAGAATTTTTATAAAATTGGTTTTAATTTCAATAAGAAATTACGCAAAAATCTACTAGTTTTTTTCAACAAATAGTTCATGACCTTTTTCTAAAGATATCTGCTTTAGCACCGATTTCATTTAAGAGAAAAAATCTGTTTTCAATATTGTACTTTGTTCAGTTTTGTGCAATTCCGAAAAACAAACTTCCCGAAGGTGAATCTAGCATAAATTTTTATACACGTGAGGAGGAAATTGTATACATTGATACCCGTTTTTGTACACATTGACACACATGAGGAGTAAATTTAAAAAAAATGGAGCAATTTTTTAGAAAAAATGTTTCAAATGGGCTACATTTCATGCCAAATTAAGCGAAAACGACTCATATTTTCGAAAAATTATTCATGACCTTACTTCAAGATCTGCCTTTAAAGAACAGATTTTATTTCAGAAACAATTTTATCTTAAACAATGTGTAACAGACTATGTATAGTTTCTCCAGAATAAAAATTATCTATTTCAAACTCAGAACTCGAGTTCCTTTAAATCGATCGAGGATATCAAATCTGGAGAAATCGGCTGAACTGTTCCGTCGCCAGCTTTTATCCACAGACACAGATTTTTCGGTATCAACAACATGCCAAACATGGATTTTGGCTACCGTGTTAGAGGATTTTTTCATATTTAGCAACTGGATTATCCAATGTTCTGTTACCAGGGCCCGCCAAAGCATAGTTTTGTGTTGAAAAAATGAGTCGTTTTCCGGTCCCACGATTACAATTTTTTTTTCTTCTACGAAGTAAGGTCGAGAAAGAAAGTGAAAATGTACATTTGTGTGCTGAGTGTCAACAGACTCGATCCACTGGTCGTTTCATTCCACTGTATTTGAATTTGGAGGATAAGCATCAGCAAAATCAAGGAACGCACATTGATTTTAAGATTTTTTTTGGTAAGTTTTAAGACATGTGTTGAAAGTGAAATCATGTTTTTTCTTGATTTTATGTAAGGGAAGATTTTTTCGTAATCCAAGAATTAATTGGATTAGTTTTTATAAGGAAATTATGATCTTTTTGTCCTAGAAAGACCTTAAAAATGTTCATCTACTGGAAATTATCTATAAACTTAAGAGAAAAGAAAACAATTATGATGATAAACTATTTTATGTGCAATTTTGAGGAG